>OX123202.2:18833703-19433703 GCA_944739405.2 Euclidia mi | reverse complement strand
ATTGCTCGTAAACATTAGTTACGCTTAACTTGTCACCCGGTAAATGAAAAATATCTGAAAATTTAGCACAAATCTGTTCAATAGACAATTGCTCTTCTTTATTCAGGTATGACCCCAAATCAAGCAAAGAAAATAAATTACGAATCCTCTCTACATTTATATCCGGTTTCTCAAAATTACAAATATCATAATTCTCTAATTTGTCTACCTCTAACTCGCTCAAGTACAAATTCACTTCCTCCTCGGTAGTATTTAACATCCTCACAGGCATTTTGCCATTCTTAGGCCTTGCTACAACACTAGCTAAAAATACGCCATGTCTTATCTCTTTGGGATACACAACACAATCATAATCGATACGTGTAGGTATGTATTCAATAACTTCACATCGCGGTGCGACTTTTAAAGAATAACTATAATAATGTAAAGGTAGTGTGACAATACTTTCCTTGCACTTGAGGGACAAAGTATCGGTCCCGTAATCTACTACTCCACAGTACCGTTTTATAAAATCCTGACCCAGTATACCAATTGCTTTACATGGTAAACTTTTAAATACGTAAAATTTATGTTTAAAAGAAATGTTTCCACATTGCAACGTTAAATAGACAAAACCTACTGATTTCAAACTTCCACCAATTCCATATATATTTAAATCACACTTATGTAACTCTAACTTAGCTAAACTTAAAACTTCATACTTAATCGCTGATAAGGAGGCCCCCGTATCTACTAAAAGTTCTAATTCTACATTATCTAAACTTAAAGTTACCCAATTAATACTATCACTAACTAAAATTTGATTAGGAACGAAAAAACTCGTCTAAATTATGGTCACCTTTCTCGTTACTATTTACCGACGTATTTGGATTAGACGTAAAGTGATTTAAATTCCTATTTGTATAATTGCCACGATTATAATTTCCACGTACATACCTCGAACTTGATACGCCTCGTGCCTGTGCCCGTGCGCCGCTGCGCCCGCGGCCGCTTTGAAACGTGTTCGATGACGTGCTCGAAATATGATGCGGTTGCGACACTTGCCTATTACTATTATAACAATTATATGAATTATGATTATGAAATCCATATCCTCTATTGCGAAAATAATTACCAAAACCTCGTCGCGGTGGCCGTCGACCGTATGACATGAACTGATGCTCCGAAGTGGAACTGGATACCTCGTCCTCAGCGACTCTGATAGCATCCTTCAACGAAGTCAAATTCCTAGCCGAGATAATAGTACCTAACCTCTGGTTCCTTAATCCTTCTGAAAAACATTTTATAGCGTTTCTTTCGTTAGCGGGGCGAAATATCTTATAAGCTTGTTCATCACCATTAGCTTGAGAGATGCTTAAATCGACAAACAACTTTTTCACCACTGCAGCTCAAACATGGCGCTTTTGCTGCGAGACAACAGTGAACAAAACGCGATTTTGATTCGAGCGTGAGTAAAAGTAGCTTTTTAATTTTTCAATCTTCAGTGTCACGAATTAACATTGTTCAGCCATAAATTTGAAACATTCGAATGTTACTGTGCTCTGTCTCTTTCACATGCATATAAAAAGTGAGTGAAAAAACAAACCCCTTCGAATTCGACATTTGATTTTGGAATTCGACCTCAAAGAAAACACCTACGGCAACGCAAAAAAAAAGATATTTGTAATAAAGATGGCTCGGCTTTACACCGAAACCGTGGGGTAGGGTTCTAGGCGACTTGGAAAGGAAATGGACTGTATTAGGGCGAGCTCTGGGTCGCCTAGAAAGGAATAAGGGAAGAGGAGATGGATACGGGAGGAGGTGATTGAGTGGGTATAGGATATTTCCAGGATGGAAGGCACTTACCTTATAGCCTTCTTCGTTTCTTTTCCTCCTGGTGTTTTCGTGATGTAGCTGCTTGTTTTTACTTCACTCACGAGCGGGTTTTCCTTGGTGGAAGCGGCAAAATCACATACAGCGGCGCGGCGCGGAGCGGTATCGAGACGGCGTTCTCAGCGAGCGGAATGTTCGAGACTGTCCGTCGCGTTCACGATCGCGGCGACGAAATCAGGCGCAAGGCAGTGCCTCTTCCAGGGAGAGGGAAAGAGAGGGACGGAAATATGATATCGCTCGCACTAGACAAGCGTGGAACGATTCATGTTGATGCGATTAGTTGTAGATAGGAAGGTAGATGGCGCTACCATATCCCCCCGGCCCTAAAGGGTTGCCTTTAAAGAAAATAGAATTGAACTTAGCTACGTTGGGTGTACTACCGCATAACCCATCAATAGGCTAAGACAGCGATATGACAATAAATTAATCTAAATTAACTTTAGCGAAAACTACAAACGCAATAATAGCGAAAACTACTAACTAAATACTTAAACTAAGAGGTAGGTCCAACCTCAGGCTAGATCTCACTGAGTTGGAAGCGGACGCGAGTTGATCAGTGCCTCGACTTGTGCAAGGACAGTTAAAGGCTCTTCGTAAGAGAGGATCTGCTGACCTATAACTTTGAAGAGATGCGTTTTACTTACTTTGACCAGGCTTGCCCAACATCCACCGAAATGTGGTGATGCTGGTGGAATAAACTTCCAGTCAATATGATCTATGGAGAGTTCTTCCTGAAGACGAGTATGATAACCCGCGACGTGATTGAAACAAGTAGCGGCAACAAGTTCAATCAATTTACTAACGCGGTTGGCGACAAAAGTCTGCCAGCGATGAGGAGAAGAATGAATCCAAGCGAGCACTACTTTGGAGTCGGAAAATGCCTATATTTATTAATAGAGTAGTGGGGCAAACTGTGTCTTGAACCTTGCGGAGCAACTGAGACAGCAGAAGGGCCGCGCACAACTCCAGTCTCGCAACCGAAATGGTTTTAACAGGCGAGACCTTAGACTTGGCACAAACTAACTGCAACGAGTAGTTAGAACCAATGCGGACTTGCAGATATACGACTCCGCCGTAAGCACGCTCGCTGGCGTCAGCGAAACCTGTTAAGTTGATGGTACATCCATCTACCAACCCAAGATGACGCGGAATAGTAATTTGATTGAGCGCGGTAAGCTCAATACAAAACTGGCCCCAAGCAGCGACAATATGGTCAGGGGGTGTTTCGTCCCACTCACACTTTGATAGCCAAAGCTCCTTGATCAAGAGCTTGGCGTACAAAATTGTGGGAGCCACAAACCCATTATGTCCCATAGTCGAGCCACTGTGGACTGCATAGTGCGCTTGGCGCACTTATCATCTGGCGGTGAGACGTCAAACCGAAAACTATCACAGGATTTGTCCCAGCGTAAACCGAGAACCTTATGCGGTACAGACTTCTCAAACTCAATGTCTGGAGAAGCTTTATGAGAATCTGGTACGCGTGCGAGAACCTCCTTACAGTTGCTTGTCCATTTGACAAGATCAAACTGGCCTCACTTGAAAAGCTGAATGAGCTCTTCACAAAGCGAAATTGCTAGCGGAGCGGGTATGACATTACAGGCAATGTCATCTATATACAAAGCGGATGTGTAGTATAGTATAGTGTAGCGTAGCGTAGCTTAGCTTAGCATAGCATAGCGTAGCGTAGCATAGCATAGCATAGCGTAGCATAGCATAGCATAGCGTAGCATAGCATGGCGTAACATAGCATAGCATAGCTAATTAGTGCTTTATCTTACACACAGTTTTAGCACCCACCTTGATCTCTTGAAGAGCAGAACAACAACAAGACGTAATACAATGAGAAGTATGTAACGTAGGTACGGTACCCATAATCACATACCCAAGTACCGTCTCAATAGCGGGCGGTAAATCATATCGCTCACTACGAACTGTGTTAGTTAGTAGCAAGTGCGGAAATATTGAAGCTCCGATCAAAAGATCAATGCCTGCCGGATTCGCAAACTCCGCGTCGGCTAGCGGCAATGATTCGAGATGAGTGAGTGATGCTACGTCTACATTAGCGTTCGGCAATGCGTCCGTGATACGCTCCACGATAAGCGAAGAAATGTTAAAATTAATGTCCCTATCAAAACGCGAATGTATTTTAATATCTACGGAACCTTTGCAATGCTTTTCTGATCCGCCTATCCCTTTGACGGTTGAGTTAGTATTTTTAAAGTTATTCCATAATCCGAGGCGTTTGAAGCATTCCGATGTTATTAGATTGGTCTGAGATGCGCTATCTAGCAGACAACGTACCATGTGCGGCGACCCATTAACATCATATACGATAACTTGCGCTGTCGCTAACAGTACCGTCTTAGACGCCGTACTCTGCGTTTTGGCCCTGCGCGGATCATTATAGATGCGCGAGTGCCGTCCTCGCGTGCGCGTCGCCCGCGCAATGGATGTCATACACAACGATACTTCTTCGCCCTCAGACGCGGAAGGCGCAGCTACCGTGTTCTGCACTTGCGACGTACTCGTAAGTGTGTCAAGGTTAGCGGCTTGACTTGACAACCGGTTATTTTTATCATAATGTAACAGTGTGTGATGTTTTTGTTTACACGTGCGACATCTCGTTCTACTGGAACAATTACTCGTTTTATGTTTTATGCTTAAGCAATTAATGCAAGCTTTGTTATCTTTTACGCTTTTAAAACGAGCAATTGGATTTAAATCATTAAAGGTGGGACACTTATAGTAATGGTCGTGCACTATATTACTGCATAGACACTTCTGTGAATTATTACTATTAGATTCCGAACATGTTACGTAAGATTGTCGATTAGGGATTGAGTTATTATTACTATTTCGCGATTTATTCAACCTTTGTTTGTTGTTGTTAGTGTTAGACGGGCCAGGTGAACCAGACTGCGTATTATGAAATATTCGACACTGATCTTTGATGAACGAAATAAAACTATCTAGTGTAGGTATTTTATTATTGCGTTCCGTCATCTCGAATGCGCGAATTGTATCAGTGTCAAACTTTTTTAAAGCGAGTTGAAGCAACATAAAGTCGGAAAGATCTTCTAATTTTAAATTCCTAAGAGAATTAACCGCGGTTACGAAGTTATCAATAAACAGCTGGAAATTCGAGACAGACGCGTTGCTGGACAGTTTGAGATTTAAAGCTTGGTCAAAGTACGTAGACGCTAGAACGCGCGTGTCTTGATATCTGTCAAGTAGTGACTGAAATATGACCTGATAATTCTCAGCACTGGGTGTGACACCTGCAAATACGGACTGGGCCTTCGGTGACAGTTTACCTATTAAATAGTACAACCTATCAGCATCTGTCAGAGAACCATTATCGTGCACTGTAGACTTAAAACTTGCATAGAATAACGGCCAATTTCGTATATCTCCGTCAAACGACATAATCTCGATTGGCGGTAATCTCGGTTTGCGGGCAACGGGCTCTGCTGAACATTTACCCTCCAATTGCGATTGTATACGCTTAATAATACAATAAAGATCTTCGAACGAGGTATACGCCTGATAGTTCGGTTTTTCATCAGGATTGATAGAAAGTAATCTTGCGTTATAATCGTCTAACAACTTATGAAAATCTGTACTATCTACTGTTATACAATAACTGAGAAATGCTTCGCTATTACTGTCAGACATCGATGCGGTTTTTGATCTTTCATAGATGTTTTGAATGCGCTCAAATAAAATATTGCGTTTTGCTTCTAAGATTGTCATCTCTTTGTCTTCCGACACGCGTGACTTCTTTTGTTGTGACATGCTTACGTAAGTATAAGCTAATGAGAACAAGGGCGGATCCAGGGGGGGGGTCATGGGGGTCATGACCCCCCCCTGAGCTGGTTCCAGGACTTAGGTGGACCACTAATTAAATATAAAGATTTTATTAAAGTTTATATTTTGTCACCATACAGATTTTATGTAACTACATACCTTCAATATTTAATTAGTTATAAAGGTTTTAGACCAGGGTAGATAATTTTTGAAACGATAGAAAATTATAGTAGGATGAAACCCATTGGAAAAGAAAGAGAATATAGCAAAAATTTAAGGAAAAATAAATTACGGGCGATCTGAGGTCGAGAAAGTGGATGGAGTTGCGATTTTAAGGGTAAAAAAGGGTTTATCTCGATTGCCAGCAAAACTTCAAGTCCTACGGGAAAAACGTCAATAGCAAAGTTGTAGGTAATAAAAAGATCTACAACTTTTGTATTTACACTTTATTCACACAACGTCTTAATTTATGTGAAAAATTCAAATAACCAAGTTTTTAGTTTTTTATTTTTAACTTTTACAATAGTTTTTTCTTTTACACGAAATTTGTTGAAAACTTGCCTTTTTATGTCCCAAACACACTGTTTATGTTTTTTATTTAAAGTATTTATTTTTACGCCTTATTTTGACTTAATATCGAAATAAAACCCTAATTTTCAATTGAAAATTCTCACGTCAATATATCAGCTTTCTTTTTTAAATTGTTCGGCGTTTTGTTCGTTGAAATCTCTACCTTCTGATGGTGTGAATAAAATATACATTACTAAGGTAAACGTTCTCAGAAAATGCAAAGAAATTAAACAACCTCGAGACCGATTTTTTAATTATAATGTACAATTTTGAGCGATTTATTACAAATTAACTCTTTAATTACTCGAAAAATGTAAGATTCCTTGCTACATTGATAAAAAAGAACTTGCAAATCGAAATATACAATTAAAATAAACAACCAAATAAGTTATTATTTAATAAGACATCTACAATTTTTTGAGAAAGTTATAGAATCTTCTTTAAATTGTAGCGTAGACTTCTATTTTTTGCTATTTTAAGATAATGTATGTAGGTCCCTGAGTGACCCACAGAAAATTTTAGTCCCTCATTAGTTATTTTATAGAGAAAAGGGGAAGGGCTAGGTGGATCTGGGCCTTACTGCCTGTTATTTCATATCAGCTATAAAAACAGTTAGTCAGTATTTGAAATACAGAACAGTGAACAACATTATTCATAAAAATACATGTCAGGGCTGGGATCCACCTAGCCTTTCCACGCTTCTCTTTAAAATAACTATTGATGGGCTCAAATTGTCTGTGGGTCACTCAGGTATATACATTATCTTAAAATAGCAATAAATAGGAGATTACGCTATAATTTAAAGAAGATTCTATAACTTTCTCAAAAAATTGTAGATGTCTTATTAAATAATAACTTATTTGGTTGTTTATTTTAATTGTATATATTTCGATTTGCAAGTTCTTTTTTATCAATGTAGCAAGGAATCTTACATTTTTCAAGTAATTAAAATGCAAAATATTGTAGATGTCTTATTAATTAGGTATCTATTAACTTATTTGGTTGCTAATTTTTGTTGTATATATCGATTTTTAAGTTCTTATTTATCAATGTATCATGGAATCTTACGTTTTTCGAGTAAATAAAGTGTTAATTTTAATAAATATCTCAAAATTGTACATTAAGATTAAAAAAATCGGTCTCGAGGTTGTTTCATTTCGTTGCATTTGCTGAGAACGTTTACCTTAGTAATGTATATTTTATTCACACCATCAGAAAGTAGGGATTTCAACGAACAAAACGCCAAACAATTTAAAAAAGAAAGCTGATATATTGACTTGAGAATTTTCAATTGAAAATTAGGGTTTTATTTCGATATTAAGTCAAAATAAGGCGTAAAAATAAATACTTTAAATAAAAAACATAAACAGTGTGTTTGACACATAAAAAGGCAAGTTTTCACCAAATTTCGTGTAAAAGAAAAAACTATTGTAAAAGTTAAAAATAAAAAACCGGCCAAGTGCGTGTCGGGCCACGCGCAATGTAGGGTTCCGTAGTTGCCCATAATGGTCATTATTGATAATAACTTCTGTTTCACATGGGACTAAAAACGGGCATCTTTAAGATTAAGCTAGCGCTCCCAATGTAAACTCACAGAAATAGGTATTTATAAGTTAACCGACGATTACTCGTAAACTAGTGATGTCTACTTAGCCGTGATAGTTTTCCTTTTAAATTCGTTATGTGTGTAGTACACTTAACGAATTTAAAAGGAAAACTGTGATTTTTTTCACCTCTTCCAAATTAATAGTTTAGCCGGCAGAGGGGGGAGGGGGGGACACAATTTTTTTCTCTTCAATGCTTGATATTTGACAAACCAATCACTTGATCGAAAAATGATTTGAGCAAACTAATAATTTTTTTTTTAAAACCTATCCAATGATATCCCACACAATGGGGTACTCAACAAAAAAGAAATTTAACCCCACTATAATATATTTAGGGGAGATACCCTGAAAAAATATTTTTTCCTAAATTTTATTCTACGGTTTTGTTGCAATATCGTATGTCTATATTCATGTCAAATATCAGCTTTCTAGCACCAGGCGTCTTTGAGCTAGGCTGCGGACGGACAGACGGACGGACATGACGAAACTATAAGGGTTCCTTGTGGACTACGAAACCCTAAAAACCAATAACTTGATTATTTGAATTTTTCACATAAATTATGACGTTGTGTGAATAAAATGTAAATACAAAAGTTGTAGATCTTTTTATCACCTACAACTTTGCCATTGACGTTTTTTCCGTAGGACTTGTAGTTTTGCTGGCAATCGAGATAAACCCTTTTTTACCCTTAAAATCGCAACCCCGTCCACTTCCCGACCATAGATCGCCCGTAATTTAATTTTCCTTTAATGATCGCTATATTCTCTTCCTTCTCCAATGGGTCTCATCCTACTGTAACTTTATTTTACTTTTTACCGTTTTCTAACGTATCTGCACTGGTCTGTTACGTACATTAATTAAATACCTACCTTTTACTTGTACCTATTATTATTGAAATTAAATTATAAGTTCTTCACTTGACCACGACTATGTGACCCCCTCCTGGCGCCAAAGCTGGATCCGCCCTTGAATGAGAACGAAACAAAATAAGAATATCTAATGTATCTATTATTTTACCTAAGTAGGCAACACTTTAGGGCTGAGGAAATAAAAGTTGATTGAAATATGAGATTTATAAGACAACTATGATAGTTGCAGAAATAATAATTTAATAAGTAGGTAGCTACATAAAAGTTTACCTACTAATGCGGGCGGAAATAACCATGTGACGGTTATATGAATATATTAGGAGTATAGCTAGGTGCTATAACTGCCTAGGTATAGCGGTATAACGTATAAAACGTAAATGAATCCGACTCGTATGGATAAAAAAAAATGGCTCGGCTTTACACCGAAACCGTGTGGTAGGGTTCTAGGCGACTTGGAAAGGAAATGGACTGTATTAGGGCGAGCTCTGGGTCGCCTAGAAAGGAATAAGGGAAGAGGAGATGGATACGGGAGGTGATTGAGTGGGTATAGGATATTTCCAGGATGGAAGGCACTTACCTTATAGCCTTCTTCGTTTCTTTTCCTCCTGGTGTTTTCGTGATGTAGCTGCTTGTTTTCACTTCACTCACGAGCGGGTTTTCCTTGGTGGAAGCGGCAAAATCACATACAGCGGCGCGGCGCGGAGCGGTATCGAGACGGCGTTCTCAGCGAGCGGAATGTTCGAGACTGTCCGTCGCGTTCACGATCGCAGCGACGAAATCAGGCGCAAGGCAGTGCCTCTTCCAGGGAGAGGGAAAGAGAGGGACGGAAATATGATATCGCTCGCACTAGACAAGCGTGGAACGATTCATGTTGATGCGATTAGTTGTAGATAGGAAGGTAGATGGCGCTACCAAAAGAAATTACTTTTTTTATATGTTATTGTTTACATGTTTAATTTATTATTGTATTTTAATAAAAATAAGTCTAATTAATAGTATAAAATTAGTATTTAACCAATACATTTTTATTTAGAATTACAACAATGATACATTTGAAAAATAAACATCAGGGACGCGGTATTAAAACGTGATTTAAAAAGTAGCGGGAATAAAAATTTCGCTGATACAGTAGGTATAGCGTAACGTGTTAAATTATATTAATATATAAAATAATCTAAAAAGATGAGTGAAACTAGCGATGATGACTGTACTTAACACCAGAAGAGTTAAATCAACAAGTGATTATGCAGAATTCAATCTATTCCTGTTCATTTCTATGTCTCCTAAGTAATATGTGTTCTCACTGCTGTGGTGAAAAGTTATGTGTGCTACACGAGAGCAAAGATTTTTGTATCTCGTGCTGTTGAGTCCCTCACCACGCTCAGGATTCTAACTTTGATTCACTCGCTACGCTCGTGAATCAATCATAGAATCCTTCGCTTGCTCGGGACTCAATATCAGCAATCGAAACAAAAAACAACTTTGCTCTCTTGTTGCACAAATAACTATTCTATGACCTCACCGAACTCTTTAATAGATTTGTCTCCCTGTCTAGCCTTTTGTAACTTCGCCTGTAAAGCAGTGTCTGATTTGTGAGTCAGTAAATGCCTACGCATGTCTCCTAATAGCAAATCAACCGAACTATAAGAAGCAGCTAATCGCATTTTGGCTCCACTTGTTAAACGGTTTTTTAAAACAAATTTTATCAGCATCTGCTTATCACCATCATCAAGACATAACTCATATAATTCAATCGCATCAATTAAATCCTGAGTTGTCTCCTCGTCACCATTCATCTTCGGCAAAAGACTGACAGCCGTTTTGAAGCTAAACTTTTCACTAGCCATGGTTTTTAATTCACTACAACTACTTATACTAAAAACTTTCGATTCTTCTTGATAAGATAAAATTTTCTCATAACATTTATCTATACGAGAGCACAATATTAATATATCTCCAGAAATCTCTTTAGGCAAGTTATGCAAAATACTCTTAAAAGATACATATAAATTCTTACATTCAGAAATTTTATTCTCAAAACTAGAACCTATCCTTCTGCGAGGACCCAACTTAGAAATACTACTTCTAGGTATATTGATTTAATTCTTCGTAAATTTTAGCAAGTTCTAATTCTAAATTCATAATATTAATTATTTATGTTAATTTTAATTTTATATATTTACTAAAGATTTTTAACTAATACTCACATATAACTCACGCATGTTTCACACCTTTGGTTCCGAATCTTCACGATCTCGAAGTTCCCTGCGACGGCGGTAGCTCACGCGAGACAGCACGCGCTCCAGTGAATCATTCCTCAGTTCCCTCTGCATCCAGCCAGTGTGACATCTCTTGTACAGGTAGCAGAATCCGAGCAGCACAGCCAGCAGCATACACGCGCTTATTATGGACAGGAGCACGTTGTTGGTTTGCAAGTGTTTAGCGGTAGCCCGAGCGTGATTGTCTCCGCCTGCAGCTTGCGCAATGATCACCTCTTTACTTTGCGACGTCCCCATAGCCTAGTTTGTCTTCTTTTTCGGATGGTATTATCAGCGAGAAGTCCAGATACCACGATAGAGTCAACCAAGATGAAGCGAGTATGGCGGGTCTGGCAGGGTCGCCATGTGGTGTGGTGTGGTGTGTCCACGTGCCGAGGCACGATTAGGGAGAGTTTCAATAATAACGCAACACGTCCGTACTGTTCAAAAGTCAAGTTTTATTGCTCAAAAAATATAACATACTAATACATATTAAATATCTCGGTAAATGCTGACACTAATATTATAAAGGTAGTTACTTAGGTACTAGTTTAATACATATAAGGTAACATACACACTACAAGGTAGCCGAGTGGTTTCCATCAAGGCAATGCAGCGTTTTTTAATCGCTGCGCCGTCTGCAATGGAAATAGTGGGAGGCTCTGTCCCAGTATTTCCATCAATGGAAATACATAACGGAAATATTGGGATTCACCCGGCCGTAATGATTTAATAGTCCCCATACCAGTAACACCGCAGCGACCATTTATATTAGGTTTAAGTAAATATATAAATTTGTGTGCGATGTTTGAATATTTACTAAGTCCCCCGGAATACAGGATAAGTCCTTAATCCTTATCGGGGGACTGGGTAAATATATATTTATTTCTGTCGTAAATATACCTTCCACGGGTATTTTCTTTAAAAAAATAAGCATTTTGTAAAGAATAATTGATAATGGGCCGGTAAAAATGGACAATAAAACATTCTCAGTTTGATAATTTCCATATTTATTTGAACAGATATTGCATAGCACACAAAGGTAGTGCCTACTGCCTACTTATCACAAAGTTAAGTAACAAATCGCGTAATTACGCCACTATGTACTTATGGTGTTATTTATTAATTGGTACGATATCACAACACTTTTTTTCCACGCTTATAATAAACATATAGAAAAGCTAATATTCTGTAACATGGTATTGGTAGGTCTATTTTCATTTTATCTCTTTACAAAATCTACATAGATAAGTCTACTTTTTATTCACTACAGTTATTGGGCTAATTTGAAGCACCGTTGGTTTCTATTGCAGGCTGATAAGTTTTCCCTTCAGAGTGAATCCCATCTAAGACAGAATTCATAGTTCCCTTCAACGCCCTGTATTCTTCGAGCGCTTTGGCGCAAAGTTCCCCCTCAGGGGAATTACCGGGTTCAATAAATAACATTTCCAAAGCCTTCTTCAAATGTGTTTCTGCTGCCATTAATTCGTCCTGTAATTATGACATTTATTCCATCAGTCATCAGCAATTTTGACGTATGCTATATAGATTCCTAGTAGCATAGAGCATAGATATCATCTGTATTCATTGCTAGTAGATAAGTATTCTTACCAAGTAGGCGGATCCCGTGATTTCACGACCATCAAACAGTTTTTTTGCTAACTGTACCATTGCAGAATGTAACTCGTACAATGTGATTGCTGTAATTATTAAATATAAAGATGTAGGTAGGTAAGTAATATACTGCTAATACTATATATATTAGCTTTTATAACTATCATTTATGGCAACCCACATTATGTTTTTTCAACGAATCTTAGGTCATAAGATTGCCATATTAGAAAAATATTGTCTACTTAAGCTTGTACTTTCTTTCATCTATCCAATATTCACAACTTGCGACCTTGCTTATAGTATTGTCGGAGGTGCCTACATAATTCATGATAAAGAAAACTTATTTTTACCTTTAGTTCTAGATATTCCTGGACACAGCTTGTCTAACACAGGAAGGATTTCTTTGCATAATTCCATTTTACGCCTCATCAGTTTCTTAGTGGGTCGTGGTTCTCTGTTGATGGTGTCTCTTAGGACTCCTGCCAACCGCTGCTTAGCCTCCAGCAACAAGTAATGGTTAGGTGCGAGAATCAACGATACGTTTCTAATGTACTCCTCTAATTCTTTTTCGTCTTTTTTATCTGGAAATGTAAAAAGCCTTAATTAGTGTCTCCGTTGAAGAAACTGTTATTTATGGGGACTGAGAAGGTAAGCTAAGTGAAATTTCAAGAATAGGTGCATATTTATATTGGAGTGCATATAAGAGATACCTATGAGATAGGTCTGGACTGCCACTGGACCACGGACTGCCTCCGTGGTCCAGTGGAGTCTGCTGATCGGAGATACCGGATCCGGCAAAGTGTTACCTACTGGGTTTTTCTGAATTCTCAGTAGCAGCACGGAGTCTGATTATGTGCCCGGTAACGGCAATAGGCTCGCCCGCTATTACGTGGGGCCTAAAAATTCATGGCGAAATGTGGGAGTAAGTTATACTTATTACACCTCTGCTTACCCCTTCTGTACCCCTGCCTGTATCCCCACAGGCGTGAGTAGAGGTATATAAAAAAAAGTTGTGTACCTAAAGTACGTACCAATTTAAATAAGGGAATTTCTATCGACTGTACGTGATCTACTGCTGATGTGAAATAACCTGGCCGTCATTTTTTAATAAGGCAAATAGGAACTGACTAACAACTTACTTATGACCCCGAACTTATCCGTACAGCATTGAATTTTGTAGCCGATGTTCGAATCAGCCAAAGTCTGGTTACAACTATTACAAGTCCACTGCTCTGAAGAAGTTTGCGAGACGAATCCAGTCTTACATTCGGGACATTTAGCGGAACTCACGTAGGTTTCCATCTCTGTGACATCTGAACATCTTTTGCACGTGCATTTGAAGTACTTGCCAACTATTAGATGCTGCTGCCGTATCGATGTACCCTGGAGACAAAAATGAAATTTAGTTTATAGACATTACTTATAAGAACAGACTGCCATGCAGTGGGTATTGGTGGATATTGGTGGGTTCTAATCCATGGCGTGCATTACCTACTGACTTTTCGGAGCCATGTTTGTATGGTGAATTATCGGTTGTCCCGTGCCGCAGAGAGCACATTAAACCGTCGGGCCCGGATGTCATGAAGATCTTTGATTGTCGTTACAGGAAGTCAGTACTTCTAAATAAACTGACACTAGTCTAAACAATGGAATATCGCTATCCCTTTGGGTTGAGAGGTCAGGCTAGCAGTCGCTCTGTAGAAAAACTAATATTCAGTCAAATCCTGTTCGACTAGTAAGCGGACCCCAAGTTGTAACTGGGATAACGGTATGAGGATGATGAAGAACCCACTAAGAGTGAAAACTTTAGGTATATAGGATTACCAAACCTTCAACGGATCCGTGTAATTATAATACAGAATGTCTCCTTTCTTAATATCGTTGCTGGCATGACAAACAAGCACATTATTGTCATTTATAGACATGTGTGTATTTGCGACACAGTCGTGAGCCAATAGTGCAGCTTTCAGGTACACTCCACGTAGCACCTCGGCACATCCAATGGCTGGAATAGGTGGTCCGCGCACTTCAAAACTGTTGACATCAATCGCCGCACATATCTTTTGAATCAAGTCTTCTTCGGGTGCGTTGTCCGTAACACTTAACGATTGAATGAACTGAAATAAATAATTAACATTTTTTTCAAATATTACTCTTTTTCATGTGGGAGCTTGGGCTACTTTAAATAAAATAATTTATTAAATAACAGACATATTGTAGGTATATATTTTTATTGTCTAAAAACAACAATTAAAACACCTATTAAAGAATGACAGGAATCAAAGGAAGAAGCGTATTTAAAAAGCCTAGATACTGTGGAAGGCGACGAAATATTTGAAGCGTCCAATAACAGCTCGACCTCCTCTACGCAAAAGTGACAACACTTGGGCTATAAGTGCATTTGTAGACCACCTAAAAACTGTCTTCACACCAAACCCTGACCAGGGATCCAGAGAGAGTGAAACAGTCTACAAAGTCTTGAACCAAAATCACCAATTAGATCCTCCAATAAAAAGATTATCTAAAAATGAAGTAAAGCAAGCAATTTTTAAACTCAACAAGCATAAGGCTCCAGGATACGACCTGATAACAGCTAAAATATTGAGAGAATTGCCAAATGAAGGAATACTGTTCCTGACGTATATTTACAACTACTTGAAAGAGCACAGTTGTACCTGAGAAGTGGAAAGTAGCACAAATCATAATGGTCCAAAAACTAGGCAAAAGCCCAGAAGAGGTTTCATCTCATTGATCTATAAGCCTGCTACCATGCTGCTACCGATATCGTCGAAAGTAATGGAAATATTATTCCTGAGCAGATTTATGCCAATTATAAAAGAAAATAAACTTATTCCTGACCACCAATAGGGAAATTTCCTGCAAGTGAAATAAATTATACAAGTATTTTTATCTAGTGACACAATGTCAAAATAATAGTAGTTTCATTCATCAATTAAAGTTAAAACTTTTTTTTTAACATTTTTATCGTCAATTTATTGATAATAAGTATTCTACTTGACAGCAAAACACTATGACGTCACTACGTCGTATTTCATACAAAACCCTTAGCAAAGGTCGTTTTTGACATTTCATTAAAAGTGCTTGATTTGACTAGTTGGAAACAACCCTATTCGGCTTTCAACAAAAGCATAGCACTATAGAGCAGGTCCACAGGCTAGCTGAAAATATAAACATTGCATTTGAAAATAAACTGTACTGTACCGGAGCCTTCTTGGACATCTACAGGCGTTTGATAGGGTCTGGCATGATGGGCTGCTATTTAAAATTAAAAATAATCTCCCAATAAATTTATTTATTTATTTATTTATTTATTTCCACATATACAAATATCTTTACAGGTAAAAACCCAATACGATACTGTACTACTAACATTCTGGTCATACACATTACACAATGAAAAAATTAAAAGAAAAGAAACATAATATTAAATACTACAATTCATAACAAATAACATATAGTGCTATCTTAGTGAATTCACACAGACTACAACAGAATATGTCGAGTTCATTAGCTATAAGGTTAAGGGTGCGGAGCGCGACCGTGAGCGGAGCCTCGCGCAGCAGGTTAGTGCGCGCGCGCGGCACGGCTAGCAGGCGCGGCCGGCGGCGGCGTCGCACGTACCCATCCGGCACTGACAAATACACTCTCTCCAGTAAATCCGCGTGATGTATCCTGCCCCTGATAATGTTGTGGATATAAGTTACAAGTGTGACTTGCCTCCTAACGTTTAATTCATTATATCCAACCATACCCAACACAAACAGAGTCGGATACATCAGCGGATAAAATGGATAAACTCCATATTGTTTTAAATATATATACCTTATAAATTTATTTTGTACTCTCTCCAACATGATCCTATATTTAGTTTCATGTGGGGCCCAGATAACTGCGTTATACTCTAATTGGCTTCTTACTAAAGTGTTATATAATGTTAAAATAGCTTTAATATTTGTAAAACTTTTTACAGTTCTTAGTAAAAAGCCTAGGTTTCTGTATGCCTTTTTGCAGACATTAAGTATATGATCGCGAAACGTTAGCTCAGTGTTAAAAAGAACTCCTCTCTTCTTTGACCCTAGTCATTGGTATCCCATCCACTCTATAGTTATTACAGATAGGGGTGTGTGCCCGTGAGAAAGTAATTGTCACACACTTAGATGTGTTAAACTGTAATAAATTGAGCTTGCTCCATGTTACCACCCTGTCTATATCATTTTGCAGCCTTATACAATCTTCCGTGCTTACTATTGGAAGAGATAGCTTAAGGTCGTCAGCAAATAACAGACATTTAGCATCCCTTACAACATTGGGTAAGTCATTTATCATCAGGAGAAATCCCAAAGGGCCTAAATTACTCCCCTGATTCACCCCAGATCTAGCAAAATAAGCCCCCGATTGACATCCCCCATAATCTATGTATTGCTGCCTATCACACATATAACTCGCAAAAAACTTAAGTAGATTGGGGGTGAAACCGATGCTTGCTAACTTTTTAAGCAACACGTCATTATCGACCAAATCGAAGGCTTTTTTAAAATCGAAGTAAGCTGCATCGACTTGCCCCCCACTGTCCACTGTTGGTATTACTTCTGTTACGTAGCTCAGAAGATTGCTTGCAGTACTTCTAGCCGGCCGAAACCCGTGTTGCGCATCAGCGAGTTGGGATTGAATTTGCAGATATATGTCATAGTGTATAGCCGATTCCAGTACCTTTGCCGGCGTTGACAAAACCGCTACAGGTCTGTATTCTTCTACTTTAGTCCCTGAGCCCCCCTTCGGTACTGGTATAACCCGAGTTATTTTCCATCTGTCAGGAAACACAGACGTCTTCAGACATAAATTAAAAATGTGTAACAGAGGTTGGGCCAGCACCAGCCTACAGTCTTTAAAAATGTATGGTGGTATACCATCAGGCCCGCTTGACATCTTCGGCTTTAATTGCTGAAGCGCGCGTTTGACGTCATTTAAATGAAAACTGCCAAGATGAATCCGCGCCGCTTCATTAACACAACCCCCCTCCAATATCGCGGTACCTACATCTAATACTGGTCTCTCTGTGCTATAGACTGATTTAAAAAACTCTGCGAATTCGAATTATCACCAGTTCATCAAATCATGCCCAAAAAGTTGACAATTCATGGTAAAACTTGATGAAGAAGTAACGACACTGCATGAGATCACTGCAGGTGTGCCACAGGGTAGTGTGATGGGCCCTATATTATACCTACTCTATACTGCGGATCTACCTTCCACAAAAGGAATAATAATCGGAACGTTATACAATGGAATATTCCTAGCTATAGTTATTTGTTAAGATTTCTAAAGTGTGCTTTCAGTTTGTGAGCCATAAATAAATAAAAAAAAAAAAAAAAAAAAACGTTCGTTGATAATACTTCTGTACTGTCTTCGAACGAATCGCCAGATATAGCATCTCAAAAAGGACATAATAGTTTAAATGAAATTTCAGCCTGGCGTAAAGACTGGCGCATAAAGGCAAATGAGTCTAAATTCGTCCAAGTGACATTCACAACTCGCCGAAATACTCTTCCACCCGTAACAATAAATGATGTAGGTACCTATATTCCCCAAGCTATGAAGTAAAGTATCTGGGTATGTATCTAGATAGAAGACTTGCATGGAAAAAACATATTTATACCAAGCGACTCGTAATGGGACAGCAAGTGCGTAAAATGTACTGGAAGATCAGAAGGCAGTCCCAACTCTTCCTAGAAAACAAATAATTACTATACAAGTGCATAATTAAACCAGTTTGGACCTATGGACTACAACTGTAGGGAACAGCAGCGAGTTCTAACATAGAAATATTCCAAAGATTTCAATAAAAAAATGCTCCGTATGATATTATGTGACACACCATGGCATATGACAAATGACCGGCCGGGAACTAAATATAAAGACAGTCCGACAGGAAATCACAGAAAAATTAGTTTTTAAAGACAGACTACAAAATCATCCAAACACGCTTGCTAGAGACGTAATGAGAGAGACAACGTTGCCCCGGAGACTAAAACGACTAATCGCACAATATCTACTCATATAGATTTATATTAGGGAAACGGGCATGTCAGTGGATGTGTACGTACAAGTGCCGTACAAGACTGAAATAAATAAATGAGGGTGTTTGATATTTCTTCTACCACCAGAAGGCGCTTAGTAGGTATGCGTCAGGTCCAAAATGACGTCAGTTTGTATTATGTGTGTGTACAGACGCGTACACACACATAATACAAACAAACACAGACGTACGAAAATATAGGGGCTTTGACAGTTTTAACAGATTTCTGTAAAGGATTTCTGGACCTCATGCCTCAGTGCTGCCGCATAGTGAGCGTCATTTCAGAAGACCCTAATTGCTAAATGTCGACAAGACAGATTGCAAGAATAACATACAAAAAAATGTCTATATAAGTAGGTAGTGTACCTATACAAACACCGGAGTGGACATACATTCTTGTATTATTTTGCAAGTAAAAAATATATATTTACCTTTACGGTGTTATCGCAGAAATCCCAAACAGTAGTTCCTTTCCTTTTATCTAAATGAGTTTCAAGTTTCATGAATTCATCCCAAGCCTGTGGTTCAGTTCCTTTCTTCATATAAGCTCGAAGCGCCAACAACGAACCCACATTCTGTACCATAGTCATTGGATGTAAGCCGTGTAGTAGCTTTAAACTCCTGAAGAAGTCACATTCCCTGCTAGTGTGCCATTCTATAAATAAATATATAAATAATCTGTTATTTACGAACCCATCTAAAAATCCGTAAGATACGTGTGTCAGAAATAAGAAAATAAGTCTCATAATAAGTTATTCCTTTTTTTTTGCTAGAACTAAATCCTGTTTTGCTGTGTTTACAGACATACAAGTAACGGACACAATGAGCACCAAGACTCGAAACAACAATTTGAAAATCACACAAAGTGATCATGATCACTGAAGTGAAGTCCCGTGTGGGGATCGAACCCACAACATTCGGGACAGTGTCAAGCAGCGATGCGGCCGCTTAAACCACTACGCCAACCGTGCAGTTATAGAAAGTATCAGATAGATGAGACTGCGGACTAAAATGCAGAAATGTAAAATATAAATACGTAAGGAACTAGGTAGGTACCTACTACAAAAATGGTAAAAAGTTATATCCCAGTTCCAGTTCAGTATCTGAACAAGTGCACACTTTTAGAAACTACCTAAGTTACCTATTCTGCCGAACTTTCTTGTGGGAAGTGATTCTTGTTGTGAAACAAAATATAATTATACAAACTTCTGTGAAGAAGATGTTCAGGGCATCCTTCTCCAGGACAAATTGGCGCAACTGCACAGTTCTTGCAGACAACGAACTTGCTCATCAACGGCAGATAGCAATTGAAGCATACTAGCGAAGTTTCGCAATGAGGCCCGAGCACGAAAGGTTCATCTGTCAATATCTTCTCACCAGCCTTTAGATCCTTTGCAGCTACTAAGTACCTATCAAGTAAAAAGAAACGGTGTTGGTTTATAATAACGGTTACCTACATTGTTATATGAAGCGATTCAGGGAGAAGGCTAGAGGCTCACGAAAAATTTAATGTATTCGTTTTCTTAGAACGACAAATTTCATTTTTGTGTTTTCCTGAATAAAACACCTTCTTGCACCAAGTTTAAAAGACCTCCAAACCCAAAATGAATCCATATCACAGACGTATAATGTCTGTGGTCCTTATTATGCGCGGATGAAATTAATTGAAGTAGGTACATATATACCTATCTCTATAAACTTACTAGGTATGTTTATTAATCGTGAACATGCGTTTTACCTACCATATACGAAAATGCATAGGCTGGGACACAAGATTTACGTTACTGTTAACGGGGCACAGAAATTAAAGTCTATGCGTGAGAAAACTACTCTAAATAGCCTAAGCTATATGTATAATTAATAGGATTGGCACTACTGTGTGTTCTCGTATGTACTCGATACTACTAGATATCTATCGGTTGGTTTTTCAAATATTTCAGGTAAGTAAATCTCATAAAATAAGGTATTATTGCTTTATATACGTAGACTAATGTTTCTAAACTAGCATGCTGAACAGCATAACTACTATGTGTTACTTGCCAACTCTCATTACGCGTCTATCTAATTTTCTAGTAGCTACAAACAAGGTACAGTCACACACAGTGTGACACCAATAAGTTTTGTTGACACACCTGCCGAGTTTTTCAGAGGTCTGCACTTCGTATCGTGCAGTCATGGTGCACTAGATTTATGTATGTAGCAGGCAAAGATAAAGCCCATCCGTCACCAGCACCCGTGCGCGAGAAACTGAACACTCTCATTTATATTTGGTTCGGTTCTATTTATAGGAACCGAGAGTTATTCCCGCCGTCCAAGTCAGACAATCGCTTTCGATGCTTTGTTTTCAGTTTAGGTACGTAGGGATCTTGAACTACAATAATGTTGCCAGGTTTATTAAATTATCATTAGTATGCTTAAAATCATTATTAATGACTAGTCGACGCCAGCGGCTTCGCACGCACATATTTTCGAATTTCCCGTTTTGCCCGATCCCGTGGGAATTTCGGGAAATCCCGTCTTAGTGAAACCCCTACGGTCCCCAAGGAACATACATGCTAAATTTCAGCTTCTTGCGCCGAGTAGTTTCGGCTGTAGCTTGTCTGTCAGTAAGTCAGTAACGCAAGGATTTTATATATTAAGATTTTAAGACGTTTTTAATTATGAAGATCATAAGTTTAAACTATAGCTAAATGAAGATTTTAAAAGTAATTTAGTTATTTACAAATCTTCATAATCTCTAACATTGTTTACATTAGCACTGCGTGAATCACGTGATGATGGGTTAGTCCAGTGTCGTTTTCCGCGCATCCAGCCCTCTAACTATCAGCAAAGTATAACATACAATCAGTCATCTTTTTTTTACGACGATTGTTTCCATACCCCATCAAACGAAAAATCTTCAAACGCCCTTTTTAATTTTACTGAATAAAGAACTGCATTAGTGGTTAGGCATCAAGGGCATGCTTGAGCAAATGCATTGGTATGTTATTAAATTACTGATTCTCTAACTCTGCCAATAGTGCAATATCTTCTGTAAATGAAAAATTATTCCATTACTGACTAAGGGCCGGAACATATCTGACGGAAGATCCGTCGCGTTTTATCGGGCGCGTAACGCCAATACATACAAATGTATAGAAAAACGTTCAACCATTCACACCTGACCGATAATCCGTTAGTACGTCGAGCGTACTAACGGATTATCCATCGACGTCGCGCGCACCACGCACCACGTGAATTTTGACCTTTGAGTAAGGAATATAAATGGAGAGGGCAAATAGTAGGTATATATAGAAAAATTACATTATTCACATAATATATTATTATATTTTATATTTGTATAGACTCACGGCTGTATCCCCGGAGGGGTAGGCAGAGGTGTAATATTACACCCACATTTCGCCATGATGTTTTTATACACATATATACGAAACCGACATAAAGCCACCAAACATAGTGTTGTTTCGTTTTGTCTTAGGGATATCTCTGTCAAAAAAAAAGAGATAGCCATAGTTTACTGAATAAATTGATCATGACGATATTTTATTAGAAATGTCATTCGTGCCACTATCGCTATATTTTTCGCCAAGGTTTGTGGTACATCTGCTGTGAAATCGTTATCTATCGAATACAATAATTTTGTTTTTGTGCATAAATATGTCTAAAAGTCCGATATTGGCTCTCAGAGAATATTTTGTTACATGTTTCATACAAGAGTCGTCTTTCGCTTTGCCATGTTCGCCCACATTTGCATTATGGAATAAACTAATCTGGCAAAAGATTTAAACTAACAAAGGTAACTCACTACAAAAATGTATTATTCTCCTCTAACCGGCTCCATATCGATATCGATTACATTCTGGAGAACAATTTGCATTGCATTTGGGCAAAGCCATTTTATTTGCCCAACGTTTCGTAGGTGTGCACGCTAATTTCGTAGGTGTGCACGCTAAATTCGTAGGTATTGGACATACCATATCCATGTCATTCCTAGATCGGTGATTTTAAGATCGTAAGATTCCAGGGCCGCCAGACCTTACTTATTTTTTCAGAAACGAAATGTGTAGAATAATGTAGTGTTAGTACTATGTGCTATGAGTGTACGCATATTTGCTAGCTTGGATCGAGGGCCAATTTTTGGGTATGAGGTGCTTAAGGTCCACGGGAACAATTTCCATACATACCTATAGAGAAAACATTTTGTGTCTTGCTCTGCAACTGTACCTAGTCTGTAACCCCTTCTATATCATTTGTATAAGTTTTGTGAAAAACCGTAACCAAATCGTATTATCGTCTTTTATTTTTGAACCTCCATACCTAAATAGGATATATATTCGAATAACGCTTGTTGGCTACTATAAAAAATCTTCGAAGTCCGACATATTTTTAATAGTCAAACTCGAATTGCAATAAAAATAACTACAGAACTTCAGTGACTACATAACATCAGGGAACACGAAAAATGGTTAGGTAAAAGAATATGACAGTAAAATATTGAGCTGCCCTGAGTACGGCCCTGCACGAACAAACTTATATGTGTGCATAATAGCCACGCTTTCAGCGAATGTGTGCAGATACGCTCGATGCATTTTCCGTCAGATGTGTACCGATTCATTTGACGGAATAGACGCGACCGAAGATACGTTCGACGCATCTTCGGTCAGGTATGTTCCGCCCCTTACAGACAAGCAACAGCCAAAGCAATCTGGCACAAGTAGGTAGCTGCAATTTGGCGTGGCTGTTCCATGGGGATCATAGGGGGGTACACTAAGAAGGGGTTTCCTGAAATGCCCGCGGAATCGGGAGAAAACGTTTAAATTTAAAAAACAAATGTGCAGGCGTAGCTAACTGTTACCTACTTTCATTCCTTTGATCTGCCACAGTGCGCCGTATGTGAATAGCCCACTTTATTGCTCATTACCTAAAATGGTGCTCGAAAATGCCAGAGTATGTTTAGTTTTCAGCAGGTCATGACTGTCAAGGTACAACTCGCCGTTCCGAACGGTTTTTTTTGCGATAGCTAAGCATACCTACCTACCTAGGCATGCCTAAGGACTCTTCGGCAATCATTGCCATCAGTGTTAACCATAGGGCTGATGGATAAAATAAATAAAATAAGGATTTATGTAAGAAACATTGCATTTTATTATGGCTATATACAATAATTTCTACCTTATGTCAAAGGTACTCTTATGACTAGTAAAATATTTTATTTACAACAACATTATGTACATTTTTATATATAAAAACAATTTATAAAAATCTGAAAATCATTTAAATATGTTCAGTTTTACTCCATTCTAGAACGGATCACTTAGATGTGCATAATTTTACATAATATTATGAATAGTAGCAATTCGCAAGTATTATTTACAGCAGTCTTAATGAAACGATCTAAAATAAATGGCCTAGTTTACATAACAACATTTATTGCTGAATTGTCTATTTTACAAAGTTTTCAGTAATCTGGCAACATAACGACATAATTCCTTACAGATCAGATTCTTGGCACTTCTGAAGACAACAACTTTATTCGCCTAGAGCTCCTACTGCTATGAAACACATTCGGCTATTTTGGAATACCTTTAGGAAATAATTGTTTTTGAATTTCATTGCATCTTAACTTGGTCCTTTCTAGATTTTGTGCCCATATCACACCTAGATCCCGGTCATAGGAAGCTTACGCCATATTTACATGACTGACCTTCAGTTTAGAAATCTCCAATAACATCAACGAATACTGAGCTTAAACCTGGTCTTGAGAGTCTGCTTCGTAAAAGATGTCATTGTGACGCTTGGTCTACATTTCTTGTGAATTTATAATGACAACTCTGTTGAACACCATTGGTATGATGATGAGTCTCGTATCTTCTGTGCGCGTGTTGCAAGGCGAGCCGTATCCAAGTGATCAGAAGACTTATGTTAAGGCTATGCGATACCGCTTATATTATATCACGACTGACTCTGAAACAAAACAAAAATGTTTAATATTAAAAGTGCACTGTTTTTATCATCGTTGTAAAAAATAGTCTGATCAATTAGTCTGTCAGAAGAGCACTAAATGGTACTAACTGACGATCGGTTAAAGCATATCGTAAGGACAGACTGCGCTGACGGTCAATGTCGCCCTATGACAGACTTGGCGCACTTCGCATTTTAGGTACAAACTTACAAGTACCTCGGCCGACCACGTCTACATGGTTGGATTAGGGGGTTACCGTGCGCCGCTCACATTAGACGTCTCACAACGAGTGGGACCGAAACGTATGAACCACGCGCGGTGCGAGAACATTGTTCAAATTATATAAACGCCTTAAACAACAAAAATGTATCATCACAAGTCTGATGCAAAATATTGCTCATTAAACGAATGTGTGTCGAACTCGATCGAGCAACTTGAAAATTTGATTTTATTTATTTTACGAGAGCAATTTGAAAATTAGATTTTTTGTTTGTTGAGATATCCCAACGATTATGGTGTCAAATTAAAGATATAGTTCAAAAACCATTTTATCTGTTTGAATCATGTAAATCGGTCCACGCGTTTAGGAAATAACTAAGAATTAGTAGGTATAGTGAAAATGTTAACGACCAGAATTTTAGTGGTTTTTGTTCTACGAGCGGAAATAGTGGGATAAGATTATAGGATACCTATAATAGGATACCTATAATAGGATAATTATTTATTATTAGGTACATGGTCAAGTAGGTAGATAAACGATGAATAAACATTATAGTAGCAGCGGCAAGTCGACAACCCTAGCGCGCCACTCCGCGCCAGACGGCGATAGCGTTGTATTAGAAAAGAGCGAGAACTGTTAGGTGAATATCGCATTAGGCACTGAGTGCTTATGCAAGCTGAATTGAACTTTATTGCTTAGTAGCAAGAGTCGCAATTTCAATAAATTGGTTTGAAAAGTGTACCTTCTGTACGTTAGTACTATCTATTCTGTGCCTATGACAAGCCCCATAGCATCGTTGACAGTAAACGATTTTAAGTTTCGCAATTAGTATACATCATAGAAAAGAACCAGCGGGCCTTTAACGTCCGAAAATACCGAGGTATTTATGCCTAGTATCTTAGTAGTAATAGCGAGTAAGACCCGCTAAATAAACATGTATAATGCACTGATGTCAATACCGATAGCAAACTTACTGAAGATATGTACGTTAGTGAGTACGTACCTCGTCGAGTACAGAGAGCGAGGTAGACTGGTGCGAGGCGCTGATGATGTCCTGCAGGCAGCGCGCGAACTCCTCGATGACGTCACGCATGGGGTCGGGCTCGGGCTTGTCGACTTCGACGTCGGGCTCGGCGTCGGCGTCGGCGTCGGCGTCAGCGTCGCCGCCCTCGGCCGCCGCCGCCACCAGGCACTGGCACACCGCCTCGATCACCTCGGATGTCATGAAGCTGCACGGTTGTCTGCAACGGTTACTAATTATTAATCCTCTGGTCCTGGTCCCGATTTATTTATGAAGGACTGACACCCACTTTAAAATTTTCAATGTCAGAAGTAATGGATGGAAGTCTAAGACAGATTAAGCTACCCGTGACTACCAGTTTTATTCTAAACTAGTTGTTGTCCACATTTTCATTGAGCTTAGTTCATAATCGGCGAATTTTAAGCAAACTCGACCAATATTACCCTTTTGTTCCTCTCGAATATTATTATGATTATTTAAAATCATGAGAGCATGTTTCTAACTTCAGTAACTTGGGCTCTGCGGTGATGTGACAGTTACGGCTGCTACACACGTTACGATATACCTATCGTTACGATTGGACGGTGCAGTACAAATTGCATGAATTTTATAAATCTACAAAATGTGTATGTGTAAAATTATTTTATATATTGGATGATAATGGTGATATGTTGATAGACGTGTATACGTACTTGAGGTGCGAGACGGCGGGCGGTCGGAACATGGGGTCTGCGAGCTTGTCCCTGTGGCGCGCGGCGTCCCGCCGGCGCTCCAGCGTCTCCTCCACGTTGATAGACGTGTATACGTACTTGAGGTGCGAGACGGCGGGCGGTCGGAACATGGGGTCTGCGAGCTTGTCCCTGTGGCGCGCGGCGTCCCGCCGGCGCTCCAGCGTCTCCTCCACGTTGATAGACGTGTATACGTACTTGAGGTGCGAGACGGCGGGCGGTCGGAACATGGGGTCTGCGAGCTTGTCCCTGTGACGCGCGGCGTCCCGCCGGCGCTCCAGCGTCTCCTCCACGTTGATAGACGTGTATACGTACTTGAGGTGCGAGACGGCGGGCGGTCGGAACATGGGGTCTGCGAGCTTGTCCCTGTGGCGCGCGGCGTCACGTCGGCGCTCCAGCGTCTCCTCCACGTTGATAGACGTGTATACGTACTTGAGGTGCGAGACGGCGGGCGGTCGGAACATGGGGTCTGCGAGCTTGTCCCTGTGGCGCGCGGCGTCACGTCGGCGCTCCAGCGTCTCCTCCACGTTGATAGACGTGTATACGTACTTGAGGTGCGAGACGGCGGGCGGTCGGAACATGGGGTCTGCGAGCTTGTCCCTGTGGCGCGCGGCGTCACGTCGGCGCTCCAGCGTCTCCTCCACGTTGATAGACGTGTATACGTACTTGAGGTGCGAGACGGCGGGCGGTCGGAACATGGGGTCTGCGAGCTTGTCCCTGTGGCGCGCGGCGTCCCGCCGGCGCTCCAGCGTCTCCTCCACGTTGATAGACGTGTATACGTACTTGAGGTGCGAGACGGCGGGCGGTCGGAACATGGGGTCTGCGAGCTTGTCCCTGTGGCGCGCGGCGTCCCGCCGGCGCTCCAGCGTCTCCTCCACGTTGATAGACGTGTATACGTACTTGAGGTGCGAGACGGCGGGCGGTCGGAACATGGGGTCTGCGAGCTTGTCCCTGTGGCGCGCGGCGTCCCGCCGGCGCTCCAGCGTCTCCTCCACGTTGATAGACGTGTATACGTACTTGAGGTGCGAGACGGCGGGCGGTCGGAACATGGGGTCTGCGAGCTTGTCCCTGTGGCGCGCGGCGTCCCGCCGGCGCTCCAGCGTCTCCTCCACGTTGATAGACGTGTATACGTACTTGAGGTGCGAGACGGCGGGCGGTCGGAACATGGGGTCTGCGAGCTTGTCCCTGTGGCGCGCGGCGTCCCGCCGGCGCTCCAGCGTCTCCTCCACGTTGATAGACGTGTATACGTACTTGAGGTGCGAGACGGCGGGCGGTCGGAACATGGGGTCTGCGAGCTTGTCCCTGTGGCGCGCGGCGTCCCGCCGGCGCTCCAGCGTCTCCTCCACGTTGATAGACGTGTATACGTACTTGAGGCGCGAGACGGCGGGCGGTCGGAACATGGGGTCTGCGAGCTTGTCCCTGTGGCGCGCGGCGTCCCGCCGGCGCTCCAGCGTCTCCTCCACGTTGATAGACGTGTATACGTACTTGAGGTGCGAGACGGCGGGCGGTCGGAACATGGGGTCTGCGAGCTTGTCCCTGTGGCGCGCGGCGTCCCGCCGGCGCTCCAGCGTCTCCTCCACGTTGATAGACGTGTATACGTACTTGAGGTGCGAGACGGCGGGCGGTCGGAACATGGGGTCTGCGAGCTTGTCCCTGTGGCGCGCGGCGTCCCGCCGGCGCTCCAGCGTCTCCTCCACGTTGATAGACGTGTATACGTACTTGAGGTGCGAGACGGCGGGCGGTCGGAACATGGGGTCTGCGAGCTTGTCCCTGTGGCGCGCGGCGTCCCGCCGGCGCTCCAGCGTCTCCTCCACGTTGATAGACGTGTATACGTACTTGAGGTGCGAGACGGCGGGCGGTCGGAACATGGGGTCTGCGAGCTTGTCCCTGTGGCGCGCGGCGTCCCGCCGGCGCTCCAGCGTCTCCTCCACGTTGATAGACGTGTATACGTACTTGAGGTGCGAGACGGCGGGCGGTCGGAACATGGGGTCTGCGAGCTTGTCCCTGTGGCGCGCGGCGTCCCGCCGGCGCTCCAGCGTCTCCTCCACGTTGATAGACGTGTATACGTACTTGAGGTGCGAGACGGCGGGCGGTCGGAACATGGGGTCTGCGAGCTTGTCCCTGTGGCGCGCGGCGTCCCGCCGGCGCTCCAGCGTCTCCTCCACGTTGATAGACGTGTATACGTACTTGAGGTGCGAGACGGCGGGCGGTCGGAACATGGGGTCTGCGAGCTTGTCCCTGTGGCGCGCGGCGTCACGTCGGCGCTCCAGCGTCTCCTCCACGTTGATAGACGTGTATACGTACTTGAGGTGCGAGACGGCGGGCGGTCGGAACATGGGGTCTGCGAGCTTGTCCCTGTGGCGCGCGGCGTCACGTCGGCGCTCCAGCGTCTCCTCCACGTTGCGACACCCCACGCACTTGCACATCGACGTGCACGCTATCTTCGCCTGACAACAACACAACACTTATTATAGGTCGGTTCATGAAAGATGACCACTGCGCAGAAATCATTTTTTGATCCCCGTGGAGGTCCGGGTGAAATGCCAATGGCGTGGCTCCGTTCTTGACGCATTCCCTAAATGCGTCAAGGATCGAGCCACGCCATTGGTGCACGAATGTACATATGCGCGACGGCCGCCATTTGTGGTCAACTTTCGTGAACCGATCTATACTCAATGATAGAACAAAACAACACTAAGTTACTATTCAACAATAGACAACTTTTTGATTCGAGAAAAGGCAGCAGTAGCCCAGAACATAGAATGACAGACTATCATGCAGAGGGTCTCGGATCAAATCCACGGCGAACGACAATGACTTTTCGAAGCAAAGTGCACATTCAATAATTATCTCATGTTTAACTGTCAAAGAAAACTACATGTCTGAGAGTGCCTCGTAATATTCTCGAAAGAAACGTGAAGTCCGCCACTTACCTTAGTCCACCACGCTGGTCAAATGCAACCCGCATTTTGCATTAGGTTGCATTTTATTAAAGTGGCGGACTGGTTTAAAACCCTTTTCGCAACGAGAAAACCTTGTCGCCCTTGTCGGCAATAGGACAGATTTTAAAGAAGGTACCACACATACGAAAAAACAAAAAAAAATATGATATCATAGACTTAAATTCATTTCATGTTTGACTTTCAATTACAATTGACTTTCGTCGTAGATTATGTCAAATAGCAATATGAATAACCACGCAACTTTTCACATTTTAGGTAACATTCTTATTTTTGTAAATGATAATTTACCTCATAACATTCACAGTAGTTTTTGAGACAGCCACTTCTTTTACAGTTACATCCTTTATTATGCCTTCGTATTATGTCAGGACCACCACTTTTCGCTTTGCCGATCTTGGGCCTGTGAAAAGAAATTTTTAAATTTGATTTTCAATTTTCTCATTTGCTTGGTGTAAAGTTAGTTACAAATACTAGAAGCAAGAATGTGAGTTAATATCTATGCAACGTTTTTATAAACTTGGATTGGCAACTGCTTGTGGCATTTACATCAGATCGTTTGTTCAATTCTCGATCGAAACTATCAGTCTCGGTTCTTGTCCTAGGCCAGCATCGTCAGGCCATGAGGGGGGGGGGGGGGCTTGGGGCGATCTGAAAACTCTTACACCAGAGTTGGCCACACACTCACACGAAACAATACAAATATGTCCTATAAAATTAACGTACCTAAAAGCATTAGGGTTCCTGTCTAGACAAGCTCTGATGGCCTTCTGCCTGAGCTCCTCATTTTCCAGGTTATTGTGGCAGTTGTTGCAGTTGCAGCGGTTGCAGAACTCTCCGTTGGCGAAGCAGTCGCAGTACAGCTTGAGACACTGCGATTTGGTGCAGTTGCAGGCTTTCCGCGGTCGCAGACCCAAGTCACCCGATACTAAATCTGGAATTAAACACACCCACTTTGTGATTTCGAATGTTTGAATTACAAATCTAGTCTAAAATCCCACCGTTTGTTGTTTTCTAATGAAAATTACTATTTTATTGTTACTTATCAATAAACTAATTCGAATCTGCAAGGCTGCACGGTGCAACATATTTTTAATATACTCGCATTTTACTTTTATTCTTAATTTTTTACTGAGTTTTTCGAATTCTCAGTAGCAGCACGGAGCCTGGCAAAGTGACCGGTAACGGCCATGGCTCGCCCTCTATTACGTGGGACCTAAAATTCATAGCATGACGAAATGCGGGTGTTTTACCACACCTCTGCTGACCCTTTCGGGGATACAAGCGTGAAACTATAAAAGAAAAAATATATATTTACCAGTATCTGAGAGAGTGTGCGACTGTTTCGGCGACAGGTATGGTATAGGCACAGATTCTCCCTCTATGTCCACTTGCAAATTCGGATACTCCTGAGATTCGTTCTGTAACAATATATATTTTATTAAGCATATCACTTTCAGAACATTTCTGAACCTTTAAAAAATAAAATATAAGTATATATATCATCATAAAGAAAACTATTATGAATGCAAGTGTTAGTGACTAATAAATACTGTGAAGAACATATTTATAGGGCAATCGCAGTCATCAGTTGCTGTCCACACATTGTTAGTACTAGCACATGAGTAAATAAACCGAACAGAGAGACAGCTTCTTAAAAGCTTTTAATATTGTTACCTATTTTGGTAGGGTTGTCACAATAGGTTAAGACAAATCGCTTGTTCGGTATACGACAGATTCTGAATTGGACAGATTCGTGATTCGGCAGATTCCCAACTCGACAGATTCGTGGATTGGGCAGATCCTTGGACTCGACGGATTCGCTATACGGCAGAAGTACCAACTGTACTTCTGCCGTATAGCGAATCCGTCGAGTTTAAATAAAATAGCGAGTGGAACCAAAAAAGGCATGCGCCTGAAACTTTTAAAAGCACGGAATAAAAATAAGTATACATTTGTTACCAACGTCACGACGACGTGACGTTATGATTTATTTGACATTCCCAACGATACCACTAATAGTGTTGGATATTTTTCTGGCAATATGATCTATTTTGCGAATACTTCTGGAAATCAGGAATCTCCTTTAGCTATTATGTGCAACTAGTTTTTCCACGGCGATAGGTACCTAAAATAAGTTTTAAGAGAAATAATGTAAAACAAATGAACGTCTACAAAACAAATGACTATAAAGTGATCAACCATCGATAGGGCTTACAAAAAACAAGTGCATGCGATTTTCGACCTTATTGACAATTTCATGACAGACTTTTTTTGGTATTTTCTTGCTTTCTGACATTGATACGTTACTAAAGTTATAAATTCTGAGTAATGTCAATAAGGTCGAAAATCGCATGCACCTGTTTTTTGTAAGCCCTATCGATGGCTGATCACTTTCTGATAGTTATTGGTTTTGTAAACGTTAATTGCTTTTACACAATTTCACAACTAATGAGTTCATGAGGATCACCTGAGGGAACGGGCTAGGAGATCCTGCACAACATGCAAACATGTTAAGTATTTCGTTGCCAACATTGACAATATTTATTTCAAGATCAAAATATTCGCGATACTTTTTCTCGAGCAATTCAACAAATGCGATAAAATTATCAGGAGGTATAATTAAAAGAACCCAATTGTACGTTACCATCGTTAAAATCTTTATAATGATTGAATTATTTCATCTAGTATTATTCATACACACAGTACAATAAACAACTATTATTAATAATAAAATACCACGTTTTTACATTAAAATATTAAAACTTGCAACGTACAAAATAAACAACGTGCCTCGTAATAACCCTGAGATTGTCAACTGCCTGTGCCTACGTAAACCGGTTTTTTCCAGTCTCGCCGCGTACACGACAAGCGGCCAGTGGTCACGCACACATAAGCCGCGTGCTCGTAGTAGTGCAACCGATTCGCGCTGTTGTATGAAGCTGTGTCTCTGTTCCGTTTATCTACTCATGTGGTACTAGTCACTACTCATCTGCATTGCTTAACTGCACTCACATTAATCAAAATGGATGCCTTTACATGCATAATTGTTAAGGGGTATGCTCACCATAAGTCGTGTATTTTCGCTGGTGACTCGTATTTGGCTTTGCTTGCCATAGTTGGACGGTATCACGATGAGTGGATGATCGTCAGATCTGCCGCTGTTGTCTAACGCGTCCATACTGTTGGGATCTTCCTCGTCAGGGGTCTAGGGACAAAAATAAATATTAATTACAATTAACCCTTAGCAGTCAACTGCTGTAGATAATAAGCCTTTCGCAATTTGCGTCAATCAGTTGTGAGCCTATAAAATTTGGCCCACTATACTACGCTCGCCAAAGCATGCGAAAAACAATATCAGAAGAAGCTGCCTGCGAAGCTATTTCTTGAATTTACATAATGCAAGAAGTAGCTTCGTTATATCGTATACTTAGATGATGCCCACGGTTACACCCGCGTTATTTAAGGCTACTGCTCCGCTCCCGTGGCTCATAGTGTGATGTTATATAGTCTATATAGCCTTCCTCTACAAATGACCTAACACTGAAATAATTTTTCAAATCGGACCAGTACTTCCTGAGATTAGCGCGTTCAACCAAACAAATAAAAACTCTTCAGCTTTATATATTAGTATAAGATAATCCCGTGTAATATAAAAATGCCAAATTCAAATGTTTTTATCTATACACATAAATAAAATCGGAGTGTCTGTTTGTAATATTAAAATAACCGCCTTTTACTTAATTCATAATATATGGATGTATACAAATACACATACCAAAATGATATATTTTAAAATTTTTGTCTGTCTGTCTGTTCTCACTAGTCTCTGGAACGGCTGAACCGATTTTGGCAGGACTTTCACTGACAGAGAGATGATGTACCAAGGAGTAACTTAGGTTATAAATTAACCGGGTATGCGAAGTAGTTCCCTCAGGACGCGGGTGAAACCGCGGGAAACAGCTAGTTGTTATATACAAGGTGTCACAAGACCCATCACCAAGCAGAATTGTGGACATCATGCCAAGTCATACTAACCAAAAATAATACCTGGGATACGAATTTTTTTTTTGAGTTTTCACATTTTTTAAACCGCAATTAAAAGCGCGTCCGGCCAATACTCGAAATACTTACTTATCCATGGGGTTATAGGGCATCTAAAGAACATATTGGCGGGGTAAATGCATCGATTTTGAACCTAATTAGAAAAATTCCATTCTAACTTTGAGCCTCAATATTTCCTGAACCAGTAATTTCCCAGTATGGTGCTGAAGTAAAAAATGTTCGTTATGATTGGTAGGTACAACATGGGATTTCAGTTTTCGTTAACCGCTTGCTTGCCCGTGTTATATGGCATATAACAAAATTCAAACACTAAATTGCCCGTGTTATATGGCATATAACATCGCATCTCAGTCTACTTTGCCCGTGTCATACTGTATATAACATGGCTCCCGCGGTCGAAAGAGTGAAATATACTCGTCTCTGTCGCTCTAGGGCTTAGTTTGTATTATGTATCTCGTTTCTACGTTGCATTTCCCGTCATACTAATCCCAGTCGAGTTTCGACTCCATAGAGAAATTAAAAAAAAAACGTTCGTTGTCAATGTTGTCATTGAGTGTTGAGTCGGTGCGGAATGTGCGGAATGTGTGAGTGTATTTGTGCTGTTTTTTCTGTTAAATTTAGTTTTATTCTTTAAGATTTATTGTGTTTATCAAGGTATGTAAATCACTAACACGTATATATAATAATTCCAGCATGAAATATAACATTTGACTTTTTCGAGACCTTAAGTAGATTTTGGCGCGCAACAGTGATTTTACTGAGAGCATGGGAACTGTTTCAGAAATATTCATATTACTCAGAAGTGGTGAATGCTATCCGTATGTTTTTTTTTGTTTTAAAAGAATATGAGACAACTTATTTAGTGTTTATTTATTTGTATGTTTAAAACTGTTATTTGTGCATTATATGGCCTTATCAAATTTAACATAAATTACGCCGCGCGGCGCCAGATAATGGTTTGGAATCAGAGGCCTGTAATTCATAAATATGTATAAACAAGTGTACTTTTTTATTTTTATCTTATTATCTAATATATAAGTAACGTAATTAAATATTAAAAACGATATGTCACCGCTTTAAGTTTTGAGGTATGAACTTATAAATACAGAGCGAGCTCTAAATCGCGGTATCTCAATTTCAAACGAGTATCACTCGACACCAGAGTCGTAATCTAAATAAACAAAGATAACATTGTATAGTTAGTTTCATAACAAACATAAATAATATAACACTTGACAACCTTTCAAAACAAATTGAGTCACAAGGACCGATTGTGTGGAACCCAACCCGAGCGCCGAGGCGATAAAAACGCGCGGGCATTTGATCGTTATCGCTTTCAAGTGGCCGGGCAGAGGGGCCGGCGTGGGTTGCGGCGCGGAGCAAGCAAGCGGTTAAGGGTCTTTTACACCTGTATAAACATTTATATAATAATAAAATCATTTGAATTTGGCGAGTAAAAATGGTCCAACCTGCTGCCTCTCAAACTCGACCTCCACCTCGTGCATCCCTTGGTGTTCGTGGTCGCGGGGCTCGTGCAGGTCTTCGTGCAGGTCTCCGTGCGTGTGTGCGTGCGTGTGTGCGTGCGTGTCGCGCAGCAGGGCTTGCAGCGCGGCCTTGGATTCGTCGTCCGCCACAAACTCCTCGCGCCCCACGTGCTCTAACTTCACTCGTTCCTCCACCAGCTCGCTCGATGGCTCGATGTGTTCTACACTCTCCAGCGGTGACAGCGGGGCGAGCAAGCTCTGGGCTGAACGAGACGGTTGTTGCTGTCAACGTTAAAAAAAATAATGTAGAGAAACTGATTGATCACAAAATAATATAAACGTACCACTTCATTTTTTGTCGGGTGTCCAGTCACTGAAGATATGCTTATAATCAATTACATAACATAAACATAACTAAATCTATTTTTAACTTTCGAAGTAAAAAAAAAATGTAAAGTCACTGAAGTCAGAAATACTTTCTCAGATTCAATCACGAAACATTTACGTTTTAGTTTGTTATCTGAATATAGCGTTAAGAATGGGAAGTCGACATAAGACTTGTATTTGATTTCTTAGTTTTTTTTTTATATATATTTTTAATTTTGCTTTATCTAATCAATTTCTAAAACTAACAGCAAATAAGTAAGATATTTGTGTTAAACAATCATTTAATCACAATAGTATTCAATTTACCCTGAGGAATTACAATCGCACTAACGGCTGTTTCTTTTTTCATATGAATCAGCTGCTTAAAAATATCGTCAGGGTCGATCGTATTGAAAGTTTCACGTTATGAAACGAAAACCACGCATTAGCAACAGCAAGTGAGCCTTCAGGCTTAATAATTACTCTTGTTGTGGAAATGAAATAAATAACAACAAATAACGCTAAGAGAAGGGCGAAACACCTTATAACAAGCGACCAATAACATTTAAAATTCACAATATAAACATGAATTAACTACTACTAAAATGGAGCTAGCTGGAAAAGTTTAATCAAATGATCCGCAACAAGTAACCACTTATCAACAGTCTAATAAAACAGAAGAATACACAACAACTCTTAAAAAAACACAATTAAAAAGTTATATAACAGAAACTATTACACTCGACACAAAAATAATTAATATCACAAAATATTAATTCACGAACAAAATTAAAAAAAAAGTATTTCTTAAACAAAAATTCTGAATGTAACCGATCGAAATGTTGAGCAAAGTGAATGGGGCCTGCTTACCGTGGCAGGAGTGGCGGGTTTGGCGGTGACGGGCGCTATCCTCACCAAATTCTTCTGTGGCTTCGTGGTCACTGCACAACAAAAACAATCCACGTCAAATACTAACCAAACGATGCACTCGCATCACGCAAAATGACAACTGACTTTTAATTTTGAACCATTCTAAACTTTAATGTTCCATATCTAATATTTTCAAATTATATCGTTTCAAATAGAGAAACTTTTCGTAAATAGAGTTTGTGTCACAATTATTTGAATTGTGTTTTCCATTTTCTAAAATACTTTGTATAAAATGGTCCAATGTCGCCAAAGAGTATGACAATAATAAGAAAATATTTTTCTGCCTAGTTTAGTTTACCTTTTAATTTATCCATGACAGCTATTAAGATAACATGAATTAATTATAATGATATGAAAATTAAATATAATATTGAATGATTTTTTATATGAAGTAGTGTTATTTATCTTACTTTTGGGCTCTGCTTCAAGACTGCCGGTCGTTACCAATGGAGGCGGTTCGCCACTAACAAGATTTTGTCCCGACATTTGAATTACATTACCTGAAAAGTACATTGCTTTTGTGAGTTGTTAAGATAATATTAACGAACAATGTACATTTATCATATTATTTCAAATAGCCAAAAGTGAACCCGTTCCAATCAAAGTACTATAAATGTATAACACTGTATAGAGCAGATGCGCAAAATTCTAATACTAACTTTCAAATTTACAGACGATAAACGCCGCAACAGGATTGGATGCTTTCGACACTACGAATATATCAAATAGTACCGGTGCGTAAACTTGTTTGTTTGTCGCGTAGCTGGCTTCTCGACAATGTAGATCATTGTCGAGAAGCGGCAGGTTTCGATATTCGATCTATCCATCGATTTTGAGATTCGAGATACATGTTTGACATAATATTTTGTATGGCGCAAATGTCAAAAATGAATCTTAAGTCTCAAATAGACTAGATAGATCGAATATTTAATTTAGCGGTAGATCGGCTACGATCGACATCGTAGAAGTAGTTTTGTCTTCGCTTACCATGATTTTCGTAGTACACTGGGCAATAACATGAGCGTAATGATACAGCCTTTCGCAGACCATCAATGGCCTGTATCATTACGGACAAAAAATCAATTCATTGATGACTAGAGGCAGTGGCGTAGGAAGAGGGGGCGGGGGCTCCGCCCCGGGTGCCACCCATCCAAAAAAAGGGGGGACACCCAAATCTCAACTTTAAGAACAATGTAGGTACAAAAATATAAAACAACATAGGCACTAGCTCAGCACTACGAGAGTTAGCCCTAGCCCGGAATTGTTAGGTATCGACTAAGAACAAAAACACTGACTAGAGGATACCCGCAGCTGCGCCCGCACATTTAATTTTAATTTTTAACCGTGTGCCCAATCCCATTGGAGTTTAGGGAAGTCACTTCTTATTGCTATCCCTAAGGAACACACATGCCAAGTTTAAGCTTTTTGCTCCCAATAGTTTTATGTGTGTCGTGTGTCAGTCGCGAGAGGTTTACGCACCTTTATGGTCCGTTAGCACGAAGCTCTTGGGCGGGAGCGCCACCTTGGTGGCGGCCTTCTGCGGCGCCGGCGACGAGTTCGTTATGAGCCGGATGTACTGGATCTATAATATACGTAAATGGCGATGAGGTCGATATACAATAAGTATTAGCATGATAGCATTATTAGCACACAATTTTATCAAATCGACTAAATCATAAAGATCTGACTTGTAACTCATTTTTGTATAGTAATCGTTTTAATTTGATAGTATGAAAATATTGTAATTCCTGTATTAATCCCGTCCGATAAGTTATTGTGGAATAATTTTGCACTTAAAATCATACCTATTTATTTAATTATGAAGTTTCTTCAATCATGACAGCTGAGAAGTTGTACAGGCCCTAAAAAATTACCCGCGGCAGGAGCAGAAATAGGCCTCCCGCAAGGTTTACCGACGACCTTGTTGGGGTCGCGGGCAACGGATGGATGCGGCCGTCTTAAGATCGATCTATGTAAAGAGCCTTGGAGAAGACGTATGTCCAGCATTGGACGTCTTACGGGTGAGATGATGATTAAGAATAAACGCAAACTCAACAAGCTAAATCAAATAGCACTTACGCCTTTGCCAGGGACATTGATTTGATGCAGCTGACTCCTTTGTCCTTGCATTACTACATTACCCTCTTTTGTTATCTGAAATAAGATATTTTTTTTAATCACTTGTAGGCTTGTTTGTCTATCAGAAAAAGATTCGTATTTATACTTTTACGGGGACTACTAATTTAAATATATTTCTGTTCAATGTGTCATTATACCTGTGCTGTCTTAGGAGGCGCCGTTGTTTTCAGTATCACATTTTGACTCGGATTTGCCGTTATTACAACTTTTTTTGTAGTAGTAGCACCTAAAACAGTGACAATATTTAAATAAGTACATTATATTTATTGCTGATTTTAGTACCTTGTTTCTATTTTTTTAATCTTCCATGTATTTTATTACCTTGTGACACGGCAGGTAACAGTTTCGGCGTAGGAGATTGTATCGATATTATGTGCTTCTTGAATTTTAAGCCTTGCTTTACTGGCGAAGTTAATAGCATCTGTAACAGAAACATAGCTTGGAGATAACAACACAATCAATTATTACGGGAAACTATAAGTACACAGCAGAGTAGAGAGTAGGCCTAGTGCAAGGTGGACCGACGATCATATAGGGATCGCAGGTAGCAGACGGATGCAGGTGAGTCAAGATTGGTCTGTGTGAAAAGCCTACAGCGAGGCCCATGTTCAGCAGCGAATATCTTACCACTGAGATGATGAGAAACTATATGACCTGCATCCCCGAAGGGGTAGGCAGAAGTGTAATATTACACCCACTTTCGCCAAGTTATGAATTTTAGGTCCCACGTAATAGGGAGCGAGCCTATATGGAGTTCCAACACTATTGGGAGTCCGAACCGGGAACTGAACTGGGCACATTGTCAGACTCTGTCTGTGCTGCTACTGAGAATTAAGGAAAACTTAGTAACACTTTTGCCCAACCCGGGCATCGAACCTTGGACCTACCAATCAGCAGACACATACACTATCCACTGGACCACGGAGGCGTTGAGATAACATTACCGTGCCAATACCTTATATCCCTACCCTCACCTAGGCAATACAATTAGATTTACCTTAGTGCCTCCAATATTGATGGGCACAGTCTTCTGTTGCATCACGTATCTTGTCTGTGGGTTTGCGCTGCTGCTCGGCATTATTTTGGTGATCACGGCCGGCTGGTTCGATGGGTCTACGTTGGCCTGCGAACCTATAAAGAATCATATTATAGGTATACAGGGTGTAAAAAGACCCTTAACGAAAACTGAAATCCCATGTTGTACCAATCACTACAAACATTTTTTACTTCGGCACCATACCTGGGAAATTACTGGTTCAGGAGATATTGAGGTTCAAAGTTAGTATAGAATTTATCTAATTAGGTACAAAATCGATGCATTTACCTCGCCAATATGTTCTATAGATGCCCTATCCCTATGACCCCATTGAGAAGTAGGCATTTCGAGCATTCCACGTGCGCGCCTTTATTTGCGGTTTAAAAAATGTGAAGACTTAAAAAATAATCGTTTCCCAGGTATTATTTTTGGTTAGTATGATTTGGCATAATGTCCACAACGAGTAGACTTCGGCTTGGTGATGGGTCTTGTGACACCATATATTATTGAAGATTCAGTTTTAAAATTTATAAATTTCAGAAGAATAAAGTATTATCATCAGTTTAATTCAACACTAGCGAACGGTCTAACTCCTTCTCTCTCCTGAATTCTTCAAATACATAGTAGGAGTATGTGTAAAAGCCATAAAAAATTAAAAGGGATTGAATGAGGAAGATGGAGGAGGTAAACGTACCTTGTACTATAAATTTTCCTAATAAAGGTTTCTGCACATTGGTAGCACCAAGTTGTTTAGTGGAAATCAATTGCGCCTGAAATACAGAAAGATTATATACAATACTTTGAATATTTTGAGTTGAATGACATGTTAAGCGGATTTTTTATGGATCCACATCGCATCAGATAATTTTGGGATACAATGACCAACAAAAATATACAAACATATTCTAAACTCAATATTTGCATTACAATTTTTTATTAAAACCCGCACAAAGTATTTTTTTTCACCAGATATCATAGTCTTGTTACAGTAATATTAAATGAACATTCACAAACCAACTCATTGAATTGTGTACTACCCTCGGAATGCAACTCTCCAAGTGTACAAGTTGGAGAGTTGCGCAGTTGTAAGCAACGCCATTTTTCTTAGTCTAGTTAGTCTCTTTTTCATGTTTGCAAATTCATACACTGCACGAATACGCCTCTGTGACGTCACTATGCTCGGATCGCAACTTGTTGCATTGGTTGGTTGAATAGTAAATATAGTTTACCTGATCAGAATTTGCCCGCACATACTGCATCCCTGGTGTTGAGCCAGCTGTCACCAGTTTTATTTTCTGTCCCGTACCAGCTGGCACCATCACTAATTGCTTGCCAATTTGTGCTAAAATAAAAATTAATATGTTTTAATTGCAAAACAAGTATATTGTTGTCGTCCTAGCGTAGGTTTCGCTTACTGGTCTATCCAGATTTTACAAAATATTCGCTTTTCCACAGAGTGATTGCTGTCTGACCTCAGCAACCGACAAGGATAACGATATTCCATGGTTTAGACCAGTTTCACTACATTCAGGGTCAAAAACATCCAAAACCGACTGACAAAGAACTTCATGACAGCCGGGAACGACGACTTAACGTACTCCCAGTGGCACTGACCAAGCGATAATTAATTATTTAATACGTCCATAACTTCGAAAAGTTAGTGGTGGGCGCCGCGGATTCGACCGCGATATGCTTTGCATGGCAGCCTGTTTGTATTTGCACTCGACTATCGCTACTCCGAAAGACAAATACATCATTAGTAGATATAGAATTACTTCTATCCACGAAACATCAGAAAAATCTTCAAACTAAAAATATTTTTATTTTACTTCTTTCTTGTGGAATTCAGACTATTTTAATCTGAGACGTATCAATTTGATTCAGAATGCAAATGCACTTTGCAATCAAGGAGAGAGTACATTACTTTCTCCTTGATTGCAAAGTGTCCAAACTGAAAAGGACGGCCCCCTTCGCCAAATCTGAGCTCTTTGACCAAATGGCATTCGATTAACGATATTGGTATTACAAAGTACAAATTTTTGTACTTAGCGAATACCAATATTGTACCCTACATTTGTAGGGAACTGACATAAGCCTTCGTTATATAACGTGGTCAACAAAGAAGGAATTCCTTATGTTGCCATGGCAACCAAGCATAAAGTATATATCAGAGCGAGTGCCGTTTGGCTAGGGCCTCAGGACTGTTATCCTAGCGTTTTCTCCGTTGCAACCAAGACTTCCGCCCTGGAGCCCAGAGTCCGGTATCTAATCTAACCATATTTGCCAGATTATTAGTTTCTGCCAGTCATATGAAACTGAATTTTAAGTAGAACTCACTCAAAACTGCATTTCCTTTAGTGGCACCTTGAATGACGCCAGTGAATGCCATTTTCTTGACCAAACTAGCGCCCTTATTAGCCACTAACGTGACGGGTTTGGGCGCTATGGCGTACTGTTTGCCCGGAGTGAACGTCGGCTTGACCACCGGCGCTAGTTTAGGAGGCTTCGGGGCGATGGCTATTTGCCGAGGCAAACTGCTTGTAGCTGGCGAATCCTTCTTGACAGTACGGGGAGGCGGTGCCGCAGCCTGCAACATAAGTTGATTAAATTTATATTTCTGTTATTTATAGAAGGTATTATAATGTACTATGAAATGATAATGGCATCTGAGGAAAATCTTTACTTCCATCCTTATGTCAAGATAAAAAGCGGATGCATGTAAAACAACGCGCAATCTAACAACTAGTGACTACAACAGTTTAATCAACAGACACTAAAGTACACCCAGACTCAAAGCAACAATTATTAATGGATCACACAAAATCACTGGTGTGGGATCGAAAGCACATTACTCGGCACGGTTCTAAACACCAAGGCGACCGCTTACGTGCACCTCTGCGACATAAAACAGGAACCGAAATCAGTATGGAAGCGTGTAACGCACCGATAAATAAATCAATAATAAAGCCGAAAAATAAATCAATGAAAATTATCATTTACCTTGACTTGAATATATTTAGTTTGCAGGGGCACCGCCTGCGCTATGCTCTGTGACATTGTCTCAGGATCAAACTGCAAGTCTATCATAGAGTCTGATTGTGACGTCAGAATATTCAGCTGCTGTAAAGAAAATAATTTAACTATTTTAGTTATTTGAATGATGGAAATGATTTTATTATTGCTAGACACAGAGGTAATATTGTTAGTACCGGGAAGAGTAGATCAAGAATGGTGGTTTGGTAAAGAGATTTTTGGGAGTTGAGCTGATGAATTTATATACTCTTTAGGGCAAATTTGAAGTGTCCCTCGATCCATTGATTCAAATCCTAAATGCAGCCAAATGAGAACTGTATCCAAATTCGAAATGTATGCTAACTATTATTGTCAATTGTAACAAAATGCATTTACATTTAGAATAAGTGTGTCAGAATCTAGTTCATTGGCAACCTTGAGTATAGTGAAACATTCTTATTAGTGGTGTATTAGTGGTGCAAATAAAGCTTACATTTGTATCAACACATCCGCTAGCTTCGTGTGGCACATCATCTTGAGTGGCATATTCTTGTAACGTAAACTGCTCACCCATGAAATCTGAAATATGCCACATGAAAATGTTTTTAAGTATACAAAAATATTCTTTATGTATTTAATTTTGTTAACAACAAATGTTATTACTTATCAATTTATTGGATGGCCTATCCCTTCTTATAATGAGAAGATGCCTGTGCTGCTGATGATAATGACTACTTTATAGAGTAATATTGATGACCAACTGAAAATTCTATGAATAATAGTTTTATTCGTATGTATATGAGCCCATGGCACAGTGGCGACCGCTCAAATCTAGCGAATCGCAAGGTTAAGCGCGTTCGTCACCGTCTGGTTTATAGATGGGTGACCGGCCACAAGAAGTAACACCCCTCCGTGCCTCGGAGAGCACGTCAAGCCGTCGGTCCCGGCTGTCATCAGAAGATCTTTGACAGTCGTTAGAGGCATCAGTACCCTCATATATCTAGTCAAAACCATAGAATATGGCTATCCCTTCGGGTTGCGGAGGTCAGACGAAAGTCGCTCTGTGGAAAAGCTAATATTCAGTCAAATCTGGTAAGACTAGAAAGCAGACCCCGGGCTCCAGGAGGAGGGTCCTGGATGCAACGGGGATAACGCTAGGAGGATGATGATGATGAATAGTTTTATTTGTATATGTAATATTTATGAGTGTCAGCTCCTCCAGTAGGGGAGGATTTAGAAGTAATAGCACATCAAAGATGAGGATTCTTTTTTAGCCCTCTTCTGATACTGATTCAATTTAGATTAGAAGACTTTGGTATGCTTCAAGACTTGACTATTATTTAAATTATGTTGATAATGACTAATAAAATTATTCTCAGACGATATAAGTAGAGATTATTATCAGGATCATCAGCTAAGGAATAAGTTTATAGGCACCACAAATTGGTGATTAATGCAGATCATTATCTCAAGGACAGTCTGAGAAAATGTTTGAGTAATTGTGTATAGTATTTTTTATATAACTGGTATATTGAGGCAGAATATCCATAAAAATATTATATTAGATTAGCACAATAAAGGATATACATATCATATCATAGACATACATACATAAACTCACTCCTTTTGCCCGTCTGGTTATGTAGAGACATAAGAATGCCATTACTTTCCTTACAAACAGCATGCGCTTTCAGACACACTTGCCAGTTTTGGGTGTTTGGACCTTTCCAGTTTTCAAGACTTTGTCGATTTGGTAGACGAGGATGTAAAGGATAGGAAAGTATAACAGACTAATAAAACAATTAAAAAATTACCAATAATTTCTTCATTGCCAGTGTCCATAAGTATTGGTTGTTCTTCAATGTGCTCAAATTCCATTGGTATGTCACTTTCATGACTAGGCCCTTCCAAAGTGATGTCCTCTTGACTTACCACCACACCGGAATGGTCAAAGTCCATCTAGTAAAGAAAAAATAAACTACATGATTAAATATGTGTAAGTAAGATTAAGAATGTATAAGAAAAGAATTATGGGAATCATAATATCTGCATGAAAAGCATACCTGAATGCACTAATGACACTATAGAAGTTTTGGTTTTGAATTTAGTTATGGTTAAAGGCATTTACTGTTCTTTTAGGTATTAAAGAATTAATCTGTTGTACGTCTCTAGTTAAAGCCCTGTTTGTCACCATTATTATATAGTCACAAATACATACATATACATAATTACATATATAAAATTGTATAATGTCATGACATTTATTTATTTATATCAATAAAAAGTAATTTATAATTTTTCGACGACTTTTATCTGTTTATTTCAACAAATATTTGAAACAGTATTATATTATAGAATATTTTAGAAACGCCTTTCCAAAATTCACGGACTGCGTGAATAGGTATTTTACGCCAAGCGCGCGGGCAACGCGATCGAGGTGTCAATGTGTGCGTCTGTGTAGCCCACAAAATCTACCTTGCAGTGAACTCGCGGAGACAAAACAAATTGATACTTTGACCAATAAAATGTATGATCGTAATACAGAATTATTTTGATGTTTAAATGTAATAATTCCAGGTAGATTCCATTGTTGCTGTTAAAAAACATCCGACTTCAAACAGTCGTAGAAACATGCAAAATCTCATTTACTTAGATAACAATAAATACTAATTCTAGTCATTCTGTTATAAAATCCCAAATACTGAACTGATTTCGGAAAACTTTCTATGGGACCAATCTAGAAGTAATATCATTATAGCCCATCCGATGAAATAAAAATAAATCCAAATCGGTCCATAAATGATGCATTAGTTAGGCAACAAACATAAAAAAATATGAAAAAATAATACAGCCGAATTGTGAACCGCCTCCGTTTTGAAGTCGGTTGAAAATATTAATACACAATATAAATGAGATTTGAGGCAGCGATAGCCGAGTGGATACACCAACAGACATGCAGAGGGTATCGGGTTCGAATCCACGGCGCGCACCAATGACTTTTCGGAGTTATGTGCGTATTGAATTATTAATTATCGCTTGTCCCGTGCCTCGGAGAGCACGTTAAGCCGTCGGTCCCGGTTGTCATGAAGATCTTTGACAGTCGTTACAGGGCGTCAGTACATAGTATAAAAATAATAGTAGGATAGCTTCATACAAATCGGCCGCCGCCGGTTTGAATGTACGCGTGAATCCCCGGCGCCGTGTACGTACGGACTTTTCATGCACACAATCTCATAAACGAGCGCGACGAGCGCGGCGAGCGCGGATTCAATTCAATTTCAAATATTTTATTGATTCTCGCTCCCACGATTTTTCAGCAATTGAATCAATCCACTTACCCATAAAATAAGGAAAGTGTATAAACTCACATTATTCCCAAATGTTACTTTAAAGTTTAGTAATATTTGTTTTTATTTTAACCGTTACTGTCCCACTGCTGGGCTTAGGTCTCCCGCACACTCTTCCATAAATGCCGACCTTTTGCTTTATCTTGCCAGTCAGCTAGAAAAATATTAATCGTTTTTTCGACCTGCCCCTGTCAACACTTCTCTTTCCTCCAGTTCTACTTCTCCTTCAGGGTTGCATTGTTTGGTGATGTATGTCCAATTTCGAGATGTTTCCTACAGACATATCCTACCCAATCCTACTTTAACTTCGCTGCTTAGAAGCGCACTTCGCTGCTTTGACAGTTTTAGTCTTACACATTACACCTAATACGCTACATTACATGGCACGTTGGCAAACCATGAGCTAGGAATTTCGAGAATTGGTCTGGTTATTATTTTAATGTTAAATTGTCTGGTTTTATAACAATATTTAATTATACTATTTTTCTTCGTAACTTTTCCTACTAAGGCTTAAATGTTCATGGCATGTTAGTTAATCAAAACTGTAGAAAATGTTGAGGTGTTCAAATTCAATGGTTAAATTTTGATCTGTCCAACGCATAGCGAATTGTAAACTGATGAAAATATATAACTTGTTTAATTTTTGTAGTATACACGTTTATTTTATTATAAGAAATATACCTACTACCAATAAATATCTACCTACTTCAAGAGCATACCGATTCCGGAACCAGTACCGGAATTCCGGAATTGATACTCCAATATCGTAACTCAGTTCAGGAATTCAATATTCTCCGATATTACAAGCCCTAATACTACAGTTTAGGATGTCTCCAATCTGCAGGCCGATTCAGAATGTCACGACAAGTAATCGTACGATATGTCAAATTATTGTCCTCGTCTTTTAGTCGCCTATCGGAGATATTTTGAACAAATAGTTATTGAATTTGGTTTATTTATTAATTTATTTCATACTGAATGCATAAAATTCATAGGAAATGCGATAGTTTTGACAAATAATGAGGTAGCCCGTTTGACAATTAACGGAATCGAATGTCAAATGAGATATCAAACGATTCTGAATCGCCCCCCTGGTCAGAGAACGTCCACCTAGGTCTTCCCCTTCGTCCAAAAATGACGTACGTAACTGCACAACGCTATCTATTGTCAACATTTAGAACTTAAATTATTTCGTTCGTCTTAATTTATTCGTTCCATTAGGTACTAATAGTTCAAACTAATACATTTATATCCTCCATCATCCCTTAGTTTATCCCCATGGGGGTTGAATTTATCAAAATCTTATTTAAGCGCACGTCTTCATCATAGTAGCTCTAATCTTTAAAATTTCAGTTCAATCAGTCGAAAATCTAAAAAAATTTAAACAAACTTTTTTATCCCCTTAGGGGTGGAATTTATCAAAATCCTTTCTTAGGGGACGCCCACCTCACAGTAGCTATATGCATGCAAAGTCTTAGCCCGATCGGTTTAAAATTGACAAAGTTTCATACAAACTTTCAGCCCCCATTTTATCCCCTTAGGGGTGGAATTTATCAAAATCCTTTCTTAGGGGATGCCTACATCATGGTAGCTATAGGCATGCAAAGTCTCAGTTGGATCAGTTTAAAATGGGCAAAGTTTTATAGAAACTTTCATCCCATATTTTATCCCCTTGGGGGTAGAATTTATCAAAATCCTTTCTTAACGGATGCCTATGTCATAACATCTACCTCCATGCCAAACTTCAGTAAGATCCCTCCAGTGGTTAGGGCTGTGCGTTGATAGATCACTATGTCAGTCAGTCACCTTTGAGTTATGTATATATTTAGATACAATTTCTGACATTCATAAGAGTCACCTTAAGACCTAAGTGAATATAGTATTTTTGAATCTTGCAGTATTTATTTTATAAGAGCATCGATTTCGTTACCATTCTTTTATTATACATATTCAACAATAATAACTCACATCAAGAAGGGTTGGTCGCGCTATAATTACAGTGGTGTTTACAAGGCACGCACACAGACGCAGTGACGACGGCAAGCGGCACACGTCCTACCTCGATGAGCGCTCAGCGCGGTCTAAAGTTCTGTAGACGCGAACAGGATTTATATAACGATTTCTAGCTTCGTTTAAAAATTAATTTAAAATATTTGTAATCACATTTAGAAGCTGTTTTTTTTTTCTTAGCAAGGTATTATATCAAATCTTATTAGAGACTATTTGTTTTTTTATTTCTTAGTGTATTTTATGTGATAAAAAATAATCCATTTAGACGTAAACGGACAAATTAATGACATTTTACGTAACATTTTTTGGTTAATTTCTGAATGAAACCAAAAATTCTGGCCCCATCATACCAAGGAGCAGGATGTTGTTATGTCGTATATGCATTTAAAAGTTAATTACTCACATAATTTTCGATGTCATGGACCATCGCGTAATGCTCATAAAATGATTTCTTCAAAACATGCTTTGCGGAAACTTGATTTTTCCGTTGTAGGTAATTAAACACAAACATTTTTACTCCCATAGTACCATAGTAGACTAAGTGATCTAATAGTATCATCGTTCATTTCTTAATTTGTTGATATATCTAAGTCACAATCACGTATCTCCGCGCGTGTTAACCGCTAAAATGGCTTAAAAAACGGGAACGGCCTCTTAACAGAAGAAAAATTTAATTAAAATAGGGTAAGTAAAACAGAATATTTTACTATAAACAAATAATCAGACCAGTGAAGTCGCAGGCACAGCTGGTGTTTAATATTAGTATGTTATTAAGTGCTCTACAATATATAAACAAGTTTACCAACTGCAGATGAAATATAGAAGTGTTATTTCCATCATAGAATGCTTTTCCGACATGTAAGATATATTAAGAAAATAAACATTCCCTAACTACATAATTATAAAATAACTGACTTAAAACTTATTCAAAATTGATTGCTGTCTCAATAAAAGTGGATTGTTATTTATATGAAATCAATTATAATTAGAAAGAAAAAAACATTTAATCTTATACTAATATATAAAGCTGAAGAGTTTGTTTGTTTGTTTGGTTGAACGCGCTAATCTCAGGAACTACTGGTCCAATTTGAAAAATTCTTTCAATGTTAGATAGCCCATTTATCAAGGAAGGCTATAGGCATAACATCACGCTACGAGCGACGGGAGCGGAGCAATAGCCTTAAATAACGCAGGTGTAACCATGGGCATCCTCTAGTAATAGATAATTAGGAACTAACTACTTCATAGTTTTGATAACTTTTACACAATCATGATCTATTATACCTATCATTTAATTTTAATGGCATCAACAAAAGGCTGTCAATAAAGTAAGTGGAAATAAAAGTACTGCCCATGTAGCTATAGATATATTAGTTTTATAGAGACTGTGAGTGATATTTTGAATATGTACCAGAGTTACACACAGTCATACAAACAACATAACACACAGCTTACCTTACAACTTTGCATCATCAAATAATGTGTTTATTTACTTAAATTCCACAGTAGTACACCGGTTCACAGGTATTTTCGAGGTTAATTTATAAAATATTTGAAATAATAACAAGAAATCTAAATCTACTACTTACACTTCCCATTGCACTCTCCAAGTTTAGAGAATCGTCCAAATTATGATCCATGCTGGAGATGGTACTTTCTAGTTTTAACACGTTAATTTGCGACTAAACTCAATAGCACCAAAGCACTACATGGTAACAAAATCAAAAACATTTTTGAGTTCAAAAGAGGCCGCCATTTTATAAGTTGTCAAATTCTCCCGACAAGCCTCTGAAGTCTCTTCTGTCGCCACGGTTGAAAACAAATCGACACAAACAAAAAACAATAATATATGACAATTTTCCGCTATATAGGTTTTTACAATCACTTAAACACTAAATAAGTCCAACATTCCTCAGTTTGTAATGCATCTAATGCTACAAGAACACATAATTTGCTAATAAAATGCATTAAATCTGAATAAAATTCTAATGGCGCTTCTTTCAATTTTTTAATGTCACATGCAGCCACCATCAGAAAAGTAACAGAGGAAAGTTTTTTATCGATTATAAAAAGTTGAATCGATTTGTCTAGGAATAAATAACTAACTATATTTTATACGAGTTTAGATTATTTATTTATTTATTTATTTATTCAAGACAACACAATCATAACAGGTTTCACCCAATGCGATTGATATTGTTACAAACATAATTATTATAAGCATATGTACAAAGCAAAATTAGAACAACAAGATAAAATATAAAGAACAACAAGCAACATTAAACAACAAGATAATGAATAAAAAATTGTCTAATACAATTTTGTAAGTACCTTAATAGCTACATTTACAAATTCCGCCAGTGTACAATTAAAAATATCAATTTTACAGCTAATTTTATTAATCAGCTTTATAGCTCTGGCAAGTGGCGCATATTTGGCTAAATTAGTGCGAGCTGTTGGGACCTCGAATAGCCTCTGTCTTGCACTAATTCTTAACCTAGTGTTTGGCACGACCAACCTCAAAGCAGCCAATATTGTTGGGTTATTAATTTTGCCTCTGAAAACATCATAAACGTATTTTGCCAATGCTACGTCACGTCTAACTTCTAACTTATAATATCCAACCATACCTATGACAAATAGGGTTGGATACATAAGTGGATAGAATGGGTAGACTCCATATTGCTTATGATACAAGTATCGAGTAAATTTATTTTGCAGTTTTTCCACCATGAGACAATATTTGGCCTCATGGGGGTTCCAGATCATAGCACTCGTCTCTAATTGGCTCCTCACTAAAGCATTGTACAAAACTTTTACCACTGCTATGTTTTTAAAGTTCCTGGTTTCTCTCATTACAAAACCTAAATTTCTATACGCTTTTGAACAGATGTTAACGATATGCTCCTTGAACATTAAATTATGTGTTATCAAAACTCCTAAATCTCTTACAGATGTAACACGAGGGATGACCGTTCCCTCCATTACATAGTCATGGTGTAAAGAGTAAACCGCGCGTGTACAAGTCATGACGTTACACTTTGTGACATTGAAGAACAACTTGTTCATTCGACTCCATTCTAATATTGCATCGATGTCACTCTGCAACCTTTTGCAATTGTTCTCGTCCACAACACGTAGGAAAAGTTTCAAGTCATCCGCAAAGAGTAAGCAGTTCGCATGCCGCACTACATCCGGCAGATCATTAATCATTAGAATAAATTCTAATGGGCCTAAATTACTCCCTTGGCTAACACCTGATAGAGTGCGGTAGGGACTTGAGACATAACCACCATATTCGACGTATTGCTTACGATCTCTGAGGTAACTCGCAAAAAAGGACAACAGGTCAGGAGTGAAACCCACCATTGCTAATTTTGTCAAAAGTACGTCATTATTCACGCTATCAAAAGCCTTTTTGAAGTCAAAATAGGCAATATCAAGCTGTGAACCAATATCTGAATCAAGTGTTGAGACAGCTTGGTTCATAAAACACATGAGGTTCGAGTTTGTGCTACGACCTGCCCGAAACCCGTGCTGTGCATCACTAAACTGTGTAATTACCTGTGATGTGATGCATGTAGACAAGGCCGACTCAAAAACCTTAGCGAATGTGGATAGTACTGCTACTGGTCTGTATCCACTTACCTCCGAGCTAGCGGCTCCTTTAGGAACCGGGGTTACTCGAGTTATTTTCCACCCATCGGGGTAGACGCGTTCCGTTAGGCAAAGATTGAACAACGGGTAATAATGTTATACCGCTTATTCATCTTAATCATAGATTTATTAACAAGAATATATACTTGTCATATCTGTGATCTTAATATATAAAATCCTTGCATTACTGACTGACTGACAGACACGCTATAGCCAAAACTATTGGGCGCAGAAAGCTGAAATTTGGCATGTATGTCAAAGAGAATGTAAAAACTACTGTGTATGTTCCTTGGGGACCGTAGGGGTGCACTAAGAAGGGATTTCCCGAAATTCCCACGGGATCGGCCAAAACGAGTAAATTAAAAAAAAATTGCAGGCGTAGCTGCTGGCGTCCTCTAGTATAACCATATTGTCCGAAGGGTCAAAAAGTTCAAGGTGTGCGTCAAGATGGCGGGACCAAGTCCCCGATTTAAAATTTAGGACAATACCGAGTTTGTACTACATAATGTACTCTTTGTACCCAAACCAGACATTTGTACCTCTGAAGGCTAGTGAAATACAGCATGATATCCCTGGACCCGCCACTTTGACTGTCAAAGTGGCGGGACAATCTGGAACCGCTACACAGGGCCAGGGAACTCACACCCGAAGATTAAAACATTGGTCCCGCCACTTTGATGAGTTATTTTATCGCTGAATTCATAAATATGAAGATCATTAGATATCGTGCAAAATCAAATACGGAACCGTAGTTCGCCGTAAGTAAATGAACACAGAACATAAATTCCCTTACATGAGCGTAATTTTCACATTTACTAAGTATGTACATCAAAAGTTATGTCATTTCTCGTTATCTAAGACCAAGAACATCGACATCTCAGATGAAGTAAGATCGACATACAAATAGTACATAATTATGTAGTACAACCCCTGTATTGTGCTAAATTTAAATCAGGTCTTAGTCCCTCCATCTTGACGCGCACGGAACTACTAATGCAGATCGAAGTAAGCAGGAAATGCATTTAATACAGGTATGTAATGTTCTTTCATTGCAACCTCTGTATTTAAAGTCTCCATAAATATTCTGCAGCTCTTCGTACTTCCCAGATAACCATTCTAAACACAAGACAAACAATTTTCTATGTCAGCGTCTACGAATGATTTTACCTACCTCATATTCACTCAATACATCATATTTAATGTGTCGCTGCGATCTTGCGACCGTCAGTTTACAGAAATGTATTAATGGCTGAAGGCTCAATAAGCACTTCCAAAGCCACAAACTGTTCTCTTCCAAAATGTTGTGTCAAAAAACTGATTTGGCGATGTTCCTACCCGTTGCGTTTTAACTTCTCTTCAAGCTTGTAGTAGTCCGTGGTCTCATCCTCGGTATAGCATTAATCTGCTTCATATCATAATCATGCTGAAGATATATTTTGAAGAGGAGAATCGACTAAAATTTTGATAGACTAGAACTCTTAAACCGATTAAAAAGTATCAACAATAAAACCAAAGACACTGAGACCCATTGACAATTCGCACCTCCGCTCAAATAACGTCACATCTCCAAAAACCATTTTTTTCAGGAGACACGTTTAAAGTTTACCTTGCTTAAATTTTTCACTTTTTGGATCATAATCAAAAAAGTAATCATTTTAGAAGAAACGTTCTTCAGCGAGTTAGATTGATTTTTTAAGCTCTAGAAATTCATATATTTACTAACCTGAAAATCTTGAAAAAAATGCGAAAAAATGCCGGGTTGTGACACTATATGTACAAAAAAAACAAAGTTTTACTATAATTTGTTTATTATAATGAAACAACTATATTTTACTTCTTACGGAATACAATAAATTCTTAAATGTACTACACGTATCACACTTAGAAATGTCTTATTTAAAAGGATAATAAAATTTACAAACGTGTAACTGAAAAATAGACAAAATTCTATCAAAATTAAATAATTTATGTACTTCAAAACAATCAACAGTTTTTATAAAACGAGAGCAGAACACCTCTGAAATATTTAAAAAATAAAACAAATTAAGGAACTTATAATAATTTGAAACGGAACTTCTATCAAAATAAAATAATTTAAGTAAGCACTTAAAACATTCAACTGTATAATAACACGAGAGTAAAACACCTCTAAAACATTGAACAAATAAAACAAATTAAGGAACTTATAATTTTAACTGAAAAATAAACAATTCTCTATCACAATTTAATAATCTAGGTACTTCAATACTGATTTTTAATCACAATTTTAAACTGTAAGTTTAAAAATTAACTTCTATCAAAATAAAATAATTTACTTAAGTACTTAAAATAATCAACTGTTTAATAACACCAGAGTAGAATACCTGTAAAACATTTAAAAAAGTAAACAGAATGATTGCTATGGCACATTTAAAAGGGCGAAGAGTAGTTAAGAACTTTTTGTGTCAGAAGTAAATGTGCGCATAATTTGTTTAGTAAAATTTTGATAAATACTTTAAGACCTAACATTACGTTTTGGCTGTGTTCGAACTGCCATGGTCAGTCTGTCCGTGACCACAACCGAAACGTCGGGTTTAAAGCAATTTAGTTTTTAAATTATTAGCAACTTAAATTTATAAAAAAAGCTCATTTAACATAAAAAGTTCTACATTATGCAACGCCATTGTTTGAAACTGGTGTATAAAGACTAATAAAAATAATTAAACTTTAAACTTATAAACTATTATAAAAGTCAGCATAAAAACTAGGAATGTGGTTATGTTATATATATGTCATAACTCTGCATAGGCCAGTATTAGGGCGCAACAAATATGTTTATTGTATAACTTCAATCATATATACTGTTGTAACTCAATATAGGTCAGTATTAGTGATCAACAAATATGTTAATTGTATTATTTCAATCACATATACTGTCATAACTCTGTATAGGTCAGTATTAGGGCGTAACAAATAATTTCATTCCGTTGTTTCAATCAAATATACTGGCATTACTCGACAAGCATCAGTTTAGTTGCAGAAAAAGAAAATAAATTTTACTTACCTCGCTAACAAAAACTGTCTTGAGTCGACACAGTTCACTTTTACCGAATAACGTACGTATGACCACCTAGCGCAAGTCGTAACATGACACTGTTTATGTTCGCCGCGTCACAACTTTCGGTAAACATTAGAACGTCACTAGTGTCTTCTAGGGACAAATATTAGAACTACGTCTATGACGTTTTGTGAGCATAAAGTATGTGATATTCTGATAAGAATGGTACAATTAAAGTCATTTAACATTTTATCGAGTTATGACGTTATTTGAGCGGAGGTGCGAATTGTGAATTGACAATATTGACATTCATTGATCGTATTGTTGATGACGGCTGACACTGAGCTGTCAATATAAAACGCCGTATTTCGTTTCATTCATTGTGCGGTATATCTATTTCGTAAATATAACAATATTTTATCTTTTATTCAAAATACTCTTTCAAAATGCCTCTGAATTTACAAGGCGTTCGCCAGTATTTGAGTGAACTTCGGAATTCTGGAGGATTGCATAAAGATCAAGCGGAGAAGTAAGAATGATTTGATGTTTTCTTATTGGTAAAAAGTCTTTTGTACAGTATATAATTATGATAATATTCCCTTTTAATTATTATAGGTATCGCAATGTTCTCATGGAAATTTTGAAAAGCCCAGAGACCGAGCTCGCAGAATCTCTCAAAGCATTTGTGGAAGCAAGTATGTGTTACGTCTATAGTTGCATGTTTAATATTTTAGTTTATATCCGTATTCGTAACTTTTCTTGCGGGTCTTTTACGGATCTTTCTCCTTATTAGTTTTCAATTGATAGGACGGAATGCTATAGGTGGTTCTTTAGGTAGAATTAAAAAAGTATTAAATTCCATTCAGAGTATTTTTAATAGAATTTCAATACAAGTCGTAACATGGTCTGTCTATTGTTCCGCCGGGCGTGCTTGACGTCAACTATTGTGTCAAGGTCGCAGGTACTGACTTTAATTCATTAAGAAAATAAAGATCATCATAAGAGTATCTGCGGATCTTGATACCCAATATCCATATTCCGATCCATATCTGCCGATATACATTTTTACCGATCCGGCACATCACTAATATTTACACTTCACATAGGAATAAAAAAGATATTTCTCTAACTTTCATCGCCCAGCTAATCAAACATATTATGTATATTTATTTCAGTTGTGAATGAGAATGTGAGTCTGGTGATATCTCGTCAACTGCTCACAGATGTGAGTACTCATTTGGCTCTGTTGGCTGATCATGTCTCACAGGAGGTCTCACACTTTGCATTGGATGTTATACAACCAAGAGTCATCTCTTTTGAGGAACAGGTATTTCAGTGGCAAATATTACTTTTATTTGGAGTGTCTGTCTCTGATTTCAAAATAACTATGTATTTTCCAGAGCTATCATCAGTTACAGAATACCAATTTGTTTTTTAAATTTTTGTTTGTTCTAATGAGGATACTATATAGTATGTTGGTAAACATTTTCAAAACATTTAAAACATAAGTTTTACTGAAAAGGTTTTGAAACTATAAGCACTGAAACAAATGAAAGCATTTGATAGTAATATTGGTCAGCATTGGAAATGAAAACTGACAAACATTCAGTATGACATTTCTGATTTAACTTTTAATTTTAGGTTGCTAGCATTAGACAACATTTGGCTGATATCTATGAGAGGAATCAAAACTGGAAAGAAGCTGCAAATGTCTTGGTGGGAATACCATTGGAAACTGGACAAAAGTATGTACAAATAACTATACCTCAAAATTATCATATTATTATTATTTATTGTAAATATATTTGTTGTGTATGTTGATCCATAGCCTGGTACCCAGAGTACAAGCTCTGCTTAGTTTTGCTAAGATGTTAGTGAGTGTATGTGGTAGAATATTATATTATTATAACACTACAGGCATAATGACTTTACATTGTGTCCAACATTTATATGATTATGTAGTACGTGATTAAAGGTTTGAGGATTTGCAGGCTATAATTACCATATTTCGTCTTCAGTGGTTGAATTGTATAACTGTTCCTTTTTCTGCATCAAATTTTACTTTTTCTGTATTGGATTTATGTATTTTGTGGAGATGTGAATAAAACATATTTTGCTTTTTCTTAACTACAACTTTATTACTTATTTATTTATCAGTTAATATTATCATTACAGGCAATATTCTGTAGATTACAAATTAGAAACATACTTGAAGATTGCAAGACTGTATTTGGAAGTGGATGACCCTGTACAGGCAGAGGCATTTGTCAACAGAGCCTCCTTGCTGCAAGCAGAGACTACTAATGAACAACTGCAAATATACTATAAAGTTTGCTATGCCAGAGTACTGGATTACAGAAGGTATGCTATATGAAATGTGAGAATTATTTTGTAATTTTTCAATACACTTAATAATAATGCAGTAGGGGCTATATAGAAAGGAACTATGGCCTTGTAGAGATACCAACAGAGTACAGAGGCTATCGGATACAAACCCCGAGTGAACCACTGACTTTTCGAAGTTATTAACTACCTGGCTTTCATGAATAGGAGTGAGTACCCCTGAATAAACTAAAAATGGTCTAAATAATAGAATACTCCAATTCCTTTGGTAACAGAATTCAGATGGCAGTCACTACATAGAAATAAACGAAAGAGTGTTTTATAAAATCCATATTATTTTCTTTACAGGAAATTCATAGAAGCGGCACAGAGGTATAATGAATTGTCGTACCGGAACATTATCCATGAAGACGAAAGAATGACATGCCTCAGAAATGCACTCATCTGCACAGTACTAGCATCAGCTGGTAAATACCTTTGCTTTTCTAAATTTCGTTTTGTAGTATGCAGATTATTTCATTATGCACTGGCATGCTTGGCCGCCATTTTTTAAAAAACTACTTTGAATACTCCTTCGATGTTTCTTTTAATTGTAATTAATTAAACATTAAATGTAATTAATGAAACATCGACGTAGGTTCGGCGTTTGGCACACTGATTGCACTTTTGCATCTAGTGGCCAGTCAATCTTTCAATCTGTGCTCCGTTCGCTTATCGACTCGATACTCTCTATACATGCAGCATTCGGCTGCAGATTACGAAAGCGGGTGATGTGTAAATTGCGACGAGGATGGCCACTCCAGTGGCGTAGGAAAGGGTGAGCGGCGGAGGCGGTCCGCCCCGGGTGCCACCCTTTTTGGGGTGCCACCCATCCAAAAAAGGGGTGACACCCAAGCTAGCTACGCCACTGGGGCACACCATCTGCACTACCTACTGGTCCCACATGCATTACTATACAAATAATGTCAAAGCTATTTTTGTATCTTTTCATAGGTCAGCAAAGATCCAGAATGCTAGCAACACTATTCAAAGACGAAAGATGTCAGCAACTACCCGCATACTCGATTCTAGAGAAAATGTACCTAGATCGTATTATTAGACGTTCAGAACTGCATGAATTCGAGGCGCTCATGCAGACTCATCAGAAGGTTGTATGTTCGATCATCGCATTATTTTTTATTAGTATAAGATGCACCTATTTTAGAAAAATGCACTTTAGTATTTAATGTCTTTTTTTTTTGGAAATGAGGAAGGTCTTGAAAAAAGACTAGGTATTCATTGCTAGATGAAGTATGTCTTGTGGGACGTGGCGAATAAAGAACATGTTTTGAAGTAGCATAGCATAGTGATAGATCTATAGAATACTAATTATCTGAAGATAATGACACATACCTCAATGTTTTGCTGCCAACAGAGCAAATTACTGCCATAGTTCGTATTGCTATTGAGAACTCTTTTACAAGTAAATTAAAACATCAGTGATATTATGTGTAAGGGTCAACTTATGCCAAAAACTGATTCAATATAATAAGAAGCTATCCGCTTCAATGTCTGAGATTGTAATGTTGGTACCAATAAATATACAATAAGAATATTACTTAATATGAGATGAATTCATTTAAATTTCTTATAATTGTGTCATGCAAATATTGTTGCATGATACAATTTTATTATAAGAACTGCCTCCCTGGTCCAGTAGATAGCATATATGACTGCTGATCAGGAGGTCCCGGGTTCGATTCCCGGTTCGGGCAAACTGTTACTGGGTTGTTCCAAATTCTAAGTAGCGGCATGGAGTCTGGCAATTGCCTATTACGTGGGACCTACAATTCATAAGGCGAAATGTGTAAGATTACACCTCTCCTTACCCCTTCGCGGGTACAGGCGTGAGTCTAACTGGCCTAGAGTTACTCAAGGCGTTTGACCAAGTGTGCTACTGTAACTCTGTACCAGACTTACTAAAGTTGCTACCTCATGGAATCAGCAAGGAACCCAGCCTGTTAACCCATAAAACTAGACGATCCATGTTGTAGTGAACAAGTTGCTGCCCCAAAATAGTTATCATTAAATCTGGCGTTCCACAAGGCGCCATTCTCGATCCAAAGGATTAGCCTTTAATTTTAATCTCCAATGGAACCACTCAAATACTCAAATATGCGTGTTGGCAGTCAGTATCAGAATCGTCAGCAGGCTTGATTAGTCGCACTATGTCAATAAAGAACAATATATTTGCCATGAAACGCAAAATGTGTTCTTTCCTCGATACATAGCGTCTTAGCCCAAGGGTTACGGCCTGGTCATGAGATCGGTCTAAAGGCCTGTTCATACCTAAGCGGTATTCGCTACCGTCTGCGGCAGAGAAAACCCAGTGGGTATGCGGTAATATTACTGTTCAGACCTAAGCGGTATTCGCTATCCTTGTGGGTAGAATAACGCGCGGTAGTCGAGTTTCGCTCAGAGAGGTAAGAACTAGCCGCGGTACTTGATACCAAATACCTGAGCGAAACCCGCGCGGTATGTACCTCTACCCACAGCGGCAGCGAATATCGCTCAGGTCGGTCTAGCCGCGGTACTTGATACTAAATACCTGAGCGAAACCCGCGCGGTATGTACCTCTACCCACAGCGGCAGCGAATATCGCTCAGGTTTGAATAGGCCTTAACTCAGCGGCGCGGCAGGGGCGATGTACATGGCGCGTTTACTCTGAGACGGCCACGCGCCGCGTCACAGTAAACGCGCCATGTACATCGAAAACGCTCATAAGCGGCAAGTACGACTTCTAAGTTTCATAAGTTTCTTCTTCTTGTTATGTTGGGTTACCTGAGATGTATTCTTGCAGCAGCGTTGCTCTCGCGAAGCGTCGTCACGGAGCTCGATGTTTGACAAAGCGAGAGCAAAAGTTTACGGTTGAATGGATCTCTTGGTCTTGGTCTTGATGAAGTCTGTCCACAATGGCGGAGAATGCTCACGAGATCTTTTACTCTCGCCTAGACTATAAGTTTATGACATGAGGTTAAAGTAACAAATTCTTTGCATAAATTAATTTTGTGCCCCAGGCAACTACGTCGGATGGATCTACGATTTTAGACCGCGCAGTTTTCGAACACAACCTACTCTCTGCCAGTAAACTGTACAATAACATAACGTTTGAAGAACTGGGTGCATTACTCGAGACGCCGCCTACCAAAGCAGAAAGAATTGCCAGCCATATGATCAGTGAAGGACGAATGAATGGATATATTGACCAGATAAGCTCAGTCGTACACTTTGAAAGTAAGTAGTTTATCATCTTCTTAATATATAAAATCCTTGCGTTACTGACTGACTGACAGACACGCTACAGCCGAAACTATTGGGCGCAGGAAGCTGAAATTTGGCATGTATGTTCCTTGGAGACCGTAGGGGTGCACTAAGAAGGGATTTCCCGAAATTCCCACGGGATCGGCCACAACGTGTAAATTTAAAAAAAATGCAGGCGTAGCTGCTGGCGTCCTCTAGTATTTAATAGTTTTACAGACATTTTCAAACAAGCAGCCAAATAGATTGACAAGCCAGTGCTGAAAGGATTAGCTCGATATCCATCAAACTATCAAAATGTGGTAACAAGTTTTGACAAAAAGTACCTACTATGTCTCATATAAACAATAATAAAATTAATAATATTATGCATTCATGCAATGCAACAGCGGCGATAGCCCAGTGGTGTTCGTAACGGACCGCCGAGACGATGGTCTCGGGTTCGATCCCCAGGTACCCTAGTCACAACTCACAGCTTTTGACTTTTCGAAGTCATGTGTGTAATAAAAAAATATATTAATTATTGCTCAAAAAAAAATTTGCAAAATTCATGCTGAAGAAAATGTCACGCAAATGTAGGCCGCACGGTTCGTAGTTTCGATTAGAAGTTTAATTCTCTCTAGTTTCTAGCGAAAATACGGGCACAATTTAGATGAAGCGGTCGAATACTTTCTGATGAGAATCGAACTTTACGGTCCCTGGTGTCATGAATATCTCGCCACGTGACAACACTTTGTGTGATTCGGATATGGTTGTTTTGTGTCTGGGTGTCATTGTGTTCGGTGGTTTCATGTTTGTAAAGTCCTCCGCGACACAGATATTTTCGTAGTGCGGGAAAAAGTACATCACTATTTACATGCCTCTGAGTTGCGGTGGTCAGACGACAGTCGTTCCTTTATTATCATCATTATGTCAGCGTAATGACGTCCACTGTTAGTCATCGGTCTCACATAACGCTCTTCACATTAACCGATATTAATTCGCTCGCATCCAAACGCTTCCCGTGAACCCAACAAGACCATCGGTCCAACTAGCAGGTGGCCTGTTTCTGATGCGTCGTCCACTGCTTGGTCGTCACTATAGAACCTTACTGTCTGCCCCTACGGCCATCGGTTCTCCGAGCTATGTGCCCTGCCCATTGTCACTTCAGCTTGACTCGAGCTATGTTGGCGACTTAGGTCCTCCTACAGATCTCATGATTTCAGATTCGATCTTGTAGAGAAATTCTGAGCATGTCAACTAGCCGTTCCACAGAAAATCTATTATTCTGTCAAATCTGGTTAAACTTGAAAGCAGCATCCGATTAGAGAACCAATTTTGGCCCTAGCAAAGTATTCAAAAAATTGATTCAACGTTCCGATACGAGATGTCGCCAGCAAGAAATATCTATAGGTACATATACGTACTTAGTAACAGAATAACGGTCTGTTTTTGTATAGATAATCAATCAAAGTCAGTCAGTATATCTAAATTCTTCAGATTACATCGTATGATGCGTACGCACATTGATAAATGTCATAACAATTTTATTTTTACATGTCATTGACCCATTCTGAACAGATTTATCAAAATAGTTTGAGCTCAGTACAATTTGTAAACGTTTATGTCACTTGTCGTTAGAAACCAAATTGGTGTTTTAATGACTGCAACTTTATGCCGTCCATTACACAGATTCGTGTTCTATGCAACATTTGAATTCGCAAATGTCTGGCACTCCGACCAATACAGAAGTCCTTGGTTACAAGCCGGGTCTCCACTAGGCAACATTTGGCGCGCGACATGTTGCACAGTAAGTTGCCCAACATGTTGCCCAAAAGTCAGCACTGAACTTTTGTTGAACAACGTTGTCTGTCTTTGACTACTTTACGTCAGTCGTCGACAACATGGCGCCAGAGGAACTTGTGTTGATTTCAGCGGCAGTGGTTATAATTTTATCTAAAACTGCATAGAAAAGTTTTTTAATATATTTCTATAGTCTCTGTGAACAGTATCCCATAAACATTCATGGTTTTGGTACAGCTCGATTAATTTGAGCATTCGTTACACCACACTACTGACATTGTTGCGCGTCACGTCTCCAGTCGACAACATTTGATGCTCAACTAACGATGCTCTTTAACAAACAACAAGCCGCGCGCCATTTTGCGCGCCAGCTGGCAACGTCGCGCACTGTTGTGCAGCGTTGCCGTACATGTAGAGCGTCACGTGTCGCGCGCCAAATGTTGCCTAGTGGAGACCCGGCTTTAATCCGTTTCAACGCATATGGACACTTCACACTTCTCTCTTTCTCTTTCTTTGTTTCTCTTTTTTAAGACAGACCAGAAATTAATCTTGTGTCGCGGGAGACTTTACCACATACAACCAACCAAGGGTGTCGGCAAGGTCGCCAGCCAATGGCCTAGGAGAGCCAAATTGATATGGAAAATGAGAAAAAGTTTGAATTGTAGGGAGTTTTTAATCTCTGGGAGGTTCGGCAGCTGGACCAACCTAAGGAAGATTTATAATAGTCCATATGCGAAAGGGTAAATTAGGGGATTTAATTTTGTTTGGAAATCCGCTGAATTCGAAGCTCTATATAAATTCGAGCAACATACAAAACTAATTAGTTTACCTACCTATACCTTAACGTCTATTTTTCAGCTCGTGAGATTCTCCCACAATGGGACAAACAGATCCAAAGCCTGTGTTACCAGGTGAACAGCTTGATAGAGAAGATTGCGGCGGCCGAACCTGAGTGGATGGCGAAACTGATGGAGGAAGAAATGATCCAGTAATATCTAGCTAGTCTTGTAATCATAAAATATTTGCATTATTAAAGAACACTTTTAATAATTAAGGTTTGATTATAAATCTGCTTGTTACCAAGTCCAGTGCCTATTGTTTTTAAAATAATTGTTGACTGAAGTAGGCATAGCCGTGTTGGTGTAAGAAGGCACTTATCTACCTGCTTTTACTGATCTATAAAATAGATTCTATACCTACCCTGCCTATGTACCGGTTTATAACATTCAGGGCCATTTTCACAGATGTGTTTCAAGAATGACGTGCCATTTTGAATTTATCTGGAAAATAAGGCCAGAGGTGGTGAAACTGGGGCTTAAGGTTTTACATACGATCCGACGCAACGTAAGCCGTAAGTTTGATGCCCACATGTGACCAACGCTCCATGCTACACTATTGTGTCCAAGATCTCAGGTGGATAGATCAGGTTTTTAATATCCACTACTCGAATATTTTGTAGAGGCAACGATAATCTAGTGGAGATACTAACAGACAGCCATGCAGAGAGTATCGGGTTCAAATCCTCAGCGCGCGTCACTGACTTTGAAATTGTGTGCGTTTTGTAGTTACCTTGCCGTGCCTCAGAGAGCACATTAAGTCGTCGGTCAAAGTTATCAAAAAGATCTATAGTCGTTATATGTCAAAAATCAAGAATAAACTGGCACTGGTCTAAACTATGAACGCGCTAGCCCCGAGTGTTGCTGTGCAGGCCAGGCAGCGATCACACGGAAATCGCTCTGTAGAAATTGTTTTTTTTTTATCAAACCTGGTTAGACCAGTGGACCCTGGGCTCTAAAAGGAATAGGTGCAACTGGAATAGCGCTAGGAGGAGTATTTGAATATTCGTAGTCCCTGCAATTTTGTAGATAATATGTTACATAAGTCTCTGTTTGTAAAGCATGTTTGTTCAAGTGTAATAAAATGTTTATGTCTATCCCTCATTTGCACTAAGCCGTGTGGATTGGCTTTAGCCATATTGTTATACAGGCTGATAAACTGATAGTATATTGTCATACCAAATTTACACTGGGAAATATGGGGTACTAAGAGATTATTATAATATATTAATTTTGTCTATATTTGACTGCTTATAAAACTTAATTAATAACAGAGAAAATAGAAATAAAAATCTTTATTCAAATGAAGTATAACAAATCATTCAAAATATAAATGTTCCTATCAGTTTCAACTACCACACTTATTAAAAAGTATTTGAACACAAGGACGTGCTTACATAAGGAAAGGATACATCGTGAAAGCATAGGTAGGTCTAATAAAACAAATAAATACTGATTCCAACAAACTATTCGCTTTTATTTCCATTCAATCGATAGGATAATACACCATAGGTGCTTATTTACAAGATATTGGCGTAGGTGACGTTATTTGGATTCTTTATATTTAGCAAATAGGGATGCTCATAACGCCGCGTGCTAATACATAATACATGAGAACTCTAATAATAACATTTCGAGGAAATAAAACCCCGCCATCTTGCGACGGCTGGAGGCGCGAACTCGCTCATTTGCGACAGAGACGAAGTATTTAGGTGTACGACAATTACATTGTTGCGTTTTGAACGCTTCAAATACACTATACAGAGAACACTTGAAGATACTGTTTAATAAGTTGATTTTTGCTATGTTACGCTTCCTTCCTGTTATTGTTATATAACAGTCAATGTGGCATTATGTATTATCTACATGACTAAAAGCCGATGCGCCACCGAGGAATTAGGGCTCCAACTCGAGGGCGAGACCGACTTTGTGTCCACCAGCGTTGAAGTTCTGGGCGTCGATGGCGGCCGATAGTGTCAGAACAACGCCTGCGAAAATGATAAACGTCATTATGTAATCAAAATCTCTACTCACGAGCCTAACGCCAATACTTTTAGATAACAATGAGATAACGCAGTCACGCATTTCAGAAAACAAAATAGCAATTGATCATATGATGTGACATAATACTTCAACTATTGTAGGTCTCTGTAATACAGTCTAGAGTAGTTAAAATTACATAGTTAATATTATTTACATACATAATATAACTGTTTGAGGTCTTTGATTACATGTAGGTAATCTATTTGTGGGAATAATGAAAACTGCATAAAATTCTTGCATCTAATTTCACTGAAGCAACCAGAATTTATCTCCAAATATGCTATCTTATTTACCTACATATAATATTTGTGTCTTACCTGGGCGCAGTTTCTGTTGGTATCCAAGACCAACAATAGATTTGTTGTTAACCTTGGCATGGAGAGAGGCATCGCCTTCCAGGGCGAATTTGAGACCAATACCGAACAGCGTGTCGGACGAGCCTGAGGTCCATTTCATGTTGATACCACAGTCGATATTGTCATTCACCTTCTGGTAGATGCTGCCACCAAAGTCTGAGCCATTGTCACTAAAACATACACACAGTATAAGACATTGTATCACAAAAAGGAACAAGATACTTATTATAAAGATTGTAACATGTACTGTTTGATTCTTAAAATAATATCTCAGTTTTGTACATTACATTATGGAGGTATACTATAGTCATTGTTCACATTACAAGAAGAATGTTATTACTTTCAGTTTAAACAACTTAGTATATCCATCTTCAGTGTTTAGAAATTGTAACAATAGGCCATACATTAGAATGATTGTTATGCAACTCTGCTGGATTCAACTGGCCCTAAACTAGTTTACCAAACAGTAACATGACATCCTCACTAGTGCCTCAACTAGGCCATGTGTTATGCAACCATATAAAATCAATAACAGTGACTCATTTAGTTATCAAATGCATACTTCAAGACCTAGACTAGCATTGTGCTGTATTGATTTTCCTACACACACCACTTCTATGAAGTTAATTTACCTAAAAGGCTGTGGAAATCACATTGACAGTTACTTAGTAACAGAAGATTATTCTATATCTAACTGGATAATACTTAACTTGGTCACTGACTATATGAATCAATACATACAGAACAGGGAAATTATATATGAAAGTATTTGGAATATAAAAATGTGATATCCAAAACTGTCTAAAACAGAGTTGTCTGTTGGAGTATCTGTTTGTAATATTAATATAACCCCTTTTTACCAAATGCACATGGATGTATACATTGTACACATACTGTGTTTGTTCTCGCTAATCTCTGGAACGGCTGGGCTGATTTTGACGGGACTTTCACACAGCTGATGTAACAGCTGTTTCCACCGCATCCTAAGGGAATTACTTCGGGCACCTGGTTAATTTATAGCCCAAGTTACTCCTAGTTACATCAGCTATCCAAATATTCCAACATGAATTACAGGACCCTATATAATAAATAACTTGGGTGAATTTTATGATGAAAACTTACACATTGGTGTGGAGGTTGAAGTCTTTGGTATGGTACCCAAATGCAAAGTTGTTCTTTGTGAACTTGGTCTTCTGTGAGTCAAACTGTGAGTGGATACCAGCAAGCCATCCCTGGTGTCTGACCACAGCAGCTACATCTACAATGGGTCCAGCCCTGTCCAAGTCCAAGTTGCTGTTGATAGCTAAGATGTCGTTGACATATGAGGTCTTGAGTTTACCAGACTTGGCACTGAAACATAAATAACTTGGTTAAGTATAGGTAAATATTTTACAAAAAATCAATGAAATTTTTGAGTTTTATTTTTACCCAGTGGTTGGTGCAAAGCTTCCCTCAAGTGTTACTTTCAGTCCAGCAGCAATTGTGTCTTGAATAGTAATATCCGTGGCAAGTGTGTTGTCTGTGTTCCATTTCTCAGTGAAAGATAGACCATAGTCCTTCTTCACTGCATATTTGGATGAAAGGCTGCCAAACACCTGTAATGATAATGTTATACACATGACATGATAAATCTAGACACAAATGCGAGGTTGTAAATTTTGTAATTAACACAAACTAACAAGTGTGAAAATGACCACTGCTAATGAGCAAATTATTGAGATTTAGTTTGTATCGAATGACTCGTGGTACAGTTCTATTACATGTCTATATATTGATGAAACAATGTAACAACAATTTACAATGTTTATTACACATATAAAGACTGCAATGCATCAATGATTACAGTCTTATTTTCATGGTATTGTAATGAGTCTAGCTTTTACTCATTCAGTTAGCAGTCATTTTACCTTAGTTACCTTTCCACTCTCGTGGTTGGAGAGGATACTACTGTTGAATTCCACACCAGCTTCGCTCTTGGTCTTGAGGTCAAGTTTGAATACTCCAAAATGGTAGCCTTTGGCAAAGACATCATTGGCCTTCTTTCCAAGGTCAGCATAGTACGGAGGGGGAGCCATTGTCTGAAAAATAATTTGTTTCAAATAAAAATCATTACCTATAGTGATAGGTCAATAACCTCAAAAGCAGTCATGCAGATACACCACAATAAAATCCTAGTGATAGATCTTATCATACTCATCTCAAGGTGGAACTAAAACATTCAGTATAGTCGCAAAATTATAATCAGTGCCAGCTGTGTCAGGGTCGAAATCGGCTTGCTGACTTATTTACAAGCCATTCTAAAGGTATTACATAACATCAATGCATCATGACTAAGGCTATTCATTATAAAGTGCCCTAACACTGCAATAGATATGGAAATGGAAACTTATTATAAAAGCTGACTTGATAAAACCGTAAACTTGACCTTCGTGAAAAGTGCCGAAGTTGGATCTCCAACAAGAAGATCACATGCGTCAATTATCTAGGATCTCCTGCTGACGTTACAGCTGAGAATAACTAAAACTCTCTTTATTACCAAAAAAATATTGCTAATCTTGTTACATCATTGACGTAATACCTTTTATAATTGATGAGAATAGCGTCAAATGGTAAAAATTGCAAAATGACGTCGATACTTCCCCGTTACCTACACCGGCTCGGTCCGTGAAATTGTAAGCTAAATATAGTAGCGACATAGTCTAATTCTATAACCTAGTCCAGATTTAACGTTAAAACACTTGAATACTTACTGCTGTTTAAATTAATTCCACAAATTGAACAATATAACTGCGAATTCTAGGCAATTTGCCGAGAATAAGACCTCCTCCTAACACTACCACACCACAAGACAATTTCGTTCAGTCAGTTTCCGTTTTGTCAAACGGCCCATAGGGAGCGCTGATACCGGAACTGTCGTTATTGATATTCTGGCTTATTACATGTGTAGTGAAATTTTACAATACAGTAGCTTTTAAATAAATATGAACAATTAAAATAAAGTATTTAAATATTTAATAGACACTTTTTAGAACTGAACCCAGAATATTTTGGTAGTTTAAATATTATTACATGTGTTTGACTACATTTAATCAAAGTGACGTACGTAAGGCAGAGGACATTGTACTTATGCCAAAGTCTTATTTATTGCTAAACGGATTTTAATGCCGTTATGAAAGGATTTAATAATATAAACAGCTATAATAATCATATAGAAAAAAAAAACAAGTTTGTAATTACCAACTTTAAACATGAAACATTAATAGAAATATTCTGTGAAAATTCGCGGGCCTTTTCAAATTTGTAATGGTCATATCGCGGACTTTCGCAACAGAGTGGTTAATAATTATGATGATGAATGTAATATTCGAGCATTACAGATTATCTATTAATATTTTTTATTTCACGTATAGGTATTATTATATGCAGGTAGGAACTATTGGCGACATAGAGATATTAGAATAGAGTGGCAGAACAGTACCTAACTCAATACTGTGTCGTGTCCGTCGGTGCGAGAGAGAACACAACAATAAAGGCCCCCTGCATCTCTCTCTAACAATACATGCACAACATCAACATTACGCAGTGGCGTGCTACCTGTAACTATTATTTATATCTGGGGCCCAATTCCGCTAAATAAATATAGTCGCAATATCATGTCAGTGCCATACTTACGTCACAAAAAGCGTATTCTTCTAAATTATATGATATTTGAATTAAATTGTAACGAGATCGTATGTGTCAACGACGAACTGTTTATTTTAAATTATACGATAATGACATTAGGTTATCAGAATACCGCTTTTAAATCCCACAGATTTATTAACAAGAATCAGATGTAGCGTATTCGTCCAACTAAGTGAGGCACGTTGACAGCTATGTGTGCGTGACATTTGGCGACTGGCACTGTACGGACACGCGCGTCTATGTGTGTGTAAAGTTGCCAGATTATGAATAATCTCCCACTATTTTGCATATAGTTTTTGCAAACGAATATAAAAATATTACATAGGTAATATTTTATATTCGTTTGTGGTTTTGAAGAATTTACCATAGATTTAATTAATGCTTTTAATATGTAATGCTGTTGTGAAAATTATTCAAATAAAAGATACCATTAAAGTATGCTTTTATTTCTTAAAAAATGTAGGCTCCGAGTTAAGTTTTAACTAATTTTATTCGTAAATTGAGAAATAAATAGATAGGCTTCCGTCATAAATATTAATTAGCTAAAAACATTTTGTCATGCATACAATAAATTATGAATATCATAATCATAAAGCGTAACCAAAAAAAATTGCAATTAAAAATAAATGATGGCTACAATCAATAATTTCTGTTTCTGTACTTAATGTACACACGGCGCCAAGTCAAGCTAAATAGTCGAAGTACGATTTTGATACTTATTCCCTACGCCATAAGAACGGTACAAAGGTCTAAGAACGGTACAAAGGTCAAAGTGTATAGCTTGACAAGTAGCCGCGTGTACACTAATATTTGGATCGTTAGGGGATAGAACTCAAAACAATGTATATACTAATGGAAATCCTATTAGTATATTTATAAGAAAAAATATAATCTACAATATACTTTTACAATACGTTCATGTATTTTTCATTAACATGACAATCATTATTACCTACATAATCAATTGATAAGTGCATTTTCCCTAATTCAGGGAAAACGGTGTCGACGTAAACTGGCAACACTTACATATTTTCTGCAGAAATACGAATTTTATCGAAATAATATTATAAAACGGTCAAATAATCCATAGTTATCTGTAAGAATATATTCCATCTTCCCGTATTTGCTTTTAGAAACAACTTTTACAATGTTTAAAAACGGAAGACGGCATTTTATGAATTTAAAAGCTGGATCGATCGTGGCGTGTGAACTGTGCGATGCTTCGCAGCGCACTGAGTCGAGTTTGTATTCGCTTTTCAATTTTGTATTTGCTTTAGTGGCCTCACGCAAGTGTTCCGCGCGCTCTGTCTGCCTTTTGTTCTATAGTCTTAGTTAAATCCATTCAATATATGATATCAATGTCATATAAAAATAGCAGAATTGGCCCCCAGTTTATCAGTAATCAATAGTTTAAAAATATATAAACTTTTTTGTCACTTCAAACTATCTTCGTGTATCAATAAAAACAACTTTTAAACTATTGATTACTAATAAACTGATTTAAATAATAGTTACAGGTAGCACGCCACTGCGTAATGTTGATGTTGTGCATGTATTGTTAGAGAGAGATGCAGGGGGCCTCTAATGTTGCGTTCTCTCTCCCACCGGCGGACACGAATAGGCCCCACTCTGCCACTCTATTCTTAATATATCTCTATGGTCGTGTCCGTCGGTGCGAGAGAGAACACAACATTAAAGGCCCCCTGCATCTCTCTCTAACAATACATGCACAACATAACATTACGCAGTGGCGTGTTACCTGTAACTATTATTTATATCAGTTTATCAGTAATCAATAGTTTAAAAATATATAAACATTTTTGTCACTTCAAACTATCTTCGTGTATCAATAAAAACAACTTTTAAACTATTGATTACTAATAAACTGATTTAAATAATAGTTACAGGTAGCACGCCACTGCGTAATGTTGATGTTGTGCATGTATTGTTAGAGAGAGATGCAGGGGGCCTTTAATGTTGCGTTCTCTCTCCTACCGGCGGACACGAATAGGCCCCACTCTGCCACTCTATTCTTAATATCTCTATGATTGGCGATGCAAAGATTATCCGCGCGCCTCTAGCGGCGAAAATGGAAGTTATCCGGGTACGACACTTTTGACAGCTTTCAATACATCTTTGCTTGAGCTGTCAAAAGTGTCGTACCTGGACAACTTCCAAATTCGCCGCTAGAGTCGCTAGTTAGAATCTTAGCATCGCCAATTAAATAACATACAATTTCTTGCTGATGTATCCTGTACCTAAGTTATTGTTCTGAGGACAGTCATATGAGAAGGTTCTGACTTCTGAGGATAGAACAGTTAATTTAGTTTTTTTTTTTATTGTACATAGGTACACTTTTGTGAAGTAGTGTTTGTTCCTCTTTTCTTCTTGTTTTTTTTTTGTGCTGACTACAGTGGCAACTCTCCTTATGAGCCATCTCAACTCGACGCCAACCCGGCCGTGAGTGTGATCGACCGGGCTTGGGACTGGCGGAGGAGGTGCGTGGAGGCTCTCCCCTAAGCTATAACGGGGCATACCCACTAAAACCACCGCGGTGTCCCTACGGGTCCCGTGTAGTGGCGGGGTCACGCGATTCGCGAATAGCATACTTTTCCGTGACCCCGCCCGGGATTGGCCCGCCGTTGGTGTTAGCGGCCCCGTCTCTTTATGACTTGGGAGCCGGCGCGGACACTACGCCGCCTCCTTGCCTTTTAGCGGACGGGGAGCAGCCCCAGTGCTCGCCGTCCGCAGGGACTAAAACGGCCGCAGAGAATAGGGAGGACGGCAACCTGACAACACCGCATCTCCTCTTCCTCTGCGGCCTCACCGCAACACATCAAATGGTGTGCCCCCATTTGGTCGCGGAAGATATGGGCGCGCGGCAACGCAACACCGACACGCCTCTATTCCCGCGACCAAGGGCGGATCCAGGGGGGGGGTCATGGGGGTCATGACCTCCCCCTGAGCTGGTTCCAGGACTTAGGTGGACCACTAATTAAACATAAAGATTTTATTTAAGTATATATTTTGTCACCATACAGATTTTATGTAACTACATACCTTCAATATTTAATTCGTTTATAATATAATAACTTTGTATGATGGCAAAAGTTTTAAACCAGGGTAGATAATTTTTGAAACGATAGAAAATTATAGTAGGATGAAACGCATTGGAAAAGAAAGAGAATATAGCAAAAAATTAAGGAAAAATAAATTACGGGCGATCTGAGGTCGGGAAGTGGGGTCGGGAAGGTAAAAGTTCTCAGAAAATGCAACGAAATGAAACAACCTCGAGACCGATTTTTTTAATCATAATGTACAATTTTGAGATATTTATTACAATTAACATTTTAATTACTCGAAAAACGTAAGATTCCATGCTACATTGATAAATAAGAACTTAAAATCGATATATACAACTAAAATTAGCAACCAAATAAGTTAATAATTAATAAGACATCTACAATATTTTGAGAAAGTTATAGAATCTTCTTTAAATTATAGCGTAAACTCCTATTTATTGCTATTTTAAGTTAATGTATATACCTGAGTGACCCACAGACAATTTGAGCCCATCAATAGTTATAACTTTCTCTTTCTTTTTATTACCCACAACTTTGCTATTGACGTTTTTTCCGTAGGACTTGTAGTTTTGCTGGCCATCGAGATAAACACTTTTTTACCCATAAAACCGCAACCCCATTCACTTCTCGACCTCAGATCGCCCGTAATTTATTTTTCCTTTAATGATCGCTATATTCTCTTCCTTCTCCAATGGGTCTCACCCTACTGTAATTTTATTTTACTTTTTACCGTTTTCTAACGTATCTGCACTGGTCTATTACGTACATTAATTAAATACCAACTTTTTACTTGTATCTATTGTTATCAAAGTTAAATTATAAGTTCTTGACTTGACCACGACTATGTGACCCCCTCCTGGCGCCAAAGCTGGATCCGCCCTTGCCCGCGACCGCGCCCGACTACGAGGGACAGGCAGAACTGTCCCCTGCACCCGTACCCTTGCATCCGCACGCATCCTACGCAGGCCTCAGCCAAGCCCACGTGGAGCGTCCACTCCCGGGATCCCGCTTAGGGCCTGTTCACGAGATCGGTCTAAGCGGCGAGCGGTGTGCGGATGTGCATGGCGTGTTTATTCTCGCGGCGCGCGGCCGCAATGGAGTAACGCGCGCTATGTTACATCGAAAACTCTCGCCGCTGCCGCCCGCCGCTGTAGGTCGTGACAGAGCCGTTACCTTCACCGCGGGTGTCCAAGCCACGGCTATTGAGCCCCCCGACCACGACAAGGTGGAGATCCCACGGGGGGAAGTAGTTTATGTTCCTAACTGTCCCAAAACTAACAGGATAAATAGTATTATTAAGGTTATTATAGCTATTGATTAAATTATCCTCAACTTTGTAAGTATTTATTGTTTTATACAAAGACTAATTGGCAACACCTACTGGGTAATGCTTGGTAATGCTGTGATGCAAGGCTGTGATGTCTGCAATGATAGGTACTTGTTGCTAGTTTGCTACTGAATGCTGAGATGATCGTTAGGTACTCGTACCTAAGTGCCGTGAGAAGACTTGCTTTCAGTGTATGAAATGTACCTACCTATGCGGTCAGCTTAAATGTAGGGGAAAGTGGTTACCCTTCGTACACTTTTTAGATTTTATTTTTTTTCTTTGCAATTAAATGACGAATTTATCTAGTTTAAGTACCTAAGCGTAACAAATATATTGTAGTTTGTTACAAAAAAGTCCGAAACTATTATGTCAAAAGGTTAAAGGGTTATAGCCATTTTTCTACGATAAGAAATTTGTGGGTAGGTGGGGTACTTTCGTACGCCATGGGGTAGATTCATACAGGGTTATTAAAAAGGCCAATTAAAGTCCTTAAATTTTCATTTATTATAATAAAAATATTTATTTATCAAAGAAATAACTTAATAATATGTGACTTGACTCATAGCCGTTAAACTTTCTTTAGAAAAATAAAAAATAAAATCGTTCATCCTTAGTTCACTTATTGATAATTTTAAAAGGTTATTTAGCGGGTCTTACTCGCGATAAATAATATATTTAAGGCATAAATATCTCGGTATTTGCCAACGTTTCGACTGACTTGCTTCAGCCGTGATCGCGGTGTGGGACTGGTGAGCTCAGCGCCCTCCTAGTGCAGTGCAGGTTTTGGCACCTACCCTCACTTGATTTTTTTTTAACCGCACTGTCAGTACTTCGACACACTACACTAATGACGTCTACACACTGTTGAGTTGTATCATTGCGGCGGTGTTTACACTTATTTACGACTGGATTCCAAGTTGTTGATAATCTAAATCCATCCGCCCGATTGAAATTTTTGTGTTTTTTGTACTTATTTCAACCGCTTCACGTACCTACTATCCTGGAGTAATAGTGACGTTCGGCGAATAAGGCCTGTGGTTGATGTAGTTCTATCCAGTGGTTTGACTCCAATAAATGTTCAGCTATAGCGGACTTGTCAATTTTTCACAGCTACGATATGTTCATTGACCCTTTTCGCGATTGTTTGCTTGGTCTGTCCAATATAGGAACTACCACAACTGCAATCGACTTTGTAGACGCCAGGTGTTTGAAAAGGACTGGCATCCTTTGGGCTGCGCTGATTGTGTGCTATCTTGGAAAGCGGACTACGTAGGTACATATGTACCTACGTCATAGTCTTGATGGAGTATTTCTTGAGTACAGTTCCAACTTTGTCCGTTACTCCTTTTAGATAAGGCATGTACCTAAGCCGGTACTCTGCTCACCTCAGGTTTACGGTCCTTCCTCTTTAGACGGTGAATCTCATCTTTGTATCCGTTACGTCTAAGTACCTCTTGAACTGTCGGTATAGGTAGGTACTGGTGGTTATTGAAATCTAAAAGGGGCACATTCGTACGCGTACGAATGTGCCCCCTGTCTGGCTGTCCGAATGTACCCCATGCCTTTGTACAAAATTAAAATCCAACTTTATACAAATTCTAATTTAGTTTGAGAAATATAACAATAAAAACTCAAAATAAACATTGTTAACATTAATCAATCATCACCACTTTGTCAAAAACATAATAATTTTACTTACAACTACGAACTGAAGGTAGGTAAAAAATTTACTCAACGCGCGCTAAACCACGTTACGTTTTGTCAACTGAGGAATTGTAGTGCGACTCGTGCGACACTCCGCTATCAACATGGCGGCTGGCATGTCTATGCACACAAGCAAAGGCGTTTTTGTGTGACCTTTAGTTTTTCTAATAAACTAACTGTACGACTGTGCCCCGCGTACGAATGGTGACCACTTTCCCCTAAAGAAGAGTCATTGATGCTATTCAAGGTAGTTTTCAAGTGAAGTTACTATGTATCCCAGAGCAAATCAAAATTGACAATGTGACCTTACTTCAAGGGGATTAACATGACTTCAGCCACCTTACGTCTCACCTCGATTGGCTCACGCTTCATGCCCGCCGAACGCACTTGGAATGGAAGTGAAAAGTACCTAATGTCTTTCGTTCATAGTTTCCTAATCAAATTAACATATTAGGTAGGTACCTACTTATTATCAAACGGTTTATAATTTCTTTTTCCTTTCTTTAAAAAAAAAAAGACAACTCCCGCATTAAGACTTACTCCTGTGTTGCGGGGGACTTTACAAACATACAACTCCTGTGTCGCGGGTGACTTTACAAACATACAACTAACGGACACAATGTACACCCAGACTCGAAACGACAATTTATGGATCACAGAAAGTGTTGTCTCGTGTGGGAATTGAACCCACAACAACACTCGGCGCAGTGTTAAGCGGCGAGGCGACCGCCTGACCACTACGCCAACCGTGCAGTCATAATAATTAATTTGAAGAATTTACGTCGATTGCAGCAAAGTGGCTATCGGCGGCTGAACACGAAGAGCCGGGAAACTAACTCAGTGACGTCAGTGACGTGCCATGGGAAAGGCCTGAAATAGACTAGCTAGCATGCTGATCATAGTGATGGGCATAAACTAATGATTGACTTGTATTCAATAATCTTTTAACCTTTTTATCAGGTTTTCCCTGGCTATTTTGATATTTTGTATGCCAAATCGTAAACATATCGATTTTCATATAAGTAGATAAATAAAATTAAGAGTTGTACTAACATCGTAATGGTTATATTCATCTTCTTCAGCGTGACCACGTAGAGCCCTAAAGAGTTTCGAAAGACTACAAGTGTGGTTTTGCTCAATTTGCTCTTCACTTGATGCATCCGATGTTTCGTATGTTGATGATTGCTCAGGCTCAATCGGTGTAATATTAATATTTGCAGCTTCTTTTTTATGTTTGCACGGATTGTCATGTTTGATCTCTTTTTTGTCTTTGCAGCGTCTAGGTGCAAATTCTACGATTTCTTCACAGTCTTCATCTTCTTTCTACATGCAAAGGAATGGGTAGGTAATACACGTGCGGGATAAGTTTAGACCTGAGTGCGGAGATGTCACAGATGCAAAGTAGTAGAGTTTACAAAAAATAGAGGAAAACGGGACTTGCTAAAAATGGCGTGTTGAACTGTAGGCAACAGTAGGAACAACCTGTACAACACGGTTACTTAAGGGTAAGTGAGTGTAAGCGGGCGCTAAGTAAGTTACATTCGAAGAGGGTCTCAACTTATCGCGCACGGGTCCCATAATATGTATCTATATTTTAAGAGCGCCATTGTAAGTTTTATGGAAGTAACAATGAACTGTATCATACACTAGGTTTGCCGTCTATTATGGAATGAGCAGGTAGGTAACACGTAAAAAAATACATGTTATAAAAAAACGTAGGTACAGGTCCTGTCCAACTCAAGATATCTAGAACATCCTCGTATTACCCTTAGCGCATGGCACATGCACATGTTACATGAAATGCTCATTAAAATCATAAATAAACTTACGTCCAGAAAACTTGGCCTGACCTTTTCCCATAATGATGCACTCACTGAAGGAAATAAAATAACATCCCGCCAATAATTAAGAATACTGTCGTTAAGAAAATCAAAAAACTCCTCTAAAATTATCATACCTAATAAATAAAAATAATTTATTTACTAAAATATTATTACGAAAATTATTTGACAAGCGTCTACACCTAGATCACCAGGAATTTTGAATCATTCAAGTAATCTCATAGGCATAATGAAGTCATATGCCGCAGTTGTCCTACTATCATTTGGCTGAAAACCTACCTACTCTCATTGCTACTTGATACAGATTTTCAATGCATCAGTAGGTAATGCACCAACTCACATTTCGCCGAAACCATATTTTATTAGTCATCATCACATCACTAGCAGCTTTGTTTGTAACCTGTCCCACAGCTGGGCATTTCTTTATCTCTTCCCATTATGAGAACGGTTAGGGCATGGTCCACCACGCTGAAGAAGTGCGAGTTGGCAGACTTCACATGTCCTTTGAGAGCATTAGATATTAGGCGTACTTTCTTAGAATGTAAAAAGAGGCAACAAGTGGCCTGCAGGCCACCAAGCACGACCACCCAGCTTGGTTAAAGGCGCCTTCCTCTAGTTGGAGGATCACCACACCTTTATCCTCCACATGTTTGAGTCGTGTCCTTCAGGGGCGTCGCCAGCCGATTGTCTAGGGAGGGCAAGTCGCCCGCCGATGGCCTAGAAGAGGCAAGTTGACATAGATAATGAGAAAAGAAAAGTATGAATTGTAGGGCTTTTTGAGTCTCTAGGGGGAGGGGGGGCAGCTGCGCCCCTCTGCCTCCCCTTGGCCCTGTCCTTAGTCCACTCTCAGACATGCAAGTTTCCTCACGATGTTTTTTTGGCTATTTAAGCAAACGATAATGAACCATTTGGTCTACACACAAATTAAAAAGTTATTTCAACCCGGTACCCGCTGCGCAGAATTCCGTTGGGCTATCGCACCTTTATATTTTACTATCCATCTAGATAGGTATTAATAAGTAGGCTAGAGACTTCGATTTTGAGCCCGAGGTTCACTTACTAGCAATTTAACTGGATTTGTCAGATTATCAGCTATTCCACAGAGCGACCGCCAAATGGACAGCGAAAAGACTTGGCTAGACTAGTTACTAGTTACCTACCTAACAACCGCGTTCGACGGTTTTTTGAACGTAGGCTGCGTCCGATGAGCGTATGCGCGGCGCAGCGCGATTTCCCATTCATGACAAACTGTTGGTATTTTTACTAGACTATAAAAGAGAGGCACCCAATATCTTCGCTAATTATGTTTGGTATAATGATTAACGAAATACTAAAATGCTTTTTCAGCATTTGCGTTACACGTTTTGAAATAGTAGTAGGTAGGTACCTAAATAAGTAGGTAGGTAAGTAGGTAGGTACTTTTTTTTTGGTGTCGGGTTGGAAAATCCTCATGGAATCCCTCCGCCCTGGGGAAAGGGCGAAGGGGACTTTCAGACTCTTACTGATAAAAAACCAACCCGTGTTCCTCATGTACCCGTGTGTCGGAGGGTCGGGTATCGCCGAAGCATTCGTCGCTACCCCCCGACGGGTAGGTACCTTCCCTAGTAACCCTTCCTTAGTAACTAAGTACATCAAGCAAGGCAACTTCAAACTTCATTACTGTAGGGTTTGAAAAATAAGGGCTTTTTTGGTTTAATATATTATGTACCTAATACAAACAGGACAGTGATGTTAACCATCCACTTAAAAGCTGCCTTGAAAATTGTTGCTGCGAACAGTTGCTAAAATATGTGTTCGGCGAAGAATAACTGGTCCATTTTCCCTTGGTCCTGCTTGAAAGCAATGTTTTGAATGAAGTACCCACTTTGATATTGCTTCCGTTACCGATTAGCTGAATTGCCTATGATGAAAGCAATTGATTTCTTTTTTATTGACATTCGATTCGATCTTACGTATAAGGTACATCATTCACAGTAGGTACCGGAGAAAATATAAGTCCCTATATGTATCCATGATACTGATTTGTAGTATGCTAGTATGTGTATAATTGTATATGACACAGAAGTGCAATAGGTAATGTGAATGACCTAGTTCACCTTTCCACAGCGCGAATCTTTGGACAGAATAAACTTATTGGCATTGCTCCATACTACACATCGGCGGGTATGGATAACATTTTTTAAAGATTATATGTCCTTCAAAATAAGAATGTTCGAATCACAAACTGAATGTACTATTAATACTACACAGGACTGTGTTGCCAAAATGTCTTTTTTGCACTTTTCTTTATTCAAAAAGGCGAATCATGCTCGTTTCTCGCTATCGTATGTTTCAGCAAAATCAGAGCAATGTTGGTATACAAAAGTGAGATCTGTTTTTACACGATAGGTACTTATTTGGAAATTGGCTATGCTGAAATATCAACCACGTACCTACAAGTTGTTATTTTGTCTTGTAACCTTAACATAACGCCTTTTACCGAGGTATTTAGATGCAGTGGTAGCCACCTCGATGCTATTCCGAATAGACGTTATCCTTACTTTACTCAAGTGGCTACACCTACAGGATGAGGATTGCATGAGCTATACAGGAATATGTATTTCAGCATATTACATTCATTCTGTAGCATTCAACCAATGTTCTGTTAAAATATGGCAAAATCTACTACTCCGTCGAGTTTATTTTACAATAAGTTGAACAACTGAATAACTCTATAAAATTCAGTTCTGCATTTCCGGCATAGCTAAGCGCCCATGTCGCATTTTATTAGGGTAACATGAACGCCAACAAGCGTTATTTTTAGTAATGGACGGCAGTCTCTTATGTCTATATAAATAGCAAACACAATAGATATTTACTGAATGTAAAATTATATCGTATCATATGGAAACGTTTCGAAAGTTCGAGCCGGCCCAATTCTCGAATGGTCCGACGGCGACGCTTATTATAGACGCTAATCTTGTTCAGACGGCAAACGCTTTCAGAGTTTCAGACGCTTTCAATCTCCGGCTAACTCGACGAGCACTGGTTTTCATGAACTCGACATTTTAACGGCGCGATGGCAGACGACGTTTGTTATTATGATATTAAACAAAACGACAAGTTCGGCAGATACTTAACCGCAAATAAGGATTTAGTGAGTGGTGAATTAATATTTAAGGACTCTCCCTTCGTTGTTGGACCTAAACCAGGCAAGTTGTTAGCACAATTTAATTAGCTAGGTATCCTAATTACTGTTTATTTAAATTTAAACGCAAAGTCTATTAAGTTGTTTATAGTTTAAGTTTTATTTATCAATTTCTTGGACAGCGGCTTCAGGTGACATTGTAATTAGCCCTGTAGCTATGTTATCTAATAAAACTTGTGTGTCAATTTTAACCCATTTATTTTTCTTTCAATAACTGTCGATCGAGTTGAAACCAATGGCGTAGGTATCTAGAGTTATTTTTCTGGTTGAGCCTGGGTCTTCATTAAACAACAAAAAATTCTGATTCGATAACTAATATTCTGGGGTGGACACTAGACCATACTGGGGTGGGCATGGGCCACGCTGTATGGCCCACCCGGCTTCCCTGCTGTTTACGCCAATGGTTCAAACTCTATGTTTAGATCATAATTTATAACGCAATAATTTCTTATCATTGATAGAGCCAGAAGTTAGGTAGGTGGTGGTAGAACTCCATTTTCTAATGGGTTGGTTTAAATTATTAGTTTAACGCAGCAATCTTAAAAAAAATAAGTTGTTACTTGATTTAATTTTTAAAACTGTTTCGTGTTTAACTTTAAAATAAATTAAGACAAAACAAAAACAATGTGTAAGTGTGTATGTAGATAGGTATCTTTACCTACCTTTTCATCGCGTTTCAACCTACTGATAACATTTTTTTTTTTTTTTTTTATTTATAGCCTCACGTCTGTATCCCCGATGGGGTAGGCAGAGGTGTAATATTACACCTCTCCCACCATAAAATTTCCACAGGATCTTTCGATACATGACCGAGCAGCAGTTTACGGCGCCCTTTGCATCATTCTTTCCATAATACTCCATATTATTCTCGAACATGTATATTTTTTGTGATGTTTGCCAACATCGCTACGTCACCTACCTACAGGCTAGTAAACAAGGGCATAAAGATAATCTATTCTTATATTTACTGTGGCATCAGTGGGATATTATAAATTGCCATTTGAGTAAAATGTTGTAAATAAATATTGGATAAAGACTTCCTAATCAGTGTGTGTATGAGTATGCGGCTAAGATTTACCAAATCTTGTTTAGTCATTTATTAGCATTAATTACTAAACAACATTTGGTAAATCTTGCTCAATCATTTGTTGTCGTGTTGTAGTAATTTTCTTTTCATTTTAAGAAGGTAGATAGATGTACCCTAAGTTTTTTTGCACCATTGGGTCTCGGTACCTAATAGCTATAGCACAAATCATAATTCTTTATTCCATGAGGTAGAGCAAGCCGGACTTGTGGCCCCGGCTACGTAAGTACTGTTTATTCTGTGCCCCGGCTTACTTCAAAGGATGGCGAAAACATTATCCTGATAATTGACGCTTCCGAGTGCTTAGTAGGTATCTAATTCGCCATGATATAATGAGGGCCTGTTCTGTCTTGTGGATCATGGACTTTGTTTGGTAAGGTCTTGGTACGCGCGCGGCCCTTAGGTAGGTAATGGTAGGTATGTGAGAGACTGACAGAGACGAGCGACGTAAGACAAGGACATCATGGGGTCATCCCTCCAATAAAATGTTTGCGTCTCGTCCGTGCCCTGTCTTTTCTACATGTTTTGCGTTGCGATCTCATGGTTGCGATGCTTCTATACATTTTGTTTTAAAGATACCTATGCGAAATAGACATATGCCTGAGTCTGTGTCTTACCTGCTGCTTTTTTGTAGATATATCCAGAGCCCTCACATTAGCTAGGTACTCCTGCTACATGGTTAACCCGCTACAGTAGGTACCTAGTACCTACCTACCTATAAACTTACCTACTTACCTGTCTACGTAAGGTAAATACAATTATCCAGGTAGATACGTGTTTTATATCTTGTTCCACGAAATTATTCTTAGCTGTAGTTTTGATTTTGCTACAAGGCGGAATGAGGTACCTATACTTCCAAAACCTCTCCTATGTCTTACAGTCCTGCATAGTGCAGTGCTATAAAAATATTGATGCAAATTAGCCATGTGACGGAATTTATTATTGACTGGTATAATTATGACGGATAGTTTTAGGTTTTATGGTATTATTTTTTGATAAACAAGTACAGACTTACAGCTGGGCACAGCTGGGTATCTCGAATTCCGAGGTGAACTTACTATAATGACTGGACTATAAAGAGGTAATAAGGTAATAGGGTGCAGTTTTACCCTTTGGGTACCTACGGAACCTCTGGTAGGTATACCTAAAGGTAGTCCTTTTTTTAATGCAAATTAACTATCATTTTTTTACTTGATAGGTATCACGAAACGAAACAGATTTATCAGAATATTAGGTAGCTTCTCGACACACGGAGCAACCGATAATATTTTACCATTATTGTGTAGGTACCGGAGGTTTAAAAGCGATACTCTCTGCACGGCATGGCCATTGACATGGGCATGGCAGTCCTTATATAAATATTGCTACCTATTATAAAGATTTGTCGAATTAATTCCTTGTTTTTTTGTATGCAGACACACCGCCGCTATGCCTGGGGTGCTACTGTCCGATAGAGAACAAACTGTGTTCGCGGTGCGGCTGGCCAGTGTGCGGTGAAGAATGCGAGAAGTCTGCGGTACATAGTGGCGAATGCGCCGTGTTCTCCGCTGCCAATGTGCGTTACCAACCTGCGGAAGACTGGACAGCCAGCTCCCCACAACTCGATTGTATTACTCCGTTAAGGTACGAATTTATGAAGCTTCTTCCTGGGGTACATTAGGCAATAAGTAACATCCACTTGGTTGAAGTCGAACCTTTTTTGTGCCACTGACGCACAACTTGCCTTCACGTTCACCCTTGGCCATTTATGTATACCAAAATATTGAAATCATTTCCGGTAATTAATCCGAACGAAGATCCGAAACAAATTGTCAGGCATTTGTGTGCTTCTTGTTCATTTCGCACCCTATCACACGCCTATGCTCACCGGTGAGACATGCGAAAATTAGGTAGAAGGGGGAATCTACGACTACTAAATCCAAATTGGTATTTGGAAATTCAAACTCCAAATCCCAGATCAATGAAAAAAGTTGGTGGGTACCAGGTACTGATCTGGGTTCCTAAAACCTACTTTTATTTTACTGGTGAAGACGTGTTTACGTTTTTCTAAGAGCTAGATTAGGATATCTTGTTTCAATGATTTATTACCATATCAATTGCGAGTAACATTGACTTTTCTTTATTCAGAGTACTTCTAGCGAAGGAAAAGGACCCTGAACGATGGGAGCGTGACCTGGCAGCAATGGAAGACCACAAGGCGGCGCGTCAGCAGCGTCCCACGTGGGGTGCTGACCAAGTCAACGTCGTTGACTTCCTCATCGACCACTGCAAACTGGGCAACAGGTTCGACAAGGACCTAGTGCAGAAAGTTTGTGGCATACTCGAGGTAAGTCTATTATCTATGCGATACTTTGTAGCCAAATAGGTTAATCAGCAGTTCAATACGTAGCCTAACCGTTTTATTAAACGGCGCCGTTCGTTTATGTAGGTAATGAGGTATGCCAAAACACCATAAAGAACCATCGGGTCAATGTGAAAGTATTTTGGCGAAAGGCCAGTCCTTGGTACTAATTATATCTGGTTAGGTATATATCTACTGAAGCAATATAATGCAGTTACTTACATATGTATACACAGGTGAATTCAGTGGAAGTTCCTTCGAGGGGAGGATTCAGCGTTCGAGCCCTTTACCCACGGCTGGCCATCGCGGCACACAGTTGTGTACCAAATATTGTACACACCATCTCACAAAATGATTATGAGTAAGTAAATTATGAGCTTAATGTATAGCTTTAAGTAGGTATGTAGGTACTTGCCTAATGTGTTACCAGCAACCTGTATAATTCAGGTTGATATAAGAACTATACAATATGTAAAATACCGAGACCGTCGATTCTAAGTAATATTTACCTTGCACTTTTAGTGATTTAATGGGTATCTGGTTTTCCCTCAGCACTATGTTAAATAGACAGAGTTTTGTTTGTTTGAATTCAGTTTGACAGACTGCCTCGTTGGTCTCGCGGCATGTGCGCGTGGGATTGGGCGGTTTCGGGTTCGATTCCCGGGTCGGGCAAAGTGTTATTGAGAATTTCCGTTAGGAAAATTCTCAGTAACAGCACGGAGTCTGGTAATGTACCCGGTACGGCAATAGACTCGCCACCTATTACGTGGGACCTAAAAATTCATGGCGAAATGTGGGTGTAATATTACACCTCTGCCTACCCCTTCGGGGATACAGGCGTGAGTCTATATAAAAAAAAAAGAATTCAGTTTATACCTATATACCAACTGGTTCTGATTGATTCTAGATATAGTTAGGTCCTAAGGTAAAATTATGTACCTACCTACAAAAGCTCCATACTTCCAGGGTGCATGTAAGAGCAGCAGTTCCAATAAAAACTGGCGATACTCTGCATCTCTGCTACACATACGCGCTGACACCCACTTTACTGCGAAGGGATTTCTTGCTGGAGTCAAAGTTCTTCAATTGTGACTGTGCGCGGTGTGCAGACCCTACCGAGTTGGGGACGCACCTCAGCACACTCAAGTGCAATAAGTGTGACAACGGTGTCATATTGTCGTCCAATCCATTGGGTGAGTGTCTAAATACGCGTGAACTATCTACCGGAATTCAAATTTTCTTACGAATTCGAAAAATTCATTGCGAAATCACATGATCTATTTCTTGATCAAAACTTCACATGCATTTTTTTATAAAGTCAATACTGATAATATTATGATCGCACTTTACTGCAAGGGGAGAAAATTGACAGATTTGACTTTTTTGATGACAGACGACCAAGCCAAAACCAACCGTGGCGTCGTGTGGACTCGTAATGTTAGAGACCGCCCGTATTTAAATACCCTTTAGAACAAGAGCTAACCGTGCCTACACCCTTCTACATACATATTTACAAACTTTGTAGGACACAAAGATAGGATAATTAATAATTTACTGACGTCTTTTTCTCAAAATTGTCCACCCTTCCTTATAGATAACGACGCTTCGTGGAAATGCAATGACAAAAACTGCGGTTTCAAGACGACATCAGGCGCAATGCGCAAGATCTTGGCCGTGGTGCAGGCTGAGATCGATCAACTCGACGCGATGGAGCCAGGGCCCGGTGCCATCGAACAACGAGAGGCTACCATTAACAAGGTAACTAACGCATGAACTAGTGGAAATGTACCTTCTGTGGGGCATCAAGGGATTTTGATTTGGGCGAAGTTCGATACGGCTAGGGTCAAACTTAAATAGCACTATTAGGCACTTAGGGGCCATCGATACAACCACAATTGCCCTTCCGGCATCTATTGAGTCAGAACTTATAAATTTGTCTCATAACATCCAATGTTACAGAAAGTAGCCACCTACTTTCATTTCCGTCAGTGCGTTGTTGTACATCTGAACTTAGGCATCAAGACACTTAAACTGGATTGAATAAAACTAGAGGTGGATAAGTAGAGGATTTTGTTTTGGCAGAGGTATTTGACCCAGATTTAGGTAACTTTTACTACGGTCGTATTAGGTCGGCAAAGCTAAACAACGCTTGCGCACGTAACACCTGGGTGGGTGACCGCGTGTGGCATTTGCATCAGAGCACTGCCGTGCTTCGAAGGGCACTTAAACATGTCGGTCCCGGTTCTAGTCTCAGGGCAAAAACCGTCAGGCCACGGAGACCTTCGGCCGGTCTGAAAACTCCGACACCAAAATTGGCTACACACACGAAAAAGGAAAGGATCACTAAAAAGTCATGTCTTGGAAGGACACAGATGCTTTTGGCATTTTGCCCCTAAGCCCCTGAAGAATAAAACGATAAACAGTTGTCCATACCATACCTATCGAAGCCTATTATTATATAATGCTTTATTTTGTTTTCAGTACAAATCAGTATTCCACCCTCGACATTCGCTGCTCCTCTCGTTGAAGTACTCGCTAGCGCAGCTATACGGACGTGTGGAGGGATACAACATTGATGAACTACCAGATCTGATGCTGGAGAGGAAGGCGGAGTTCTGTCGACTAGTTCTCAAGACACTGGACGCTATTACTCCTGGTGAAACTCGCATGAGAGGTACGTATCTACTTTTGATTATTGCTTACCCTGCTTGCCTATTGTATCGACTATTGTGAGTGTGATAGACGGTGTAAGAGTTCTTTGGCGATCTAACCAGTTTGATGGTCCCACTTCACGCACCTGTGAACCATTAGAGCGGGTCACGACGTCGAGGTGATGAAATTCTACCTTTTCATAAACTGTCGTACTGGCCACTACTTTCTAAACTTCTTCTTTCTATGACGCGTGATATTCCACGTAAATGATTGACAAACTACTAATGAAATATGCCCTTTCTTCAAGGTATGATGCTGTATGAACTACACGCACCACTTATGTTTCTGGCAAGAAACGAATTTAGCCTTGGTCTCATCACCAACGAGAAATTGAAGGAAAAGCTACAAGAGCCCATTCAGTGTTTGAATGATGCTGCACGGATACTGATGCGGGAAGATCCGCAGAGTCCAGAGGGCATCACTGGACAGATTGCACAACAGTCCATGGAACAACTCAAAGCTAGTCTTGAATCTTTATAGATTTTGTAAAACCATTCTTCTTTTTCATTTTCCATTAGCTGTAGTATGTAGAGGTAGGATACCATGAATATTAACACTCTTTTATATGTTAGAAGCAGTAGAGTAAGCATAATTTTCCAGTGTGGGAACACTCATCATCTTCTGAGAATATTGATCAATTTCGGGCGATTCAGAAGCCCTTGTCCTCCTTTTTTACAAGTTAGTTTCGGAAGTAGTCGCCGATTTTGAGCATAGAAGTATGCAACCAAACAGCACAATGGTTATTATATTTATGGAAAAACAGAGTGGGTGGCCAATCCCACAATTCTCTCCCCCAGTTCACCACTGCTTATTAATATTATTATGTTGTTTAACCCATTGCTGATTTTATTTTTAAGCCATTCTGTTCTCTAATATAGACTGAGATTTATGTTAGTTAGCTATAACATGTCACAATGAAATAGAACTGAATTTAAGTTGCAAAAAGCTGTATAAAGACAATATACTAATGATCTCTCAAAATTCAATTTTGATATTTCTCTTTGATTAATAAAAGCATAAATAACACAAATATTGTTTTATTTTCAAATGAATTATTTTAAGACATTATGTACATACTTGTTTGTATTAAAACCTTATTTTCTTAGGTTTTTTAATTGTTTCCGTAGGGGTGAACTTAGTTGCTTGCTGGCCTACATCCTCTATGTTTTCACCACTGTCTAAGGTCTGTAGTTTTACAGTTGATCCTTCCTTTTTATCCATAACCTGCAAATATAAAATGATATACTTAATTAGACACACTTTCAGTGAGTAAAACACTATTTCTGTTTTGGACAGATACCTTCCATAGGATATGGATAACCACAGAGTAGAGTAACTATACCAAATGTGGATAACTGTGAAGGTAGTAAAAAAGTTTTTACATATTACAGTGACGGAAATGGTGTTATGGCCCCATTTCTTACTCCATTACTCATTTGAATGGATAGAAGGTACTTTTTTTTACATAAATAGGTTGCACTATTTAACAATATCTGTTCTGAAACATAAAAAATAAAGAACATTTGAGCACAGAAATACTACTTACTGTTGGGCAGTCCTTTCTCAAATGTGTGACATCTCCACACAGTTTACAGCTGCCGCCATTGGGATATAGACCTTTAGGGTTATCTGGACATTGCCTTGCAATATGACCCTGGAAAATAAAATTAAACCCAGTCAGCATAACAATACAGAAACCATTTTTTTTTAAAGTAATTAGCATAGCCATGCAAACATATTTATTCCTCCATACAACATTGCCAGTATTAACTGCATAGTTTAACTTGGGCAATGCTGTAACTAGATAATGAAATACTTTGCTTTATACTTACAGGTTCTTTACAAATAAAGCATGTGGCAAATCGAAACTCTTTATCCTTCTGGACTTTACATTCAAACTGCCTGTGTTCAGTAGAGCCACACTTAAAACATACTCCGTCTGCTCCATCTGCCCCTGGTATCTTAGATTTCAGCTCAGGACAATCAGACAGGACATGGCCACCCTTTCTACAATTGTAGCAGACATCTCTCTTGACCCTGGCTAATGCCTTCTCTGCTCTTCTCCTTTCCAATTTCATTGTCCTTTGCACCTCACTCTTTGGTATTCCCTTCTTAATCATACTATCCTTCAACTCTTGAAGTCTATCAGCATCTTTCTTCATCACAGGAAAGCCATCAAATCTTACCAAGTCTACCTCCTTGCCATTTATGATAAGCTGGAAACTGTGATCATTTATTTCTTTCCTGCGGACTGGTTTACCATCAACCAGCTTTTTATTATTTTTCTTTTTTTGATCTTTATTGTTCACCTTCTTTTCATTGCCATTCTGAAGATTTTGTTTTGTTGTAATTTGTGTGTATTCAGATTGAGGTTTTGTTGATATATCATTGGTATTTACATGTTGTTTCTTTTGCTTTTTCTTTTTCTGTTTGTTTATAACTAGTTCAGTAACAGGAGGTGTTTGGGCATCCACCTGTGGTTGGCTTTTCTTTTTAGTTTTTTTAACTGCAATATCAGAAATCTCCACTTCCACATCATTCTTTTCATTTGTTTGTTCTTGTTGGTCAGTTGATTTTTTGGCTTTATTTTTCTTATTTTTCTTCTTGGTCTTTACAGGTGGTTCGTTATTGTCAGGCACTGACACTTGTTTTTGAGTACTCTCTGGAAAGTCACACCAAGTAGCTTTTCTTTTTTGGACTTTTCTTTCCTTAAGAAAATTCTCATAGTTTTCAATGCGTTTTTGTTCAGCCTGTGAAAAATACAAACACTTATTTGAAAGCCGCAAAACTCAGTTTAATAATGATAGTAAAATAATGCTAGTAAAATCACATATTGACTGCTTTGCTAGATCAGGTTAAAACAGTTGTGTGGTTTCCATCGCAGGTTAAATCTAAGGGGAAATCTTACCTCTTCCCTGTTTTTTGAATCTTCACTGTTCTTTTTTGCTTGCAGCAACTGTTCTTTCATAACCTCCCATGGTGTACCGTCTTCCGGAGCTCTCTCGTTTGAGGCCTTTGAGCCTCTTGCTCTAGCAAACCTTGTCATTACGACAACTTTCAATAAAATGTGGATTTAAATTTTAATTAGTATCTAAAAAGGAGTCCTATCATAAATATAAGCACGTGCAGAACGTAAACACACAATGGTGACAAATTGTTGAAATTGTCAATTTTGACAAATGAATGACAATTGACATTAGGGATGGGCTAATCATAGAGATATTAAGAATAGAGTGGCAGAGTGGGGCCTATTCGTGTCCGCCGGTGGGAGAGAGAACGCAACATTAAAGGCCCCCTGCATCTCTCTCTAACAATACATGCACAACATCAACATTACGCAGTGGCGTGCTACCTGTAACTATTATTTAAATCAGTTTATTAGTAGGTAATCAATAGTTTAAAAGTTGTTTTTATTGATACACGAAGATAGTTTTAAGTGACAAAAATGTTTATATATTTTTAAACTATTGATTACTGATAAACTGGGGGCCAATTCTGCTATTTTTATATGACATTGATATCATATATTGAATGGATTTAACTAACACTATAGAACAAAAGGCAGACAGAGCGCGCGGCACACTTGCGTGAGGCCACTAAAGCAAATACAAAATTGAAAAGCGAATACAAACTCGACTCAGTGCGCTGCGAAGCATCGCACAGTTCACACGCCACGATCGATCCAGCTTTTAAATTCATAAAATGCCGTCTTCCGTTTTTAAACATTGTAAAAGTTGTTTCTAAAAGCAAATACGGGAAGATGGAATATATTCTTACAGATAACTATGGATTATTTGACCGTTTTATAATATTATTTCGATAAAATTCGTATTTCTGCAGAAAATATGTAAGTGTTGCCAGTTTACGTCGACACCGTTTTCCCTGAATTAGGGAAAATGCACTTATCAATTGATTATGTAGGTAATAATGATTGTCATGTTAATGAAAAATACATGAACGTATTGTAAAAGTATATTGTAGATTATATTTTTTCTTATAAATATACTAATAGGATTTCCATTAGTATATACATTGTTTTGAGTTCTATCGACGATATACGATCCAAATATTAGTGTACACGCGGCTACTTGTCAAGCTATACACTTTGACCTTTGTACCGTTCTTAGACCTTTGTACCGTTCTTATGGCGTAGGGAATAAGTATCAAAATCGTACTTCGACTATTTAGCTTGACTTGGCGCCGTGAGTACATTAAGTACAGAAACAGAAATTATTGATTGTAGCCATCATTTATTTTTAATTGCAATTTTTTTTTGTTACGATTTATGATTATGATATTCATAATTTATTGTATGCATGACAAAATGTTTTTAGCTAATTAATATTTATGACGGAAGCCTATCTATTTATTTCTCAATTTACGAATAAAATTAGTTAAAACTTAACTCGGAGCCTACATTTTTTAAGAAATGTATTTATAAAAGCATACTTTAATGGTATCTGTTATTTGAATAATTTTCATAACAGCATTAAATATTACAAGCATTACTTAAATCTATGGTAAATTCTTCAAAACCACAAACGAATATAAAATATTACCTATGTAATATTTTTATATTCGTTTGCAAAAACTATATGCAAAATAGTGGGAGATTATTCATAATCTGGCAACTTTACACACACATAGACGCGCGTGTCCGTACAGTGCCAGTCGCCAAATGTCACGCACCCATAGCTGTCAACGTGCCTCACTTAGTTGGACGAATACGCTACATCTGATTCTTGTTAATAAATCTGTGGGATTTAAAAGCGGTATTCTGATAACCTAATGTCATTATCGTATAATTTAAAATAAACAGTTCGTCGTTGACACATACGATCTCGTTACAATTTCATTCAAATATCATATAATTTAGAAGAATACGCTTTTTGTGACGTAAGTATGGCACTGACATGATATTGCGACTATATTTATTTAGCGGAATTGGGCCCCAGATATAAATAATAGTTACAGGTAGCACGCCACTGCGTAATGTTGATGTTGTGCATGTATTGTTAGAGAGAGATGCAGGGGGCCTTTATTGTTGTGTTCTCTCTCGCACGGACGGACACGACACAGTATTGAGTTAGGTACTGTTCTGCCACTCTATTCTAATATCTCTATGGACACGACACAGTATTGAGTTAGGTACTGTTCTGCCACTCTATTCTAATATCTCTATGGGGCTAATGCATAGGGCCATAGACACAGACCACCTAACCCACGAGACACGTAATCTTAACCAATTTCTAGGCGAACTATTCTGTCAAACTTTGAGGAATGAGACGTACGCGGGCGGCGGGGGTGACGTCACGTACGATGGGTAATAGGGATGTAGGCATGTCGATATTGTTTATCGATAAATCACATTTGGTATAAGAATGCCAAGAAAAAAAAAACAATAATCCAAGCAAAAGTTTTTATTTTGAAATATGAATTTATACTAATATTATAAAGAATTTGTTTGTTTTGTTTGAAAGCGCTAATCTCAGTACCTATTTATTCGATATAAATAGGATCAGATTTAAATAGTTCAAACAAAACAAACGAAGTTGAATGATGATATAACAGATCAAAATTAAAATCACAATTAAAGATTTTGTTTGATTTAACAAGATATTTTTGCATTAGATGGCCCGTTTATTGAAGGAAGACTATAAGCTATTATAGGTATATCATCAAGCAACGATTCAAAGGAGCGTAACCAGTTTCCCAATTTGTTGACATTCATGGTTAATGCGCTCCTTTAGGTATTCAAAAATGTAAAATCAAATTTAAAACCACGGGGTACAGCTAGTTGATAAAAATGTAAAATCAACTGTTTCGAGTTTGCGCTAGCTCGACAGGAGACATACCACCTCTCACTAAATACCTTTGCGAAATGGCGACTGTGTTTCACTGGTGGTTGAGAAAACCAGAAGCCGAAATCCCTTCCCCCTCCCTAAAATACCTTCCATTCATAACGAAGGCAGCGATTTTGGGGAGAGGTAAGGGGGCGGTATATACATTAACAGCCATTTTCAATATTCGAATTATACATGGATTTTGAGATTCGAGATTAGTTTTTGACATATTTTGTATGGAGCTTACGTCAAAAACGAATCTAAAATCTACAGAATCTATCTATAGATCGAATATTGAATTCCGTAGTCAGTCAAAGAAGTATCGGGTATGGATGATTTGCTTATGGTTCCAAATTAAAATTTGTTTTTTTTTTTATTGTTCATCTTGTTTAATTGTTCTTCTTTCTTTTCCCTAAACTCAAATTACCACTTCGTGGCACCCGTTTTCAATCGGTAGAAGACATAAACCACCTTCTAGCTTCATCATCAGACCCTGGTTACCATCTATCACCAAACTACTCGTCAAGACAAATCAAACGAGCCCAAACTCTATGATGAGGTTATGTCGTTTAATTACTGAGTTCCTATAGTCATCTTCCAGCTCCATCATCAGACCCTGGTTACCATCTAGAACCGAAGTACTCGTAAAGACAAATGAAACAAGCCCAAACTCGATGGGGCTGTGTCGTTTAATTACTGAGTTCCTATTCCTTCCGGTTCCATCATCAGATCAGCTCCATGTCATAATAATTTTACATTGTCATCCGATTTACACATGCATGTTAAATTTCAGCTCAATCGGTAACCGGAAAGTGCATCAAATTCAACTTGCAAGATTTGATTTCTGACAAACAGGTGAAACTACCTAAATAAAGGCTTGTAATAATAAAATACCTAACAATTTTTTTTTGTAGGCTGTATTTTTATTTACATTCACCTGTCTAATTCATTAAATTTTTGATTAGAAATTTATTATTCAAATCAATAAAAATCTCAGTATTAGAAATCGATAAATATCGAACAGTCGGTAAGTTTTCTTCGCATCTCTACTTACACGTGGCGTCTTATTGTAAGAGAGAGATAGTCTGTAATTATAGCGTGTTAGACAAGGACAACCACTGATTCAGTACTTATTAGCAACCATTATTACTAGAACTCTGGTCAGTACTGTTAAATAATTTTAAAATAAATGTTGTACTTATCGGTGAAATGTGATATTATCTTTTTTGAAGTTATTATTTCGTTACTCCCACACAACTTTATAGCACAATTCGGCATTGTTTTCGTATGTTATTATTTTCTTTTAATACAGTTTAAACGCAGTTTACGTATCTGTTTCCTGGTCGCTACTGAACGTGCGCGGGTTTGTGCTCAAAGATATAGGCGCATTTGTGCAAATGCGTGACAGACAACGGTGCCCTTCTATTGCAAGTCTCGTGGGGTAGGTGGTCTGTGGCCATAGAGATATAGGGCTAATGATTGCGCGATTATACAATCATCATCTTCTTGCCCTGGTCCCAATTTATTTGGGGTCGGCGCAGTACGTCCTTCGCTTCAATTCTTTTCTGTCACCCGTCATCTGATCATTTACCCCTTTCTCTTTCATATCCATCCTCACACAGTCCATCCATCTTTTCCTTGGCCTCCCTCTGCCTTTCCATCCCTCTACCTTCATGTTCATCACTTGCTTACCTACATACATATCATCTCTTCGCATAATATATCCATACCAAGCCAAACGACTTCCTTTCACTTTCTCGTCTATAGGTGCCACTTTCAGACTACCTCTCACGTATTTATTCCTAATCTTATTCATTCTCGTAACTCCACACATCCATCGCAACATTCTCATCTCTGCCACATGCAATCGTTTTTCATCCATCTTCTTAGTAGCCCAACACTCAGCTCCATACAATAACCGCCTTATATATGCGTCCCTTGAATTTCAGAGGCATTTTAGGATCACATATTGTGCCCGAGACCTGTCGCCATTTCATCCATCCTGAGTAATGATACAAATAAATTAGCGAGAGCGCTAGCCATACATTATACTGCCTACCTAAATACGAAGAGTATACAAATGAAAATACTATTGTACGCCTAAATATAGTTAGGTAGCTGGCTCAGATTAAGTAAAAACCTGTTTTATTTGATGTCAAGTAGCAAGTTAGATTAGTGTTTCAAACTAAATACAATATTTTTATGTGCATATAGCCCTTTTTTTACATTATAGTTCCCACCATATTAGTAGATCTTTATCTGAACTATCTGAAGGTTAAATTCTGTGTCCCGTCAGAAGAACTTTTGCTTGCATTCGTGTTTCAATCTTGGGCCTCAGATCAAGTAAAAATACGTCATCGTCGTGTCATCTGAGCAAAGAAATATAACCTTATACATAGTCCACCCTCTATCTATGCATCTGAGTCTCGGGTTTGGTCTCGGGCAAAGAGATTGGATAATATACATAGAGACCGTCCTAGTACTCCCAAATTGAACACAGTCAACTGACGTGTAAGATACAATTTAGACAATATTATGCCATCAAATTATATAACCTTAGTGATTTTTTCTTTTATAACAGTTCTATCATGATTTTGAATTTAGTCGTATAATATTTATATCGACTTTTCAAGTGTTGTAAAAAATCTTATCGATATGTCTATCCACCGTATATTTTTACCTCGTTATTTTTTAGATTATATGTGCACGTGATAAAGATTTATAAAATAAGTGGATTGCTGTAGTATGTCGTGGAGAAAATTGGGTGCCTAGAAAGCACCATAGAATTTGTTCCAAGCATTTTACTGCGGAATGTTTTTATAGTAATGACAGATGGCTCCTCCCTTCTAAACATATCAGTGTGAGTGCTTAAATAATTACTTGCTATTATTTAAACTATCAGCAACAGTAATGAATTCCGAAGCTTGTTAGAATCCATCATATTACAAAAAAAATTAATGCACCTATAGAAAAAATCTGATCTTTCTTTACAAAGACAGTAATATTTAAAGGACAGTAATTTGAAGGTTTGATAAGAATTGTCTGCTTTCATAGTCACGACTACTGAGTGGATATGCATCAAAATAAGGGAATCTTCATTTGAAAGAAATTTTGTTAAATGTCATCTACCCAGAGACCAAAACTTGGTTATTCTTGTTCGACTAGTGGACTAATAATGTGCCGATCCCAATATAAAATCGAAGGGCTAGTCTAGCCACAATTTTTTTCTCTCTAAATATTCTGTGTGTCACATGTATGATCGAAAAGTGTCCGATCCCGCACATACATTTTTTACACATCGATTATTATGTGTATTACCTACACTATGTAATGAGAAAATTTCAATAAAGTGATTATTGTTAATAACAAACCTTTGGGCACTATTCAAGGTTTTGTCTGATTTATCTATTTTAAGTAAATTTTTATGTTTTTTGCTTGATAAAATCCATGTCGACTATCTGCTATCCTTGTAAAGAATTAATTTGGATATGCCATTCTCAGTTATCATAATGCTTAAGCTATGAGTTTTGCTTTTATCTTAATTATTTGCTTCCTCAAATAAAAATATGTTATACATTTATGCCGAGGGTGTCGTATGAGGCGACTAAGAGAAACAAGAGAAGGAAATCTCGAAATAAAACCCTATACGAATACGTCTGGCTAGTGTGGTATTATAGTAGGCAAAACTTCCACCACGGAAGGTTAAAGACCAGCAGTGGACTTGAAAAGGCTGTTGATGCGTAAAGAAAAATACCATGAAAATTAGAAAATAACGCCTCGAAAGATTATGTGCTATTGAGTACCCATTTGAAACAAAAATATATAAGTTCAGTTTCAAAATGCAAGTTTGTGTAATAATTATTTAAAGACTGTCCATCAACTAACGTTCTGACTGCTGTGGACATAAAGTTACGGAATTTAAAATGTATAACATATAAATAATATACTTTACAAGTCCGTTTGATTTTGAACCTATATTGAAACTTTAATCGATATCGATAGCGGATTTGCTCAGTCACTATTAAATTAAAAAGTTACGATATTTGTGTTCAAATTGTCTTTAGCCCTAACTGACAAACATAGTGCCATCTTCTTCTGGCAACTCTTATTTATCATATGAGTGAAGAGTGTAGCTATATTCAATTTGTTCTTAAAAATATCGTTCCTTCCATGCTTCAGTTATTCTTCTGTGGTCTCGGGCTATAAAATGTGTAAGCAGTGTATCACCCCTATGAGCTCTGGTCAAGTGGTCTACGCATGTCCCTAAATCAGAGGCAATATCGGGCGTCCTAGATCGTACCCGAAATCGCGTCGTTTGTAGGCAAATCGGAAACATAATTATTATTATTGACCCTGACTCTGAAATTGGTTCGGGCGAGCTCACGAATAAGGGGCAAAAATCGTGTAGGGGGCGTTGTCGTGTCGTGTGTAGCGTGATCGGGTCGATTTCGCCGCAGTACGCACTACGCCAGCGTGTGCGGCGGCGACAGGTCGAGATTTTATTTCGGGCGTGCCTGCGCGGCGAGAAGACTACTATAGAAAATGTCGAAGGAGAAGGAGTGGGAGGCTTGGACGAAAACCCTTGAGCTCTATAAGGAGTTGCCCTATCTATGGAATAAGAAACATAAAGATTATTTTAATCGAGATATGAGGCAGGAGGCTTTAGAAATGCTTTTGCAAATTTTTTATGAAGAGTTTGGTAAAGAATCTACCCTAGCCGATTTTAAGAAAAACTTTCAAATCCCAAATCCTTCTTTTTCTTTTTTGTTTTACTTGCACCGTAGGAAGAGCCAAAGCGATGCCTATTTTTTGTTGTTTGGAAAGCGTCGGCGGCATCTTATCGAAGAGCGCTCTGCTACACAGTCGGTTACGTACTAGCGGTACTAGTCTAGCTGGCAGGGACGTGTGTAGAGTCGTAGCCGATTTTCGCTCTCCCGATATTGCCTCTGATATTAGGGTCGCGTGTAGACCACGTCGAGCTACTTTTTTCTACTTTACTCTATATAGTCTTTTGGTTTAGCTCTATAGTTTATGGTAAATGTAACCTCAAAATCATTTTTTGATTGAGATTAGGTAAATAAACAAGCAATATTATAATCTAAATTCAAGGAACTTAAAATTTAGATTAATTTAATTTTCATTAACAAATCGAGCACAAGAAAGCAGCCAGCAGCCAGAAACTTCATCGCTATCAGGTAGGTAAACAATACGTGCGGTGCCTGTGATAGCATAACTACGTATTGATTGAGAAATGTTTAAATTTTATTATTACATAGTACGTAATAATAAAATCTAGAATTAAACATTTCTTTATGAGATGGACTGGTTCAATAATCCAGTGAATAAAAATTACATAGGTATTTGTAACAGAATGCTTGTACCAAACTAGATACCTATACAAATAGACTCTAAACATCATCATATTATTATAACTTGTTGCATCTTTGGTTCCCTCCCATAATTTTTAGCTCGGATCGATAAATTAATTTACTGTGTTTTGCTGTTTTGGTCATAATTATGTGAGTACGTAGGTTGATGCCCGGATAAATTAGGTAGGGTAAACTTTAGTAATGTTGGCACCCCCCCCAATGATTGGCACTGGTGAATTATCCTGAATATTAGGAAAATCGTATATTATTATGTCACAGAAATACATGCATAAGCAGGATCAACCTATTTCTTATATACAGAACAAATATTTAAATCTTAACTATGAACCATTTTCCTTTAACAACTGTTTTAAAAAAATGTTAGGAAAATTGCCTAAAAACATAATGAAATGTTTAGGTTAGGTAGTTATTTCCCGAAGCGAAAAAAAATATTTTTAATTAATTTTACATAAAGTACCTATTTATTTGTATCTGTTATCTTCATTTAAAGCTTAATAAACGTTAGTTTTGCGCTATTAAAATAGAGGGATCGTCTTTTCCGATAGTGCCAATGACTACACTTAAAAATTGTTCAAAGTGCCAATGACTACACTTAAAAATTGTTCAACAACATAGTCTTTGGCACATTTTAGAATCATATTTTTTTCAGATTTTTGTTTGTTTTCCGTCAAATTCGCATACAAACAACTTTAGATTGTATATTTCTTCGCATTTTACACCCAACTTACTATGGTACGGTCGTACAGAGATGGCAACCTTTCTCTACAAAGTACTCAGAAATCAGGACAGATATCGCTTAAAACAAAGAACTTAGTATAAACAAAAATATTACGAACAAAATGCTTGTGAGAAAGTGAAACAGGGCGGGCTCATTTGCTACAATGTATCTAAGAGACAAGATGAGCTACATTAGAAAAATATGCCGAACAAAGAACTTAGTATAAACAAAAATATTACGAACAAAATGCTTGTGAGAAAGTGAAACAGGGCGGGCTCATTTGCTACAATGTATCTAAGAGATAAGATGAGCTACATTAGAAAAATATGCCGAAAGAAAGATATAAAACATGATAAATGAACTAAACTTCTTTCAAATATAGACTTATGTTAGAAATATTAGAAGGTTATATAAACATTCATAAATATATATTTTGATTACATAGAATACATGGGTATCACGGCCTTAGGCCAACAGTGCCAATGATTGTACCTTTTTGGTACTGCCAATAACTATACGAGGGTGCCAATGATTGTACTTTTCTTAAGAAATAAGTTTGAGCACATAAGTAGTGACTTAAAATGGGAAACGCACATACTTGTCATTGTTAAGAGGGCAAGTTCCATGCTTTATCTTATAAGTAAACATCGTTATCCAGCGGGTGAAGGTCGTGGCATTCAACGCTAGGGTTGCCGCGCGTACCCATATAGCATGCACATTTTTTTAAAAATAATAGTTAAATGTTATTACTTGATATCTTTATGTAATTAAGAATCTATATTTCAATTTGTCCTTGTGTATCTTATTAAAATATCAAAATTAAATTATATTTTAATAATCACTCGTCACTAAATCAATACAAAATAATTAATGTAGGTTTTTCGTTAGAAATAATGTTGAAATAAAACACATAAATATTTTACAATTACTTTTTACTGAATATTTTTTGTTAAAATATTCCTTGAAGATATTTAGGTCTACTTGGAATAAATAACCAACAACTTATTTATACTGATTTCTGTTAAAAAAAAAACATTTTAAGTAAGAAAATTACCTTTCGACTTCATTTGAGATAACAAAGACGTATTTATTTTAAACTTGTGAAATAATTTGAAAAGTTTATATTGTTAATTTTCCACATAATGTTAGTGTTGCCAATTTTAAAAATATGTTAACACTTTTTAACATTACAACAAAAATATGAAAGAAAAGAATAGATTAAAACATATTTTTAACATAGATGCTTGTAAAAATTTGATCCAAGATATGACGACTGCGAAATAATAATTAAATATTTTTGAAAATAATTTCGCCTTACAAACTTTCAAATTACATTGAAATAGTTAAGAGTAATTAGTGAAAAAGCTATTACAATACGAAAAAAAATACAATACTATATAGCTATACTTTTAAAAAAACATTTAAAACTATAATATATTTTAATTAAATAAAGGTATTGTACGATACAACATAATCGAAAAAGCTTATTAAATGTATGCACCTACGTGACGCATACGCATGACAACCCTATTGTCGTGCGCTACCGCACTGCCACCACTTTTACCCGCCCGATAACGATGTTTACTTATAAGAAAAGCATTTAAATGTCTCACAAAAAGAACTCTGTTGAAACTGTATAAGACCTATATTAGACCACTTTTGGAATACGCCTATGTGATATGGGACCCATATTTTAAGAAAGACATTACACTACTAGAGAACATACAAAGAAGAGCGACTAAGATGGTAGGAATTTTATAAAACAAAACCTATGAGCAAAGACTTAAGGACTTGAGACTTACTACTCTAGAAAAACGGAGACAAAGGGGAAGCCTAATTGAGACTTACAGAATACTTACTGGCCACTATGATGTTCCTGGAATTAAAAACCTGTACAGCATAAACGAAAATAAACATCTGCGAGGACACTCAATGAAATTATCACGAACATCCTCTAAAGGGAACCCATTGACACACTTTTTGCCAAACAGCATAGTCACGGCGTGGAATAAACTACCAGACAGGGTTATAAAGGCAAAGTCACTGAACTCCTTTAAAAACAAACTCGACCAAATCTTCAAATCCGAAGACACACGCATCAGCTTAAAGCTGCTAGTGTGCTATTAATATAATAATAATAATAACATTTTTATGCTAATAAAACTGCTTTATTAAATACGATATTTTATTTTTATTAATGCCCATGTAAACACAATTCCGACAAAACCATATAAAATATTATTGAATTTGTATTTTTCTGAGAATTTGTTACTTAGTAGTAGAAACCGCTTAGGGTGCCAATCATTAAACTGTTTACCCTACTTGTTCAATTAATACGATAAACGGCTATTTTCAAAATATTTTATCTAAAATCTCTTTTGGTAAAACATACAAACATATATTATAAAAAAAAGAAACAGAATACAACACAGTATGAACGAGATATATTATGATACACACAATAGAGGAATAGGTAATAATTTTATTTGCTTAATATTTATTTGTAATGGAAAGTTTACTAACGAAGCTACTACTACTAGCTACTAGTACTAGTATAATCTATGATTAGATCGATAACAATAATAACGCTTCGTTAATCTGTAATGGAATGATCTGTGCATGTAACACTGCATTTAAATATTTTTAATTCTGTAATTCATTTACTTTGTTTAATATAATTAGCAACTGACAAGTTGATAACTTTCTAAAACTATAAATCTATGCTAATGTCGACTTCTCGATGTAAGTTCTACAATCTAGGTTTGGCGTTATAAATACCAATAACGTTTATAAATACCTACCTACTTGTTTAGGCTATAAACCTTTACAATTTTACTACCTAATACTAGGTCGGTACACGTTTCAATACGAGGCCATTTTTGCTAGATATGATAAAATTGATAAAGTAGATGGTGCAATGCAATACACCAACTTACGCTTTTAAAGCATAATCTATGTTAAAGTAAAATGCATTCCATCGAGCATATATTAAAATTGATTTTGTCATGTTCAATCATTAACAGAATATATCAACTAAATATTATGTTAAATAGGTATTTACTTATAAATTATAAACACAGCCTCACTGTCAATTTATATAATTGCTATTGCTGCACCTTTCGCTGCGTCACCCCCAGATGTAAATTCTAAAGGCAGGCTATAATAATGCTCTACAGCTCTTTGTAGCACGGCGTTTCTAGATAAACCTGAACCATTACCGACTATTCTCTTTACTTCTGCATTCCGCAATACATTTTTAGGCATCATAGTGTGCAAATTATCTATCAAGCTATCGCAAAGTGATTTAAATACGCTACCGAGCTGTATATTAGAGAGATCGATGTTTTCAACTGATGCTTTAGCTGTTGGTGAATGCCTCTCTCCTAGTAAATGTGGAATTATTTTCATTGAAGATGTTGTCTGTGCTTCTAATCCTAGAGCAATCAGTTTTTCCCATACTTTGGATTGAGGTGTAGGGAAGCCCAGCTCGAGCATCCATTGTTGTAGCATTTTGACAAAAGTAGCTAGGACGTTACCTCCGTTTAAAGATGCAGCGACTGCTAAATAAGTGTTGTCAAAATATGGCAGGTGCTCGATAGTTTTACATCCCAAATCTGTAATGCTATTCACGACGAAAGCGAGTTGTGCCGACGTTGATATATTTAATACGGCATCTTGTTGACTTTCGAGTGTAGCCCTAATAGAACATTGAAGATCACCCATCGCTACGCTCACCGGTGTACCTTCCGGTATCCCGTTCCAAGACATGTTTAGATTGCCGGCAAATTCTCCGCCTTTTTTAACTAGAGGCAATAGATTTGTTGGAAAATCAACACCTTTTAGGATATCAAGGTTCCACTCATTTTTTTCCGTGTTGAAATATCCCCAACTCGCAGCGTTTTGGTCAGACATTATGGGTGTTGATAAATCACAAAGCATAGTCACAATAAAGTCTTGAACTGTTCCGGAAAATTCGAACTGTTTCAACTTTTCTGGCTTGTGTTTTACCATCCATAAAAGTGTCGCGCAGCCGTATCCTGAGTAACAATTTAGATGTGAATCCGGCCTTGGCAATGAATCTAAAAATTCTGGTTTGCATCTTGTATCTTGCCAGGTATATAGAGCCGACATATTTTCTCTTTTAGCTTCAAACCGCATCACGACGCCTTCCTTTTCAACTTTTTCCCAGGCACTAAAAACAATGCCAACAATATTATTGTAGTTTAGAAAAAATACATTTTTCTTCACGATATCCCGGAAACACTATCAAGAAAATAATATAAATAATAGGTACCACTTATTTGGTACCTATGACAAATTAATATCCCTGATCCTTAAATTATGTTTTATCAGAAATATTGTTTACATAGTTTTCAAAACTATCTTAATTCGGAACAAACCGCCAATACTTACTCTTTTTAGGGTTTTGTTGACAATTATAATAGTAATGCCAATATTTATCTACTTTAATATTAAACAAATATACAATAAACATACCCATTTTTCCAGAGCACCACTCCATGCATTTGTCCACATACACCAATTTTAATGACATGTCGTAATAAATCTCTTGGTAGACGGGAGATGCAGTAATGAACAGCTGATACTATTTTTGGAACATCTTGCTTGTTCCCTTCGATGCCTTGGTCACTTGGTATATTTGCCGCAGTATCCTTATTCTGTTTAGCCACTATTTCCTTTGTGATTGGGTCGTAAACACACACTTTTACTGAGGTCGTTCCAATATCCATACCCAAAATATAACTCTTCTCAGACATTTTGCGCTTAAAATAAATTGAAAACTAAACGTGAGCAAAAACACACCAGTTGTATCAATGACACGACGCGACCCGCGAGGCAATTTGTTTCGATTGCTCGATCACCGCGGCTAGCAGCACGAGAAGTGGGTGGCGGGAGGTCTAGTCTGGTGGCAATGCGCCCGCATCGACTCCGTGTAGTTATTACGTAAAGGTAGTGTTTGTATTTCTTATCTCGTCGAGTGGCCGCAGTGTTTATCATACACTTCAGCGATTCACTGACTTACAACTAATAAATAACTTGTTTTACTATTGGTTTTAGTATAACAAGTCTAAATTCTTTCTATTTTGATAATGCGAATGTAAATATTTATTCTCCAATAATTGATTCTGTGAAAAATAATTATTTATTCATGGCTTTGTAAATGTAAATAACGCGCAGGCTCTGGAATCAGTGAGCCGTGATCCGTGATACTATTGTATTAAACCGGTAGGTAGTAATGTCGTCACATGTCCGTCATGTGTCAAATCAATAAATTGCTAGCCACGTTTTCATTTCGTTTTAAATTCAGCTTTGGATAGTACAACTCGTATATTGCCGACATATTTCGCGTAGGAGTAATATCTCGTGACTTATGACATGAGAGAATAGCTGATACTGTCGCGTGACGTGTTATTATACTATTCGTTTGCCACTATTCCATTCAGCCATAAGTAGAAACAAATAACTCACGAATGGTACCTATAAAATCATTGCATAAAACTACTCATATTATAATTGTTATTATATTGTTGACTAGAACCTAAAGTAAGCCTAAAATAATGCTAAACTATCGCATCTCGCATAGTATTGTTAGCTGTGTCTTGCTTGTCTTGTCAATAAATTATCGGGTGTTAGCAATTGATTAGCACAATATGTTTGTTTATTAGCGCCGTTTTAAGCATAAGCATTTATGACATACTGAGCCTGTAGTATGAGTATATTGTACTGATATTTGTTTGATAAAGAAAATTGTACCGGCATGATTAATCTAGTAGTATTACCTTTATTGTACATAAATATTGTTGAAAAGTTAAAAAAATTGTTAATTACTCCTTGTCTTTTGTTTCAAGTATTATACTAGATGCCAAATAAAAAAGTTTATTCATGTTCACTTTCCTTTACAATAGTTGAATAAAGTAGTAACTTAGTAAGTATAGCTAATACAGATTGAGTTGATAAGGAAATGTTACAATATATCAGTATCTCGTCCATGTACTTTCAGCGCCGTTATTTAATATTCTAATGTGACGGACAACAATATAGATAACTCATATTACACCGCGCTCATTACTAGCTGCTGTTTACATGCCATAATGCACGTGATAAGCATTGGAGTATCACGATTTAATATAATAAATTCTGTGTCTCACTTAATATTCCTCAGAGGTAGGTACTTTATTTGTTGTTGTATTGTTTCAGATAATGGGTAAGAGAAGTAAATCAAGTAGCAGCGGTGATTTGGCTGCAGTTAAAAAAGTGAAGAATAAAAAAATGAAATTTGATGATAATCCTGATGTAGAGTCGGAAACTGTTCAGTTAAATACGCCCAAAAGAAAATCTATTAAAAACATAAATAAAGAAGACTCTAAATGCGAATCTGTGAATATTAAAGTTCCCCACAATAAAATTATAAAAAAAAAGAAATCGCGTGAATCGCGAGATGAATCTGCAAAAAGTAAAGTATCTGATGGCAGTGTTGAGGATGCAAAACATAGTTCAGAGTTCGAGGAGATGACGAATCCAATTCTAAATAAAAAAAGTAAAACTAGTAAGAAGAAAGCAAATTCAAATTTACCGGAGAATAAGAAAATTATATTTACCGACGATGAAACCGTTGAAGGTCAGACAAATAAACATAGTAAACCGAAAAATAAAGAAATTTCACAGGAAGAAGAAGTAAAAGACGAGGATATTGACAAATTCTGTGACGAAATCGATGATGAAGATAATGAGCAGTACGAAAATTGGGTCAAATTAATAGAAGCCAAATTACACAGTAATAAAAAGAAACCTAAGTGAACTAGTGCAGTTTTATTTTTTATATTGTATTTAAATCTTTTGATATGATGCCATAAAATGGAAGATAAAAAGAAAATATTCTTTAAAATAAAATATAGGCGATAAAAATGACGTATAAAGTTCATGATTGCATGTAAAATTTCGCTTATATTTACATCTTATAAAAAAGTAAACCTACTACAGAAACGTAAAATATTGGCCACTTCATGTCAACAATACAGTCGAGCCATCGCATAAAATTTTATGTCGCACATAAATACAGAACAAAATTAGGAAGTAACCCATTATAGAACCCCTCGTGAGTTACACTGTCTCGTCTCGACCGTAATTTGCAAGATTTACTGCACTAGTGTCGCAGTGAATCTTAGGACAACATTAATTTTATTAGGCCAAAGCTTTTCTACATTTCGTAGTAGGTATTTTCTTATGAAAGCTATTAAATTATTAGGGCCATGCAATGACGAAATCCGCAATCTATATGAGAAGGAGGTAATAATTAATCCGCACATTAGGACATACATACAGATATCATTAGGACATCGACATACATACAGATACCCTTAGATATCGATTGGTAGGTACTCGTACTCACCAAGAACTTGTACTCACACTGGATAGCTCACCTTATTTATTGTGGTCTACTATAATTATTTTGACAAAAATATCAATTGTGTGCCTAATGAAAAGCGTCCTAGGGAATTGCAAGACTTAAAAACCATTTTCATAGAGTACCTACGTACTTTAATTTTTCTCAGTCGAATACCTACCATTAGGTACTGTATAACGTCCCTTTAATAAGAGTAATTAGTAGGTAGGCACTTTCCGTTAACAACTTAATTTGTTTTTAACGAACTCACATATGAATTTATAGCGCAACTTCAGAATATACTAGTGTAGCCATTCTCAAAGTGTGCTCCGCGGAGCCCCAGGACTCCACAAAGATGCACCTATGTCTGTAAATTAAATGGTTTTAAAGTGCACATAGGACTCGGCTTTGTTTTATTTTAGGGCTCCGCAAAATATTTGGTTAGCCAAAAGGGTTCCATCCCTAAAAAAGTTTGAGAACCAATGTACTAGCACATTAAAAGGCACCTACATCTACATTCCGTCTGTGGAATTCTTATTACAAATACCTTCGTACGGTAGCTATTGTTAATACTTAATAAAATAATAACTTTTCCAGTTTAAATTTTAAATTCCAATTTGATCAAGAGCCTTTAACAGTCCACTACTGAACTAGCTAGGCCTCTCCTTTGAAAGGAGGAATTCGCCTACTATACCACGCTGGCCAAACGGGTTGGTATATTGTATCAAGTTTTCCTTCTCTTACAGTGTTGTTCTCTGCATAATATGCTTCCTCTGTCGGCTCTTACGACACCCATGGAATGATATGGGGTGGTGCGACATTCCGTATTCTTAATCCGTCACCACACGGATGGAATTGTAGAACGTACATATGTAGTACTTACTAATTCGAGTGTGAATTGCCTGGCTCTGTATAGTGGTTCCAGATGATGATTTGACAGTCAAAGTGGCGGGTCCAGGGACATGATGCTGTATTTTCTTCACCTTCAGAGGTACTACAAATGTCTGGTTTCGGGTACAAATAGTACATATGTAGTACAAACCTCGTATAGTGCCAAATTTTAAATCAGGGACTTGGTCCCACACGACCCACACTCTTGCTTTGACGCACACGGACTCTCACTAATTAAAGTGAAAGTTAACCGTTGCTTTACAGCGTGGCATCCGCGAAACTTCAGCATTATTTACAGCATCCGCATCAAGGGCGGATCCAGGGTCATGGGGGTCATGACCCCCCCCTGAGCTGGTGTCAGGACTTAGCTGGACCACTAATTAAACATAAAGATTTTATTTAAGTAAATATTTTGTCACCATACAGATTTTATGTAACTACATACCTTCAATATTTAATTCGTTTATAATATAATAACTTTGTATGATGGCAAAAGTTTTAGAGGGTAGATAATTTTTGAAACGATAGAAAATTATAGTAGGATGAAACCCATTGGAAAAGAAATAGAATATAGCAAAAATTTAAGGAAAAATAAATTACGGGCCATAGATGACAGAATTAGTATTTACGGGCGATCTGAGGACTCAAATTGTCTGTGGGTCACTCAGGTATAAAAATAATAGCAAGAAATAGGAGTTTACGCTATAATTTAAAGAAGATTCTATAACTTTCCTAAAATATTGTAGATGTCTTATTAATTATTAACCTATTTGGTTGCTAATTTTAGTTGTATATATCGATTTTTAAGTTCTTATTTATCAATGTAGCATGGAATCTTACGTTTTTCGAGTAATTAAAGTGTTAATTTTAATAAATATCTCAAAATTGTACATTATGATTTAAAAAATCGGTCTCGAGGTTGTTTCATTTCGTTGCATTTTCTGAGAACGTTTACCTTAGTAATGTATATTTTATTCACACCATCAGAAAGTAGAGCTTTCAACGAACAAAACGCCGAACAATTTAAGAAAAATGCTGATATATTGACGTGAGAATTTTCAATTGAAAATTAGGGTTTTATTTCGATATTAAGTCAAAATAAGGCGTAAAAATAAATACTTTAAATAAAAACATAAACAGTGTGTTAGGAACATAAAAAGGCAAGTTTTCACCAAATTTCGTGTAAAAGAAAAAACTATTGTGAAAGTTAAAATAAAATACCAAAAACTTGGTTATTTGAATTTTTCACATAAATTATGACGTTGTGTGAATAAAATGTAAATACGAGATTTGATTGTAGATCTTTTTATTACGTACAACTTTGCCATTGACGTTTTTTCCGTAGGACTTGTAGTTTTGCTGGCCATCGAGATAAACCCTTTTTTACCCTTAAAATCGCAACCCCATTCACTTCCCGACCTCAGATCGCCCGTAATTTATTTTTCCTTTAATGATCGCTATATTCTCTTACTTCTCCAATGGGTCTCATCCTACTGTAATTTAATTTTACTTTTTACCGTTTTCTAACGTATCTGCACTGGTCTATTATGTACATTAATTAAATACCTACTTTTTACTTGTACCTATCTATTGTTATCAAAATTAAATTATAAGTTCTTGACTTGACCACGACTATGTGACCCCCTCCTGGCGCCAAAGCTGGATCCGCCCTTGATCCGCATCTGCATCTTTTACTTCTTAGCGTGTCGATGACAATCTAAATTGTGTCAGCCCAGAAGTTAGCTACGAATGTGGCATTTTAAGTAGCGTCCATAAGTTCTTGTAGCGTGCAGGTATTAGGGCATGCAGGACAAGATAGTATTAAGTGTCCCATTGTTTGTGGAACGGCACCACGACTTGCACTTTAGATTGGAATTATCTATAAATCCCCACATAAGCAAGTTTTCTTTGCTTAGGCCAACCTGTGTCCTAAGTCTATTTAAAGACTTCCAGGTCAGCCAAGGCAGCCCATGTCCAGGTGGAGGATTTTCAGCAAGCGGGACGAATGGGGTGGGTAGGGAAGCACTATCCCGCCACAGTATACTCCTTGCCTGTGTTCGCTCTTCATTGAGTGAAAGGACACGCCTGAGAAAGCTATTGCGGCACCAAGGTGTTGTTATGCAAAGGGTGTCGTGAGTCTCTTTCCATACTCGTTCTTTCACTGGCGCTTGCCACAGCCCTGCGAATCTCTGCTGGCGCTATTCCTGCCAGGATACAGCATTGGTACCGGAGTCGGTTTAAGGCTTCCTGTAATGATCTGGCACGTTTCGTTCAGTGCTGTAGGTATAGACCAGTTTTGCATGGGCTGAGCGATGCCATACTGGGCATGCATTGCAGAGTATGCGTCTGCCTGCAGAGAAGGAAAGCGCCAACCCAGTGGTCACACCACTGTGAGGAGGCTAATCGCCGCAGCAGGCTGTTACGAGTGTGCACCTTCGTTTTGATGTTCTCGCAGTTCTTTCGAAACGTGAGTGACCTGTCCAGGGTAACACCAAAATATTTAGGGAAGTTCAATTTAAGGGTTATGTTCAATAGGGACTCCGCCCCAAACAATATTAAGTTTGCGGCCCGCTTCTTTATTGCGGAGGTGTAATAAGCACGCTGGGGTCTTGCTCGGGTTTGAGTTTGAGTGAGTTAGCCAAGTAAGACTGGGCCAAACTGTTGAGACCTTTTGCGAGATTTAACTCGATATCCTCAAAGTTAGGGCAAGGGCGTCAGCATAGATTAAGCGTGACTTGTTTGGGTAGGATGATTGGTAGTTGGTGTATATATTGAACAACAGTGGTGCCAATACACTACCTTGAGGTAGGCGGGTTTTTGTGCTCTCCAACGACTTTTGTCTGCAAAAAGGTGTACTTGAAAACGTCGATTGTGAAGGAGTTCTCTCAGTATAGTGACAATTTTTTTTATCACTGGTCATGCTCTCTACTTTCCACAACAACCGTCTCAGGTTTACTGTATCATAAGCTGTTGATAGATCCACGAATACAGCACCCGTGATCATTCTTGACTCAAAGCCAAACACAGCAAAGATATTGGGCAAAATTGTTTTGGATCATTTGCTGCTTTACCTGGCTTCGGTAGAGCAATGACCTTCGATTTTCTCTAGAGACGAGGAATTAAAGCTGACGACAGACAGCCATTATATAGTTGCAGCAACCACGACACAGCAACAGAGCCCAGATGTTTTAATTGCTCAACTGAGATATCATCCACTCCAGAAGCTTTACCACACTTGAGAATGAGATCTCTTATTGCCGCGACGATATCAGCAAGGTTGAAAGGTTTACTGATATCGTCGCAGGAACATTCATATCTTTTTAGCTTGGGGACTTTGCTGGAGCGGTCTGTAGTTTGCCGTTAATGAGTAGTTGGTGGGCTATCTGGTTGGCTGTGACCTGACTGGGTGGTGAGGGTTACAGGGGCTCACTAGTCAACTTTCTTAAAGTAGGTACCTACTCCATGCCTTCTTGCTGTTATGGGTCATGTCTATACCAGCAACAGTGTTGATCCACTTCTCTCGTCTGTTTTCACTTATTTTAGATAACAGCACTTCGCCAGCGATGCTAGTATCCTCTGAGAATGGGTCGGTGTTATGAGGGAATTGTATTGATTCAGTAGTTCAGCAGAGTCCGCTGATAGTCCTGGGATGTATGACGTTATGCAACCTCTTGAGATGTGTCTTCGAGCGGCTATTGAGACAATTTCAACAAATTGGTCGTATTTTTGCGGGGTTGGTAAGACGTTGCAGAGGGCGTCGTCCACTGACTGGGTGACATCTGCATCGATCAATGCTGATTATTTATGCTGAACTTCATGTCAAACTCGACATTATAGGAACTTATGACACGTGCTGTTGTCGCCTCAGATTGTTTACCAATCATCATATGCTTAGTTGTTTAGAACATACAAAGGTACTCTGTGGTTTAGAACTTTAACAGACATCGTTGCCATTTGATAGAGACCTCTAAACAGTTCAACATATCGTCCATCCACTTGGCAGCGCTACAGACTCCAGAATAGTCCAGGTTTCGTTTGAATCAAAGACTTCTCGTAGTCCACGAAGGCCTGACGAGTCGGCCACTTCGTCTTCCCCGGTAGCCTTTACTAAGCTGCCTGAGAGGCTCAGATTTTGTTGCCTCTCAAGCAGCTAAGTAAATTGAAATCTTCTGAATATACGACTGGGAAATCTTCTGTTAAGCGGCGAGGAAGTGGGATTCTAGAGTCGCTAATAGTGTCCGGTGGAGGCTTCGTTGCTTGCAAAGCATACAGATATTCACAGCAATTCCCACGTGTCTCTCTGTAACTTATGTTATGGTATCACTATTCGAGGTAGTCAGGTTTATCAGATGACTCTTTCCTAGTAAGAGTAGTACGGGCAGATTTTTGACCTCGAATTTTGACTTTTTTGAATTATATTTTAACTATTTTGAATCGCTTCCTATACGTGACGAGTTTTCGGAGTTTCACCTTCGTTCCAGATCTTTTTGCGGGGTGATTTCGGGTCTAACTAGGCTTCCTCTAGTGTCCCGTCGAAGTCACATCAGTTCCAGAGTGTCATTTGAAAGTATATCTCAACAGGTCGCCTCTTCCGAATGTGCCTTACTCCCACTTAGGCTTATGTCCAGCCAGGGACGTCTCGTGTCTTGAAGTCACGAGACTTTTGATAATTTGAGTTGTGTCGGGTACCGAGACTTTTGGGTCGAGGCTCGAGACCAGCCACAGTAGTTACTTACTACTACTGCCTAACCACTGCATACACTATAAATCCGTTTCCCGCGTCGTCTTATTGTTTGTTTTCTAGAGTTTGATTATCATTGTATCTGTTGCAGCTTAGTACACTTCACTTTACATTAGATTATATAAATATACCTACCTGTTTGTCAGGGAGATGAATTGTGTAATTCTTTTTTATTTATTTATTTATTTACTTCACGTCCGATATCACGCAGTGTCTCGAGACTTTGACCAGTGTGTGTTGCCAGTGATAATCTTCGGCGCTGAGACGTGGTCGCTAACTATGGGCCTCAGCCGAACACTCAGGGTCACTCAGAGGGCGATGGAGTGAGCTATGCTCGGAGTTTCCCTGCAAGATCGTATCAGAAAGAGGAGATCCGCACGAGAACCAAAGTCGTTGACATAGCTCTCCGAATTGCCAGTCTGAAGTGGCAATGGTCAGGGCACATAGCGCGAAGAACCGTTGGCCGTTGGGCAGGCAGGTTGTAGAGTGGCGACCACGTACTGGACGACGCAGTAGGAGTAGGCCTCCCGCAAGGTGAACCGACGATCTGGTTAAGACCGCGGAAAGCGGTTGGATGCGGGTGGCTCAAAATCGGTCTGTGTGGAGAACCTTGGGGGAGGCCTATGTCCAGCAGTGGACGTCTCTAGGCTGACATGATGACTTGTGCTTAATGTTAGGTAACATTTCGCGACACTTATATTTCTACTATTTTATAACATTTTGCTATAACATCTTTACAGCTTTAAATATAATATTTTCTTGGGTTTACGCGAATGCTACACATTGAAATTAAACTACAGTTTACGGATTCTAACGCGATCTCATAGAATCCGTAAACTGTAGTTTAATTTCAAAGCTTTAAGGCGCTGTTATACATCAGAAGCCGTGAAACACCTAATTTTTCGTCGCGCATCTAGCCATAACAGTACATATTACAAACTAGCAAAAATTAGAGCTTAAAGTCAAAAGTCTGAACAAAAGACTTTTGAAAGAATTTTTCATGTACGTAAAATAGAATCACGGTAAAAAAATCACAAAATCGAGGCAGAAAATAATCTTTCGTCTCACTGTTTGCAATATTTTGATAGTAAGCTGTCATATTTTTTTTGATAATATTGTAGGAAATCTAATGAACTAAAGAATTACCCTATTTATTTTCATATTATACGTGTATTTTTTGTAAAATTAAATAAAATCTGCCAAACGTCTATGATTTTGACGCTCGGTAGATCCCATCAATATCAAACGCTTCAGCAATTTAAACCTTATTAGCATAAGCGGTGTACTGAGTGTCAGTTGCTAGTTTACGCCCCGCCCAGACCTCATCATTCGGCTATGAGCCCTGTGAGAGATAGGTCATGTCGCTTGCGTCTTCGCTGCACGAAATTTTACGTAAACCTGTTTGTTATTATAATACGCCGATTTGAGTTCGTAATTTCATGTTTTATGTTATAGACTGAATACTTTGAATCAAATAGGCTTTTCATGTAACTATGGGCACATATAATTAGGACCTAAGTTTATACTCTTGTTGCGTTTAATGTGGTATTGTTTCTGTGCTTATAAATATATAATTAGAATAATAAAATATGGACAATTAGAGAAATGAAGTTCTACGAAGGATTTGTACAAGAAAGCGTCGTAATAAAATAGAAATTCATCCATGGCCAAGTGATTATGAAATATGTAACATTTTTACACAAATTATTTTCATAAGAGTATTTTATGACTAACTATGTTACTTATATATTATCGATTATGCATAATATAATTATATAAATTATTCTCACAATACATAGCTGCCACAGTTTTCAATTTTTGAAAGAGTAATAAGATAAAATCGAATCATTTTATGTACCTTATTTCAAATTCATTAGCTTGTCAGAGCGCCTGGAGCGCTAAGATGCCGCCACGGCGAACAATAATGATGACAGCGCTAATATGGCGCTCCTCAATCCGCACACAAGCGGTAACGAATGTTGTATTATTGTGTTTTGAACATAAACCTTTTTAGGTACATCGGGTAAAACTTTGATTATTCATAAACTATTAGGTATGTCTCAGTACATCTAATATCTTTTTAATTTCTAAGATCAATCATTTATAAGTAAGAAGGTGACTTCTCTGTTTGCTATAACACAAGATATAGTATTTTTTTAATAATAAAGTACGTAACTAATTATCATTATTGTAATTACAGTGAAGTTAAAGATAACAGTTCTGCAACGTCTTACACACATTTGACTTCAGTCATTCCTAACACGATCTGTTCAAGAGCTAGCCAAGAAATTTTTAACAAAGGACATTGGGCGTATTCCGACCCGGTCACGGACATTGACGAATTTGGTATAAAATGAAAGAGGACAAATTCACTTACCATTACATGTGGTATTTTTTTTTAGAATCCATGGGAGAACAAAGTTAGAACTAGAAATATATTTATACAAAAAGAAAATCGAATACTCTATTTAAGTAATATAAATTGTCGTTCTGTTAAAAATTGCTATAAAATGGGTTCCGTCGACTGCATGGATGTGCCTGCCGTGTGATCCAAATCGGCAGGTATACGTTCGCTTCCTCTCTTTCACACATCAGAGCCTGTAGCCAAATGGCATTCGATTAGCGATATCAAAAATGTATGGAACTGACATTGGCTTTCGATATTTCACGTGGTCAACGAATAAGAAATTCCTTGTGTTGCCATGGCAAGCAGCAAAAGTAGAAAATAACGCGAATGTCATTTACCGGTTTTATTTTGAATTTATTCATGAACTAAGCACGTTTACTGGACCAAGTTAATTGCTGTTTGTTTGCAATTTATTTGGTATGGATAGACGTAATAACTGTGTGGTGTGTGACAGATCTGTGTTACGTCGCAGAAAACACATACTTACAGAATTGTTTTAAGAAAGATATCGACATCACTCTATGTTATTGTTACAAGAAATAATACCACAAGAGGTAAGTTGTGTTTTTAATATACTTTATGAGTTTTCGCTTGATTTAATGGCGTGATACTGTATCGACCATTTTAAATATCATAATATTGTCTTGTTACCTCTTTATGAAATGAAAACCTTGTGTACGTAATATAAATAACGTTGATAAAGCTATCTAACATTATTATAAGTCAGTGGATAGCCATATTGAGAAAATCAATGTCTCGTAGACGACAAACATTAACTGTTATATTTTAACTTATTTCAGATCCATTCCAGAGTTGCATTCATGCCATTAGATGGAAACAATCCAGATTTTAGAGATTTCCCACAGTTAACATATGAAGAGCTGACATTATTCACATTGGAAAGCTATCATTTAAGACTGGCCAAGTCGTACTGCCATGAGCATCTGAGACCAAATGGCGTCTACTTGATAGAGCTCTATCGGCACCAAGATATTATAAGCAATAAAGTATTGATAAGAAGACGAATTTAGTCGCGACATGTCACAGCGCGACAACACTACACATATATTGTAATAAACCCAGCGAGACAAGGAAGACAAAATGTTGAGGATTATTACTTCTCATGTATACATGGCCGCCGTACCATAGGCAGTTGCGCGCATATTGTCAGTATCGTTTATTTTTTATCCTGGGCTAGGCACCATCAAGAAATTGACACTCCTGCAGTATTTTTAGATGAAATAACCATAGACATAGATTACGCCGAATAAATATTTTTATTTTTTATAGACTCACGCCTGTATCCCCGAAGGGGTAGGCAGAGGTGTGACATTACACCCACATTTTGCCATGAATTTTCAGGTCCCACGGAATAGAGGTCGAGCCTATTGCCGTTACCGGACACATCACCCGACTCCTTGCTGCTACTGAGAATTTGGAAAAACCCAGTAACACTTTTGCCCGACCTGTGAATCGAACCCGGGATCTCCAATCAGCAGTCGCATACGCTATCCACTGGACAACGGAGGCAGCCGAATAAATAATGTAAAATAAATATGAATCAGTTTTTTCATTTTTTTTTAAATTCCCGCAACCCACAAGAAAGCGACCCTTACCATGATAAACTAGAGACATTTACCGATATATACTCACAATTTCATTTCTGTCCGCCCTGGGTTTTTCTCCCATACTATTTGCCCAATGTCCTTTGACTGAAACAATTTTTTAACAAATTTGACTCAAATTCCGTAGTGATAAGCAAAAATTACAAGAGGGATAGCAGTGACTGGTTCGAATTGCGTAAGAATATGTTGACAGATTGAAATTTTTGTATAGTGGTAAAAAGAAGAGATAACAGCAGTAAAGCCAACTTAGTAAAAAATATTTTGTACAAATAAAATATTTGCAATGTAAAATCAGTTGCGCATGGAATTTAAAATTAACAACTGGCTTTGCAACAACTGGCGAAGAAAGAAAATGTAACAATCGAAGTTTGTGGATTATTCGATTATTGGTGCCACACCAGATGGATTAATAGGTCCAAACACGATTGTGGAAATTTAATGTTCTAAAGTTGCCTATAACCGCTTGCTTGCCCGTGTTATATGGCATATAACAAAATTCAAACACTAAATTGCCCGTGTTATATGGCATATAACATCGCATCTCAGTCTACTTTGCCCGTGTCATACTGTATATGACATGGCTCCCGCAGTCGAAAGAGTGAAATATACTCGTCTCAGTCGCTCTAGGGCTTAGTTTGTATTATGTATCTCGTTTCTACGTTAAATTTCCCGTCATACTAATCCCAGTCGAGTTTCGACTCCATAGAGAAATTTAAAAAAAAAACGTTCGTTGTCAATGTTGTCATTGAGTGTTGAGTCGGTGCGGAATGTGCGGAATGTGTGAGTGTATTTGTGCTGTTTTTTCTGTTAAATTTAGTTTTATTCTTTAAGATCTATTGTGTTTATCAAGGTATGTAAATAACTAACACGTATATATAATAATTCTAGCATGAAATATAAGATTTGACTTTTTTCGAGACCTTAAGTAGATTTTGGCGCGCAACAGTGATTTTACTGAGAAGATGGGAACTGTTTCAGAAATGTTCATATTACTCAGAAGTGGTCAATGCTATCCATATAATTTTTTTTGTTTTAAAAGAATATGAGACTACTTATTTAGTGTTTATTTATTTGTATGTTTAAAACTGTTATTTGTGCATTATATGGCCTTATCAAATTTAACATAAATTACGCCGCGCGGCGCCAGGTAATGGTTTGGAATCAGAGGCCTCTAATTCATAAATATGTATAGACAAGTGTACTTTTTTATTTTTATCTTATTATCTTATATATAAGTAACGTAATTAAATATTAAAAACGATATGTCACCGCTTTAAGTTTTGAGGTATGAACTTATAAATACAAAGCGAGCTCTAAAACGCGCAATCTCAATTTCAAACGAGCATCACTCGACACCAGAGTCGTAATCTAAATAAACAAAGATAACATTGTATAGTTAGTTTCATAACAAACATAAATAATATAACACTTGACAACCTTTCAAAACAAATTGAGTCACACGAACCGATTGTGTGGAACCCGACCCGCGCGCCGAGGCGATAAAAACGCGCGGGCATTTGATCGTTATCGCTTTCAAGTGGCCGGGCAGAGGGGCCGGTGTGGGTTGCGGCGCGGGGCAAGCAAGCGGATAAAATGGCCTGGAGAATAGTATAAAAGCAAATAAAATACAAATATGGAAACATGATAAAAAAGTGAACTGACTAGTCTAAACAAATATTGTAATTGTTATTACCAAATTCAGGGGCAACGCCTCGTTACACACAAACAAAAGTGTTTATTTGCTGTGTGGAGTGGCGAAAGTATACCACTAAAAATATAAATTATAGAAAGAGATGATGTTTTCTGGGAGAAGCTTGTGGCGTTTTATATGAATTGGCAGTTGCCTGAAATTGTTGATTCTCGTCAAGCTCAAGGGATGGCATTGCGAGATCACGGAGAGGAAAATGTTTCATCAGTGCTTGAAATTTCTACAATACCAAGCCGTAAAAGGAAAGTAAATGAAACTGTGCCTCGTGGACAACAGCAAATAATAAGTATTGAAGCCTTATCACCTCACACCACTGCCTTTAACTTTCGATGAGAATAAATAAAACCTGCCGGGTTGTAGCAGACAACTAACTTTTGATGAGCTGTAAACTCTGTATTTCGATAATAAATTATAAATGAATATAAATAAATATCTTTTAATATTTATTTTCTTTGAAACAACACATATTTGAAGCGAAAGATTTTTTTTATATTTTTCCATACAAACATATATGACGAGAGCTAACGAAAAAGCAGTAACTCAAATTCTAATTCTATAATTTTCTAAGCGACATAGCAGTATCTCATGAATAAGGTATATCCACATATATTTTTGATGTTTCATCTATTTTGAAAAATAATAATGGGTTGGGTTTCGAAACGAGTCGCCTGAATTTGAGGGTACTGGTAGTATAGGGGGCTTAAGGTAGTTCGTTTTAATCCCCTAAAAGTAATTTTGGTTGAAAAAAAAAGTTGAAAAAAATTTCATAAATACTTCGGCAATTATGCAAAACGGAACATAGTTTTTATACTTTAGTACAGTTTTACAAATGTCATTTTTAGGTTTTATGTGAAAAACGTGAAACGAAACGCAAAACTGCCATCTTGGAATGATCATATTGACAGCTAATGTCAAATTTGTGCGTCATTGCTTTCGAGTGCCTTGGGTTAGGTGCGACTGTAATAAGTAAATAAATAGGTTATGTTAGGTTCTCTTTTGACAATTAATCCGAAAATAGGAGCCCTTCGCAGGGCTCCGACAACCTTAGTTTATTAAACTAGTGTGATGAATGTGGAAGTTGGCAGTGCCATACACACCGATGTTTGGAGATTTTTTTTTTCAGAAGAAACCAAGTATTTCCGGCAAGTGAAAATGGTGAGGGGGGTTTCAAGACCTCCGCTGCTCCCTCTCCAATCACTCACAACCCCTAAAAACGGCGACGTATTTCGAAACCTTTGCCATAATAATTATACCTATAATAACAATAAACATCCATAAATAAATAAAAGAAATCAACTTTTACTAAACTTCAATTATCTCGTAACTCGCTTTAGTTGAGATACGGCTTTTGCGGTTAGTAGAGCAGTATTGTGTTTTTTAGGGTACCGTAGCCAAAAATTGTAAAAACGGAACCCTTATAGATTCGCAATGTCTGTCTGTCTGTCCGCCCGTATGTCATAGCCAGTTAATTGCAAAACAGATTTGAAAACTGGCAGGAATGGAATTAGATATAGGTATTCTATGAACTGCTTCACTATTTTTATACAAAAACAAAACAAACATAATAATGGCCTCTCCATATATGGAACTGACTTAATTATTTTTATCATCTTACGGCACGTAGGTATTTACCTACTTTCGTCAACATTTAATACCTATAACGTCTAATGTAAACCAGTTTTGCTCATGGCTGCACGGAGAACAAAAATTGCGCTATGCCTATATTGTACAAACAGATTGATGTATGTAATATAAATTTTAATATCAGTATCTCAATTCAATATGCTAAAACGTTTTGCTTGCGATTTTGAAATATTGGAATACGGATGTCGCCAGAATACGGCCGCACGCGACGAGAATGAAGGGGGGCGCCCCGCAGTAGACGGAGCTAAGCTCCCTTCACCTCCCCTGCTTCACCCCCTCATTTACCAAAACAGTCGCTTAGGACAGCGCCTTAAATATTTTATAACTGATTGTTTTTAATGTATTTGTTGGTCAAGTAGGTAGATGTTAGTAGAACGGAAAAGTAAAATAAAAAAAAAATCCTAAAATCGTTTAAGTCACTCTTCAACCGCCTAGTCTTTAGTCGATTCGTAAAAGTGACTAAGTATACTACTCACAGATGGCGTTGAAGTATTCTTTTCTTTGAGATTCTGGCGGGAACCTTAAAAAAGCGCGGATCAGATTTTTTTTTCAATTTTAATTTCTGATTAAATATTCGGTGGTTTTTACTTAGAAGTTAATAAAAAACCATAGTGATAGGTGTGCAAACCCGTGGAAATGATGGGAAATGAGGGGGGCGGGGATAACCCGCCCACCTCACATAAACGTCCTCGGCCTGAGGCTGGAGACGGAGGAAGTGAAAAGGACTATGGTAATGGCGGCGGCGGTGAGCATTTTGACTATTCACCGTATCTAAAACCAGAATACAAAAGAATTTGTCCTGAAAATGCCACTTGTGTGGACTTTAAAGTGTTTATAGAAGCTTCCAACAGTAAAGATAGAATAGGCAATAAGAGCCCTATCTATCTGAATCATATATTTTCTAGCGAGATAAAAGGGGTGACGGCTATTCAAAGAATTAACGCCAATAAAATTGCAATAATATTTAAACAATATAATACGGCCAATAACTTTATTAATAACAGCGCTTTTCTCAACAAACATGGCTTGAAAGCATTTATTCCGGCTGCGCAAATAGAAAAAACAGGCATAATTAGATTTGTACCAGCAAACATTTCGAACAAAGAACTATACACAAAACTATCATCAATTTATGAAATAATAGCTATAAGAAGATTCACAAAGAAGGTAGGACAAGAGCGAATACCACTACAAACAGTTAGCATTACTTTTCTATCGAATATTCTTCCAGACAATGTACAATATGATTTGTTTTCATACCGAGTTTTTGAATATATACCCCCATTACAGCAATGTTTCCGTTGCTTTAAATTTAACCACTCCGCTAGGATATGTAATGGCAAACAAAGATGTTCCATTTGTGGAGGTGAGCATTTATATAAAGAATGAGATAGACCAACACAGATCTGCTGTTGCAATTGCAGCGGGCCTCATCTTGCAATTTCGAGATTATGTCAAATTAAGTTAAATAAAATTGTAGAAAAGAAAAATAAGATAACATATGCAAATGCTACAATTACAAAACAACGCTCAAGTGATAACATTGAATTTCCACCCTTGCCACCTCCAAAAATGAAACCAATTAACAATGTAAATAAATCTGTAAATAAGTCTGTACATACATCTGTAAATAAGTCTGTAAATACATCTGTAAATAATACTGTACATAGTGTAAATAACTCTAGAGATGTCTCTCCTAAAGTAGACATCAAAGCCCAAATAGTTGCCAACAACGATGTACTTAAGGCCCTGGTACAGACGTTGGTGGAACTGGGTAATAAGGGCGATAATACGCCTACCACTGTAAATACCATTAGAGAAACACTTATTAAAAACCTCAAGTAATGGATCCAAGTCATACAATGTCTAAGCTACGTATTGCTCAATATAACATTCAAAGTGCTAAAAATAAAAAACCCTTACTGATTCAATTCTTACAAAAACAAAATATTGACATTTGCTTACTTAACGAAACATGGTTTAAAGACAATAGTTTTAGAATACCTGGATATAATATTTATAATAAAAATTCTAAAAATACTCATAATGGTGTAGCAATACTAATTAAGCCATATTTAAAGTACAAAGTTTTAAACACTAGATTTTATGAAGAAATTCAAACTGTAGCTCTGTCCTTATCTACGGTGCATGGTAGCTTGACTATTCTTTGTGTATACTGTCCTCCTTCTAGTAGACATATACGGATCAATAGATTACGTAATATTATCAATGATCTTCCAAAGCCTATATTTGTCAGTGGTGACTTTAATGCACACCACATCGCTTTTGGTTGTCTATCCACTAAGAGCAGAGGTCAGGATTTATTTAATATCATTGATGACTTGGATTTATGTATATTAAATGAGAGTAGTTTTACAACTGTTAACAACCCGAGACGAAATCCGTCTGCAATTGATGTAAGCTTTATTAGTGCTAACCTCGCATCAATATGCGAGTGGTCTGTACATGATGATGCCATGGGCAGCTATCACTACCCAACAATAACAGAGATTTCACTGCATATAGATAAATATTATATTAATCCTCCTGTTGATAGGTTTATATATAACAAAGCAGATTGGAAAAAGTTTAAAACTATTTCTAAAACAATATTTAATGATTTAGTTCTAAAATTATATGATCCTATTTCAACCTATAATGATTTTTGTTCTCGATTGGATAATTTAAAAGTTATGACAATTCCTAAACTTAATAAACCAAATAATTTCAAAAGTAGACCTCCAGCTCCTTGGTGGAATGACATTTGTGAAAAAAGTGTTATTGCCTCTTACGATGCATTGAAACCATATAGAAGTGATCCTACTATGGAGAACTATTTAGATTATAAAAGAAAGGATGCAATTAAAAAAAAGAACCATATCAGAACAAAAGAGAATATGTTGGAATAGCTTATGTAACTCTTTTAATAGAACTACTCCTATAAGTAAGATTTGGAATCTTCTAAAAATGTTCAAAGGTATAAGAGCTGGTAATAAATCATATAAAGATGAGTTTATTTCTCAATTTCTAGATAAATTATCTGACAATAGCAATCTAAATAATATTAATAGTTTAGGCAATATTTTCGAATTAAATAATGATAATCCAAATTCAAAATTTTTGCTAGATGCTTTTACATGGTCTGAATTTAAAATGAGTTTGTTATCTCGGAAAGACACTACACCTGGTTTAGATGATTTCCCCTATTGTACTATTAAAAATTTAGATGAATCAGCACAAAAAATATTTCTTAATATTCTTAATTTACTTTGGCATTGTAAATGTATTCCACAATCATGGAAAACACAATGTGTCATTCCGATACTCAAACCAGATAAACCTCTCGAGCTTGCCAGCTCTTATAGACCAATATCACTGTCTTCATGTCTAGGTAAACTATTTGAAAACATGATTAAAAATCGTTTGGATTGGTATATGGAATCTAACAGCATCATTCCGCATGTACAATATGGATTTCGTCGAGGGCGAAGTTGTGCAGACAGCTTCACTTCCTTAATTTCAGACCTGAAACATGCAAAAGACAATAAGTTACACACTGTTTGTATATTTTTAGATGTTCAGGGTGCTTTTGACAGTCTAGATCCGGCTATACTTGTACAAGTTATGTCTAGGTTAGGTGTGCCTGGTCAACTATGTAAATGGATATATAATATTTTGGATAGTAGAACACTTTATGTAAGGCATAATAATACATTGCATGGTCCAAAATGTGCATCTAAAGGTACAATGCAGGGTGCTACACTATCTCCTTTGTTGTACAATATATATACAAATGAAATCTGTAAATTTGTAAATAGTAATGTAGATATTTTGCAGTTTGCTGATGATATTGTTTTGTACAGTAGTAATTATAATGTAGAAATTGCAATAGACAATATTAACAGAGCATTGTCCCAAATATTTTTTGCAAGCTACATGCGGGACAGACAGCAGTATGTGGAATATGCTGGATGTAGGTCAAAAAATTATTTTACTAGGTCCGGAGTAAATCAAGGCAGCAGTCTCGGTCCATTGGCTTTCATATTGATGGTAAATGACCTTCCGAAGGTTGTAAAAGATGCCCATTGCACTTTGTTTGCAGATGATCTCAAGCTGTATCTTGCGGTTAGGAACAGAGAGGATTGCCTAAAGTTGCAAGGGGATATAGATAGGGTGGTAACTTGGAGCAATAGTAATAATTTAGAATTTAACATCTCAAAGTGCTTAACAATGACTTTCAGCCGTGCACTATCTCCAGTTATGTACCAATACCAAATTAACGGGGGTACCAATAGCGAAAGCAACAGAAGTCAAGGATTTAGGGGTAATCTTCTCTTCTAAACTAGACTTTCGAGATCATATAACTAAAATCTGCAAAAAGGCATATAGAAATTTAGGTTTCGTGCTTCGGGTAGCTAAGGGCTTCACTAATATAAAGGCTATTATTGCCTTGTATAACTCCTTAGTGAGGAGCCAACTAGAGTTAAACGCAGTCATCTGGTCTCCACAGGAAACTAAATATAGTATCATGTTGGAGAGAGTGCAGAATAAATTTATTAGGTATTTATATAAAAAAATGTATGGAATATATCCATTTTACCCAAATAAGTATCCTACCTTATTCATCTTAGGTATGGTAGGATACAATGAGCTGAGAGTAAGAAGGAATTTAGCACTAGTTATGTATATATTTAAGGTGATTAGGGGGAAAATAGACAATCCCAGCATATTGCAACAAGTGTGCATGTGTGTTCCGGACAGATACGTGTGGCGGCGGCGGCGGCCGCGGTTGCTCGCCGTGCCGCGGGGTCGCACGAAGCTGGTAAACGAGGCGCCGTTTACGCGCGCTCTTCGTATCTTAAATGATATAGCTGAAAACATTGATCTGTTTTGTTGTACTCTGGGTGAGTTCACAATAGGAGCTTTGTTTTTTATAAGTTATGGTCCTCCTGTGACATAGGATATGGGGTTAGTTTAAATATTAGAATAGGAAATGTTGTTATTGAAATTATTATTTTGTAACTTTAAGTTTAGTCGGTAGGTAAAATAGTTGTCTGTTGTCTACATTATCGCATTAGGTAATAAACCTGTAATGATAATTGTACTGTGGAAATAAATAAATAAATAAATATTTCACTATTACAATGATGTGTTACATTTAAAAATTAATCCCTCCAAAAGTAGTGCCATGATATTTGGAAATGAGAACACATATTCAAAAGTAATATATAACGGAGAATTTATAAATCCAGTGAATGTTAAAAAATTTTTAGGCATAGTATTAGATAAGAAATTAACCTTTGAGGAACATATTAAAACCATATCAAAAAATTCTCTTAAAGGATTAAATATAATAAAATGTCTTGCAGGCGTTACATGGGGAGCTGACCCGAAAATATTGTCAACTTTGTATAAAAGTATAGTTAGAAGCCATTTTGATTATAGCTCATTAGTGTATATAAATAGTACTCATGTAAATAAACTAGAACTATTGCAGAACAGGGCTTTGAGAACAATTTCTGGTGCAATGTGCTCTACTCCCATAAGGGCCATGGAAGTGGAGACTAAAATAATGCCCCTAATTTTGAGACGCATTCTACTTGCAGAGAGATTCTGTCTTAAATTAATTGCTGCAGATAACAAGAAAATAATAAACAAAATAGTACCTTCTGTATGTAGAAATCCTGGACCTCTAACAACAGGCGAGATTCTCTTAAATGGTAAATCCCCAACATTGTCCAAAATATTGCTGGAAACAGAAAACAGTTTTACTGGTATTAGAAAACAATGCCCATGGCCATGTTACTCCTTCTCTTATCAGTGTATCACACATCCCGTCAAATAATTGCAAAATCCCATCAATAACAATTTAGATATGTTACAGTTTATGGCAGATAATAAGAATTATTATGTTATTTACACTGATGGCAGTAAAGGAAGTGATCATGTGCGTGCTGCTATATATGATCCACAAATTCAATTCTCTCAAAGCTTTGTTCTACACAATACATGCACCATATTCACTGCAGAGGCATATGCGGTTTATCAGGCATTAAAACATATTCGCCAAATTAACAATAGCAAATACTTTTTGATTGTTTCTGATTCACTGAGTTTGCCTTAACTAACCTTACAGTTTCTTTTAAGACAAATTATATTCTATATTTCATCAAAGAAATAATTTATCAATATTACCTCAAGCACAAAAGCATTGCTTTTCTGTGGGTACCTTCACACCGAGGTATCTATGGCAATGAGATAGTTGATAAAACCGCATATGAAGGTAGTAATGCTATTGATGTTAGAAATGCAATGGACATTCCTATGACTGACTTCTTGCAATGTATTAATGAAAATGTTTGTAACTTATGGTAAGAATTGTGGAAGAAAGACCAAGACACTAAAAGAAAATTTTACGGCCGTATACAAGAAGAATTACCTGTTAGACCCTGGTACAATAGATTGAAGGAAGCCAGCCGAGACTTTATCACTACGATAAATAGATTGCGCTTTGGCCATAATACTGCTCCGTCACACCTTGCTAGACTTGGCATTATTACAAGCAATACATGCCCACATTGTGAATCCCAGGAGGGAGCTCAGGGAGCCGTTGCAACCGTTGATCATATTATTTTTGACTGTCAAAACTTCCTGCTTGACAGATTAGTGTTGGCTAGTGAACTCAGTGATGTGAACATTAAGTGCGATTCTTTCTCCCGCCCGCCGCCACTCCAAGAGTTATTGAAAGACAAAAATACTTACAAACCGATATATAAATACATTAAAAATACTGTTAAAACAATTTAAAAATTAAGTGAATGTGCAGTGTCCGTTAAAATAAAATAAGATTTGACCTAAAGGTCCAGTTACCAGGTCATAAAATCCCAAAAAAAAAAAACTTTTCTTTGACAGATGATAGACTGATTTATTGACAGATGTATGACATTGATAAACGTTGTTATTACGGGATTTAGAGAAATTTAATTTTAGGACACATATCTCTTTGGATACCGGTAAAATAACGGGATAGATCTACGGTAAATAGTACTCGTTGTTCCGTGAATATGTTAGTTACAAGTTCTCTATAAATAATGGTGCGATAATTATTATACAAAGCACTTATATTTTTTATACACGGACAAGAATAAGAAAATTGAAGATATGGATATCCCACCAGTCGAAGGCAATCTTTTGGAACAACCTAAGGAGAAAACTGTACCAGCTAGAAACCCTCTCATGAAAGTGCGGACCTATGTGCTTGCGTTACGACCGTGGTCGCTCAGTGCAAGTTTGTTGCCGACTCTACTGGGAGCCGCGTTAGCTTACCGATTACCTGGTGATAATGGTTTCAGTTGGTGTACCTTGTTTCTCACTTTGTGTACAATCATTCCAGTCCATGGTGCAGGCAATGTAGTCAACACATACTTTGATTTTGTTAAAGGTATAGATAACCGAAAATCTGATGATAGGACTCTTGTGGATCATATATTGAGCATTGACGAAGTAGTTTCTCTTGGTGCTATTCTGTATCTCGCTGGTTGTGCATCATTTGTACCACTAGTTATATTATCCCCAGCTCGTATGGAGCATTTGGCACTTGTGTATTTTGGTGGTTTGTCATCATCTTTTTTATACACTGGAGGCATAGGACTAAAATACATAGCTCTTGGTGACATACTAGTTTTAGTGATATTCGGCCCAGTTTCTGTGGTGTTTGCTTTCCTGGCTCAGACTGGTAGAGTTGACTGGCCTATTATTTACTATGCAATACCCCTTGCATTAAATACAGAGGCAATTTTGCACAGTAATAATACTAGAGATTTAGAAACAGACAGCAAGGCAGAGATTGTTACTCTGGCTATTTTGATTGGAAGGACTGCCTCTTATCTGTTGTATGCATTTTTATTATTTACTCCATATATTATGTTTGTGGTTGCTTCAGTGCGCTGCTCTTTGTGGTTTTTATTGCCTATGTTGACATTGCCTAGAGCTTTTGAAATAGAAAGGAGGTTCAGAAGTCCAGAGGCAATGAGATATGTACCAAGACAAACAGCTAGGCTGAATTTCTACTTTGGCATGTTGTACATGATCTCATGCTTATTTGCTTCACGTTTGCCTTTTTTACTTCGGTGAAGTATTTATTTGGTGTTTCAAAGAATCAAATGTTTATGAGCTTATGAATTACCTAATAATAATGTACAAGAGCAGCTTTTCTGGTCAATTTTATTTCTTCATATAATTTGAACTTGCTGCTCAATACTGTACAGTGGTGAACTGGATGCTTTAGAGTTTAGATATTAATAATAACTTATTGTAATGTAGGGGTGACCAATATTATAAGAATGGGCATATGATAAATGTTGTGCTGCTGCTTATTTTGGATATTTTCAAAGTAATATAAAAATAATGCTTCAAATTAAATACTATCATAATTTGTGTGTGATAGATTTGTTATTTTTTTTGTAAAAACATTGTATCTTAAATATAAGTTTATGTTAGTCAATATATTTGAGGGTGAGAAAAAGTCAAGATGGCTATCAGTTGAACATAAAGGTGCCTGTATTTTTCCTCATTCCTTTGTTAGAAACAACCATATCATCTGTGTGTTCAGTGTGTCTCTCAATGTACCATTGTTATATTTGTAATAAGTTGGTAACAATGAAACCTCTCCCCATATGAATGTGAAATGCTCATGCCATGAATACCAAATAAGCATACATAATGCCCATTCAATGCATAAACATTAAGCTGAACCTGGCTTCCAAGAGTTGCCTTGCATAATGTACAGATTAAATCAAGTAGCATTAATAAATCATGTGTAGTGAGTGCTCTACAATATATCTCTACTATTTTGTAAAATAAACTACCTCTTTATGGTTGAAATGCAGATCTTTTATTGAGATTTTAAAGTAAACTATTATAGTACTTTTGTAATTATACAATGAAATCTCTTTATTGTGATTTGACAATAATTTATTTTAGTTAGGTAAATAAGAAAATTTAGTCAAATATAATTTATGATGAAAAGAATGTTTTATTTATTTTATATGTGCTGATAAAAACAATAATTGCCATTCATTTAAATTTATTGATATAATCAACGTAGGAGACCTCTATAATATAGAATCTTCATAATATAATGATAAATTACAAGTCAAATTATCATACAAGTGAGACCATGTAATTTTAGAAATGGATTTCATTCAGGAATGCCTGTTCTAAGGACTACATACTTGAATATATTGGCAGTGACTGGAGAATGATATAGTTGATATTAAAGTAGTGGTCATACTACTTCAGATACAGTGGTGCTACATTGCACTGTGCCCATACAAGTGTTAGTCAGATGCCATGTCAGGCTCAATCAGAAGCACTGTAGTGCCACTGTTTGTCACATTATAATACTATACACTATCAGTGAGTTTATGCTAATGATATAGTGAGTGCTATTCCCTTATTATCAAGTGAAAATCCATTTCATATTTCATACCACAACTAAAGTTATACAGGAACAAATCACAATGTATTAAATGATAATACAAAAATCATGTTTGCTAACAAAGACTAAACATAATATCACTAAAATGAATAGTAATCAAATCCATAATATAATTAAATACATTTTTCTAATTTCCATTTTACACAAAAATAAGAAGTCTTCAACATTCCATACAATTCCTATAAGTTTATATATTTATATCCTAATGTATAACCATTAGTTAAACTAATGTAGGACTAATCATTCTAAAGTCGTAATTACTTGCACACAGTTGACGTAACAGATATTTCCTATAAAATGCACAAGATGTTCATTATACAAAACATGCTTCACACTAAATACTCTATGTTGTGCTCTCGTGTTCCATGCTCTTATTAATGTTGGGGTCGATACAAAAGCACCTGGATATCTTACTCGGGAAATGTCATGTCGGTTGTCATCTTATATTTTAGGCCTTTATATCTACGTGTGATGTTAGTTCGTTTAAACATACGTATTTAGCGTTCCGCAACGCCAAACCTTACACGTTACAGATGTTAATTTAAATACATGTTAGAATTCAATTAATTAATTAGTGATGAGATATTATTCGAAAATCGTGTGCATGTTAAAGCTTCAAATATAGTTGCCAAATTCATTGTGACCAAGTTTGAGCTGAAATGGCCGTAAAATATATGAAACATGAAAGTGAGGTTAATATATTTATTGATTCCTGTCACAAAGATTTAATTTATTACTAATGGAAGAATTTTGTGACATAATTACTCAATTTTAATTTACTAATTAAATTAACACCTGTATGTAAATAGTCAATGGTCCGTTCGGTTGGAACGATAGTTAAGGTCTTGACGAAACATTCGCACGGAATAAAATACATGTAATAATCTCACATTCATGCACACGGACAATAGTCCTTCAAAGGCGGAAAAATCCGTCCGGTAGTCTTTATATATGGGTTACGTTATATACATCAGACTTTATTGTTGGCTTCTGACGATTACGACGTCGGCGCTTTCTTTTCGCGCTGCCATTGGATGATTTTCTCTTTTAGCTCAGTTGCTGAAAAATACAATATTATGTTAGTATTTTTCTCGTTAATCATAAAAGTAATGGAATTTTCGTAAAGGAAACGGTACCTGGACGTAATTGATCCTCTGAAAGAGGTTGTCGATTGAACGGATCGGTTGCGCTGTTCAACAAGTGACGCAGAATCACAGATCTATCCATTATCTGAAACAAATCAAACAGAGCCTTACACTTTGTTCTTGACGACAGCCAATGAGACAAGATAGGCAAGTAAAGAGTGCTATAAATTCAACTGACCTTCCCAGAAGGCAATAAAACTGGGTCTGTCATAAGGGTGTCCATGAGTGGGTCCCTGAATTCTTCCGGCGCATCGGCAAATTCGTCGCTCTTCTGTTGATTTGATACTGAAAAAAACAATTTCTGTTAAAAAAAATCATTTCTAATAGACAAACTCAACCATGGTTGTTGAGCTTGCAGTCAAGGAGAAGGCCGCTAAAATGATTTGAAAGTGCAAACGATAACAATTTAAAACAATCAAATTGTCGCGCAAAGCGTTTGTTGTTTACGTACATCAGAAATAAATGATAGCTCTCGAATTTACTACGTACGCATAAACTTCATTTACCTTAAGCGTGAAACTGTGTGGCAAAATGATATTCCATCAAAATATCTCGTAATTTAATACATTCGCTTGCCTAACGATAAAGCAAAACATCGTGAGAAAACCTGCTTGCTTCCCGCGAGTTCTCCATTGCTCCATAATGTTCTTGAAAGAATTGAAGTCCGCCAAACCGCACTTGGCTAACGTGGTGGACTATAAATCCTCTTGGACTTCGTCTGCGTAGGGTTCGGAAGAGTGGTGTGCCTGACTTCTACCGGCTAAACACTGTGTTCCACTCTTAGCCTATGGGCGGGAGTGCGGAATCGATCCAGCATTCATCACTCTACCTACAAGGCCCAGCAGTGGGAAAGTATATTATATACAGCGCTGATGATAATACATACCGACGATTTGATATGCATTGTCGGCTAGGGTCTTGAACAGCTCGATCTCCGTGGGCGTCTTGATGCAAGACTTAGCGAGCCGCACCGCCGCCTCCTCGAACAGCTCTTTACGGAATGACCTCTGAAATTACACAACATTGATAAACATAATATTATTTTTCTAGAAGTGACACAGTAAAACCAGATTTTGTCCGTGGCTTCACCCGCTTAGTATGTGTGTACAGAGTAAACTATATGTATAAAACTATATTCTGTTTGGTCTTTAAATCTGTCAAAATCTGTTAAGCAGCTTAGCATAACAGACAGGTAGACTCATTCTTTTACAGCAGTCATATCAATAGCAATGTCGACATTACATAAAGTGACAGGATCGTACCTCATCGGCGGCAAGCGCGGCGTGGAACTGCGGCGAGTCGAGGTGCAGGTAGATGTCCACCAGCTGACTCAGCAACCGCCGCGGCTCCCAACCGTACTTCTCCGGCCGACGGACCTGCAAACACATACGTACATTTTGTATTTCACTAGACTTTGTCTACGGCTCCGCCTGTGTGGCACTATTTTACCCCCTTAGGTTGGGAATCTTAATATATAAAAACCTTGCGTTACTGACTGACTGACAGACACGCTACAGCCGAAACTATTGGGCGCAGGAAGCTGAAATTTGGCATGTATGTTCCTTGAGGACCGTTGGGGTGCACTAAGAAGGGATTGCCCGAAATTCCCACGGGATCGGCCAAAATTCTCAATAAATCTCTGTTAGTACTCCTGTACCCTCCCCAAAAAACATACATGTCAAATTTCAGCTTCTAGCGCCCAGTAGTTTTAGCTGTGCGTTGTCTCTCAGTCGGTAAGTAACACAACAATGTTCTAAATTGATTGATAATGATTACACGTACACAGCCTTTCGCAGACTACTACTGGACTTAATATTAGGCCTCTTCTAATTTGCGTCACTCATCAGGATATGCCAAACTGGCATGGGTTGGTATAGGCTTTGATGTCGAGATTTGAGCTTCATTCTAAAGATACAATGTATGTACTTCACTTACATTCCCTAATCGCCTCAAACGATATTCACGGAATGAAATGAGATTGAACGAAAACTTTGTATACTTTGTCCGTCACCAATGTGTGGTAGATACTTATGAAATGAGGAAAAGTACACTTCGCCACATTATGAAAATATAAATCATACATTCACGCTGTTATCGTCTAGACGTCTACATTTAGTCTAACCAGATTTGGCTTGATATTACCTTTTCTTCTACTGTTCTATGCCTTAGACCAGCCATTCTCAAAGTGTGCTCCGCGGAGCCCCAGGGCTCCGCAAAGCATCTATAAGGGCTCCACGAAGATATATGTCAGTAAAATAAATGGTTGTAAAGTGCACGTGGACTCGGCTTTGTTTTATTTTAGGGCTCTGCCAAATATTTGGTTAACCAAAACGGTTCCATGCCCAAATAAGTTTGAGAATTACTGCCTTGGACGAAGCGATATTTATATGTAAGTATATGGCTTTGATTTAAGCTTACCTTCAGGTTTTTACACTTGGGTCCACAGAGCTGTTGTAGGTTAAAGTTGAGCATGGACGCCAGTCTGTCGACGAGCTCCGCACGAAGGAACGGCTCTTTGATTTCCACCGTCAAGTATTCCAGCATATCGACCGTTTCTCTGCAAAGTACACATAGAATACACTTAAAAATATTTATAAAACCGAATAGAATTATTAAAAGATTTGATATAAAATGGTATACTCAAGATGCATTTCAATGGAGTAGCAATAGTGTTTTTATTTTATGTGTGTGATATCGTGGCTCGATATGACGTCCGTAATAGATTGAAAAACAAACGCAACGTTTGCAGATTGTTCTTTGGACGGATGACCGATTACTGTGTGGTATTTACATTGGCGTATGTGTGGCATTTACTTCGTTTTGCAGGGTTCGTAAAGCCTAAATTGACCGGCTCGGCTCGGTGCCGACATTGCTGAAAAATGTACTTGCATGAGGAATCTGATGGAAGTGAATAAAGTAAGAGAGATATGTCAGGATCGTTGCAAATGGTTCTCCGTAGTCTCTGCCTACCTCTCCGGGAAACAGGCGTAAGTCTATGTATGTATGTACACGTAGGTGTAGTATGGTCGAGTACTGTCGGCATCGGGCCGGGCCGGCTAACGGAGAAACGCTCATTTTTGCTACTCATACAAAAATAATGGCCATTGCAGGGCTGTCTGTGTGTAAAAGTAGCGTGTGTGGCGTGTGTAGCGTGCATTACCTGGCGAGCGTGAGGTATGACCGGCACTGCCGCTCGTCCTGCGCGAGAGCGCGCGCGCGCGCGTCGGCGGCCGCGCCCGAAGCCCCCGCACCGCCCTCCTGCGCCTCGTGGATACGCTTCAGGTACTGCGACAACCACACCATACATCTATATAGGCTGTTCTTACTTAACCCTTATTCAAACAAAGGTATATATATTACCACATCAACTTTTTTAAAATAAAGCATTCTAACATTTACTATGGTAACATGAAAGGTATCGATGTTACATATTTTTAATCTTTATTGTTTTCTTTACATATTATAAGTCATCCTAGAATTCATCAACGTCATTTGTCACTATAAGGTGATGTCAAAGTTGACCAAACGGTTTTCGGGTGAAAAAAATCGAGTTTTTAGCGAGTGTGTTCAATAAATTTGACTCTTTGTTAAAAAAAAAAAACTGGTATTTGCTTTTTCGATTCAAATATCAAAACTATAACATTTTGTCTAAAATCTCACTTTTTAGCAGTATGCGCAATAGACTTATTCATATAATTTAGATGTTTTAAAAAAGTGGTAAATAATTTACCACTGTCCGATCTCGCTTTGATAAAAATCAGTTTATAATATACAAAAATACGTTATTTGTCTGTATAATTACGAAATGCTAAATATAATATTATAATATTTTGAAACGTGCAAATTTGTTCTTATGTAAAGCGTAAATCGTTTGTTAACGTTAAACTCAAGACATCAGAATCTACTTATTTTTTATGTTTATACGTTCAATTGGTATTTTGTTTATTTCAGAAATACAATATGTCTAAAAAAATATTATTACCTTTATTACATGCATTTTTTGTGTTTTCCTATCTACTTTGATAAAACAAGTACACACAAGTAGAACCAAGAGGAAGTCACTAGTCTAGATACAAAAATTAAGATACGAAACGGACAATGGTAACTATTTTACCACCAAATTGCAAAATTTGGGAGTCATGAACGGACAATGGTAAATTATTTACCAACACAAAAACTACCCCATCCCCTACTTTTTTAATATTTTTGATGCCAAATATAGAATCTGCAAGTGTTCTTTACCCTAAAACCACCCTAACTTTTTTAATAACTTGTACAGGAGCTCGCGTTTGTTTAAGGGTTAAAATATATACATGTCTGATCTCTTCTTCCACCTTGACATTGGTAAAATCATCGATAAGCGACGGAGCCATAAAAAAAACACAAAAACATTTCTTTATGTTGAACGAGTAACCGACAAATATGAGCCCACAGAAATATATAGTAATAGAACGGTGACACGGGCGTGGCGCGCGTGCCAAACTATTGCACTATAGTGCATGTGTTTTCGAACGCATTCGCATTACGCATCGCGTCTCCCTTTCGCGCGCTCAGGAGGTAAAAAAACATTAAATTCGTTACGAATATGCCATATTGTGCAGTTTCCAATTGTAAAAATTAAAAGTGATGCAAAAATATGGAAAAGGTAGGCATTTCATATCACCAGTAAGTATTTAAATAGAGTAAAACTTAAGATTATTGAGATTTAAAACAAGTGGGCTACTTTTACCATGTTTGTCTAATAAGAACATCATCGTTCATTTCTTCGTTATGTTAAATTTCCATTGCTTGAATTATACGATACTTGTTGACATATTTATGAAATAAACACGCAATGTACGGCGAGATACGCGATATTCACAAGATGCCAAAAACAATAACAAATCAGGGGCCACGGGTCAAATAAATAGCTGTGATTGGTCAGCGCGCGCTAGGGATTGACGTTCGGTTTATGGTTACGTTTTAAATTTATCGATAAATAAAAGGAATATTAATTCGAATTAATTATTATGTCTCTGGCTGTCTCTCTCTCTCTCATAAAGAAAGCAAGCATCATGTTCATGCTTTCAGATCACGAAAATGACATCTATTTGGGAATCCAAGATGGCGAACGAAACATTTTTAATAAAATTAATATGGGTATCATTTTAGGGGTTTTTATGGATTCTAGTCACGAAAACGACTTCTATTTGGGAATCCAAGATGGCGGACGGGACATTTTTAATAAAATTAATATGGGTATCATTTTCGGGGTTTTTATGGATTCTGGTCACGAAAATGACATCTATTTGGGAATCCAAGATGGCGGACGGGACATTTTTAATAAAATTAATATGGGTATCATTTTCGGGGTTTTCATGGATTCTGGTCACGAAAATGACATCTATTTGGGAATCCAAGATGGCGGACGGGACATTTTTTATAAAATTAATATGGGTATCATTTTCGGGGTTTTCATGGATTCTGGTCACGAAAATGACATCTATTTGGGAATCCAAGATGGCGGACGGGTCATTTTTAATAAAATTAATATGGATATCATTTTCGGGGTATTTATGGATTCTTGTCACGAAAATGACATCTATTTGGGAATCCAAGATGGCGGACGGGTCATTTTTAATAAAATTAGTATGGGTATCATTTTCGGGGTTTTTATGGATTCTGGTCACGAAAATGACATCTATTTGGGAATCCAAGATGGCGGACGGGACATTTTTAATAAAATTAATCTGGGTATAATTTTTGGGGTTTTCATGCTTTCTGATCACGAAAATGACATCCATTTGGGAATCCAAGTTGGCGGACGGGACATCTTTGATCACGAAATAGATGGTGATGTTGGATTACCCATCCTTTTAAACATTGGAGACGATACCCATATTGTTTTTTTTTAAATCCCATCCACCATCTTTGATCACGAAATAGATGGTGTTTTTGAATTTCCCATTCCTTAAAATATCGGAGACGATACCCATATCGACTTTTAAAAAAATCCCGTCCGCCATCTTTAATTTCCTATCCGTCATCTTTGATCACGAAATAGATGTTGTATTTGGATTCTCCATCCCGTATATCAACGGAGACAATACCCATATTGATTTTTAAAAAAAATCCCTTCCACCAACTTTGATCACGAAATAGATGGTGTTTTTGAATTTCCCATTCCTTAAAATATCGGAGACGATACCCATATCGACTTTAAAAAAATCCCGTCCGCCATCTTTAATTTCCTATCCACCACCTTGAATGACGAAAAAGATGTTGTATTTGAATTTTCCATCCCTTTTAACATCGCAGACGATACCAATATAGATTTTTTTTATTTTCCCATCCGCCATCTTTGATTTCCCATCCGCCATCTTCGATCACGAAATAGATGTTGTATTTCGATTCCCCAACCCTTAAAATATAGAAGGCGATACCCATATTGTTTTTTAAAATTTTGTCATCCGCCATCTTTGATATTCCGTCCGCCATCTTGAATCACTAAATGAATTTCAAATTATTTAATCAGCATCCCGAAAATCTCGAAAACGATACCCATATAGATTGTATCCTATTCGTTAAGCCTTTTTTTTGCCTTTGACCCAACCCTCCCCCTTCTCGTTTGACCAAATTTATTATTTTTGTCTGGCCCCTAAAAGTTGTGGCGTAATTTTATATAGCCTATAGCCTTTCGGAATAATTGGGCTATCATAGGCAATATCAATTTTTAAAAGCCGACTGCTAGTTCCTGAGATTAGCCGACATGATCTTTTAGCCTTTTTAGCCTTTTGCCCGGCCACAAAGGGTCGAAACGTTATGTTATATAGCCTATAGCCTTCCGGAATAACTAGGCTACCGTATACAAAAAGAATTTTTCAGATCCGACCGGTAGTTCCTGAGATTAGCGCGTTCAAACAAACAAACTCTTCCGCTTTATTACATTAGTATAGATATTTTATAATATAGTCAAAAGTTTTGTAAGATTTCAATACAGATTTTTAACTAAATAAATACGTTTTATTTTTATAACAGTATACTATAACCAAACTATTCATAATAAAACATTTTATATAAACAATAACATAATTTCATTTTCCATAGCTCTCACATCGATAATAATTCCTTAGTGTCCCCTCACTATCTATACGTCACTGTGGGCGGGGCTTGCTAAAATGTGGCACGCGCGAAATGTACGCGATGACGTGGCATTCACCGTTCTATTACTATCTATTTCTGTGTATGAGCCCCTTCACACTAGCGCAGCGCAGCATAATTTACTGCAGAGAAAACGTCGTGAAGACGCTAGCCTGAGGGACCTCTAAATTACGAAACTGTACCAAGTAAGAAATGAAAAATAAAAACATATTTATTCTATTTATGAAGGCACATACATATAGAAAGAATAATAACTGTATTAACTTATGCACTAACTTAAACAATATACACGCTGATTTTAATTGGTTTTGGACCGAAAGCCATCTTATTACTTATCGTTAACAGAACCTAACCAGCTAATAATATTTGAAATATAAGCTAAAAAAAGATTGAGAAAATAAATAATTTAATAGTTCGAGAGCACGAAGTATCACCATTGCCGCGCGCTAACGAAATCCGTTCGATCGTGTCATATACACACATAGGTACTAGGCATTGGTCATTCAACTGCGGTGTCTGCGATCCCCCCTACCCAATCCTGCGCGCGCGCCTCGCTTGCATGAGAGGCCCCGTCTGCATTTCAACACGGGGCCAGCCAATAGCGGTGGCTTGACGCGGGCGCAATGCGTCACTCGTGTCCAATCACGTTCGACTGTGTTCGGGTTCATTTGGCATGGGCCAATAGTCCGTAGCCTTGAACTTCAGTCATAAGAAATTAGGTCAGCGAGATAGTTGTATGTCACGTTTTATCCCATCACTTTGTGTCCGTCTTACGTAACAAGTCGAGTATTATGGTCCCTATGTACCTAATTATTACGTGTTTAGAGAGAACACGGAAGAAGCGACGTGTTCGAAGTGTAGTTAAAATACATAGGTGATAAGATAAGGTGAACGAAACACAAGTGAAACGAAAAGACAATGTGTGAAAGGTGTACATTGATTGTGATGTAGGCAGCAGACAGCAAAGGTAAATGATTTGGTTGATTCATTTTTGAATACCTACTGTGATTTCATTCTTTTAAATACGTTATAAATACGCAAGTAGGTACTAAACTTTTCCATGTTAAAATGTTTGTCTAGTTATTCAAAAGATAATGTAGGTACCTATGACAAACAACGTAACTAATAATTCTTAGTTTATCGTGTTGCTTTTAAAAGTTCATTATGATTTCGTGAACCCACAGCTTATTTAAACGATTATTGATTCGTAAGTCCGAGTAATATACGAAGGAATTATTGAATAGGTATAGCTATTTAGTTACATACGTTTAAGGCCTATTCACACATATCAGTGAAGTCACAGTTCCGGCACAGTACCGGCACCGTGATAATTATTCTTGCATACATTTTCTATGAACGTATCTACACCTCTCAGTGTCAGTGACGACACAGTACTCTCAGTGACAGTGCCGGCGCCGGCGATCACGAACGTAATCGGTGGCGACGATATTTTTTGTCGGATCACGGACGCCGGTGTCCGTCAAACTAAATGCAGGACGAGCGACTGATAGAATTGGTTCGTGAAAATAATGTTCTGCAATATTTGTCTCATTTTGAGATTATTGAAACAGCTAGAGCTTTCCGAAATTCTAAAATATTAAAAATAATTCTTTCTCTCTTTTATAAATTCTTTGTATAATGACATAAACTCACCTTCTGTTTCTCTTAATCGCCATGCGTCATGCACCCATTTTTTTTCCTTTCCTTGATGCTGCTCTTCTTCTTCTTCGTCTAAAGCAATAGCTATCATTGCTAGTTCCGTATTGTTGAATAGAGCCATAGCAAATATCATCACCAACTATCGTTGCACCGTTCTCAGTGCTTCCGATCCGCGCACTGATACATGTGTGAATTGAAGCACTGCCGCATCACTGTAGCACTGATACTGACCTGTGCGGACACGTTGCCGGAACTGAGACTTCACTGATATGTGTGAATCGGCCTTTATTGTTCTAATTATTTATTACTGCACTTCATGGTTGGCGTAGTGGTTTAAGCGATGTTTGACACAACACTTTGTGTGATTCATAAATTCTTGTTTCGACTCCTGTGTCCGTAAGTGGTAGGTTTGTAATGTCCGTCATAACACAGGATTTAGCACTAGGGTGCGGCAGTGGTTCTTAAAAAGAGAACAAAAGAAGAAAAAACATGTGTTTAAAATTGTTGGCATCGTAATTACCTAAATCGTGTTTTCAAAATAAATTACGTATCACTATCGGTCCGCACTAACTACCTACAACCGCTGTAGGTAACAGCCGACGGCGCCGGGTGGCGCGCGCGGCGAGGTCACGACCGCGCGGCGCTCGAACATACCTAACTCGAGAGAATCGTGCGTTACTACGTATTACCAACAGTTACTGACTTTTATAACTTTTTTGTTTTAGGTGCTCTATGAATTTTGATTTTGAATATGAATAGAGGATTTTATTTCGAACATGAGGTTTCTTTTTCCTAAACCAATAAAAAAGCAGCGTGTATAAACAGAATCAGATCCCAACTCAGCATAATGCCATCTTACATCACAAGGTGGCGCTGGTATTCTGTTGGGACAGTTTTTATATAAAAATAAATAATAATATAATATAACGGACATCAGTCAATAAAAATATACATAACTAATACAAGTAAGATTCCAGATGGTAATTTTTACAAAAATAAGCAATCGACAAGCCTCCACCATGGTCACGTACGACTATTTATTATCTGTGTACGCGCATATCGCGCGGAGTTTACATGTTCAAAATATACGCCAAGCCAATGTCTGATACGTTTATTTGTTGACGTTCTGCTCTTTTAAATAAGTTATAGTGCGTTAATAATGTCAGATATATTTATTTTAGTCTAATGTAAGTTCGAATGGCTTGTCTTGGAAGGTAGGTTCGTCACGCTCACTATACTGTCACTGCAGGCGGTAGCGTCGGTGGTCGGGTCACCCACTTCCCTCTAATATGGTTGAGGAGGGTGATGGCTGATCATTGCGTTATACTCGAGTACACGAGTACGTGAACGGGTGCTGCCTGTGGTGAGTGACTGGTCGATCTACTGGACAGGATACAGCGTTTGGCTTATGTTGATTTATGTGTTTATATGCAATTTGTTCCAATTGTTTTGGGGTCATTAATGCATTGTAACGTGATGTGATTGAGCAGTGATTACATAACAACATGATATTTAACATGTGTGCGGTTACACCCTACTTGTCATTTTGTTTTGGAGGCTTAGGTATTAGTCATTAATTTAATTTTTCAAGTCTTAAGTAGGTACGTAACTGAATAAATGGCAATAGGTTGTGTGATAGCTATCATGTTAATTGAAATGTGATTTTATTATTTTCGCCGAAGGGTTGTTGACTTGAAAATTTGATTTTATTTATTTTAAGAGAGCAACTTGAAAATTAGATTTTTTGTTTGTTGAGATATCCCAACGAATATGTCAAATTAAAGATCTAGTTCAAAAACCATTTTATCTGTTTGAATCATGTAAATCGGTTCACGCGTTTAGGAAATAACTAAGAATTAGTATAGTGAAAATGTAAACGACCAGATTTTTGCGGTTTTTGTTCTACGAGCTCAAATATTTGGATATATACTTATAGGATGATTATTTATTGTTAGGTACGTGGTCAAGTAGGTAAATAGACGATGAATAAATATAATAGTAGCAGCGGCAAGTCGACAACCCTAGCGCGACAGCTGGCGCGTCACTCCGCGCCAGACAGCGACAGCGTTATATGTTAGAAAAGAGCGGGAACGGTTAGGTGAATATCGCATTAGGCACTGAGTGCTAATGCGAGCTGAATTGCACTTTGTTGCTTAGTAGCAAGAGTCGCAATTTCAATGAATTGATTTGAGAAGTGGTGCTTCTGTACGTAAGTACTGTTTATTCTGTGACAGTACTGTGTTGCTGGGGAGTTTGTTGCGCTTCTTCTTCCTAGCGAAAACACATAGGAAGCGGTGAAGGGTTGGGCTTTTTGGGGGACTGTCTAATGTAAAATTATCGTTCAGAAAGAGCTAGATGTCTACCAGCCAATTTTGAATAAAAGATTTTGACTTTGACTGACCACCATGGTGGAAAATTGGAAACTGTGGAAGGAAATTTGGGAAAAAATTGTAGATAATTGCTTACGCGGAAAGCTAGATAACAATATAAATCGGCTCGTTTGTGCTACGTTTAAGTACAAGTGCATTTACGAACTCGCCTGCAGTCGTAAATCATATGACCTGGTGTTCAGAGATTGCCTGGACAAACTGGGAAATTGTTGCAGGCGCAGTGGAAGCTAATTTATTCATCCAGTTGTTCTAAGGCAAGGCAAGGAGTCTAAAATATGAGACTGAGTTTCTCAGCGCTTAGATTTAAACCTGGTGATCTTCTCTGGTGACTTGGAGGCGACCTATAAAATTACACTCACTAATTTGGCCAAAATGGTGGTGAAATTTCTATAGTTACCAGGCTCAAAGCGGCGTCTTCAGGACACGATGCACGTGGAAGTAGAAATCACACAATGTTCAATATATACATATCACAATTTACAATACGGCGGACTGATCGGTGCCGGACAAATCAACTAGCGGCAATACTATTACACAATACAATTCGCGAAGCTGGTTTAGCCATGTGCTTTTCAAAAGGCGATGATTTTACGAAAGGTCAAAACGTTAATTTTTCATGGCCAAAACAAAGAATGATGTGTCATCTTACAGTGTGACCAGAGTCAAAAATTACAATAGACAAAAAAATTATACCATGTGACGTCCTCGCTGAAATCGTCCGCCCACTACACTCAGCTGGCTGCCTTCTGCCCCCAACGGGTTATATTTACCGTGGCGCGGAGTGACCGGCCCCTTTTTGCACTGGCTGTGCGGAGACCAAGCTAAGTCTTCTCTTCTTCCCTGAGCAACGCTGGAGACGCATTCCCAAAAGTCTACACCGAATCACGCGATGCGTGATTCAATCTTTGTAACTAATCAAATTGTTTAGAATCACTATTTTCCATTGAATTTCCTTGCTAAAAGCTGTATAGATTCTTTTACAGAAATATACAAATTTTCGTTTGTTACCGAAATATTGATTTTTTTATTTAACTAAAAAAAAATGGCTTTAGCATAATTATATTATGATACTCCACCACGGTGGCCGAGTTCAGGGTGGCAAAATTTACATATCTTTCGTGAACACTATGGAGAACTATCAGACATATAAATAATAAACTGACAAAAAAATATAAACCTTGCCGATTTTACCACTTTTCAGCTTATGAGTTGTCCTAGGAAATAATTAAATAAAAAAAATAGATGACTTACCGTGAGACACTCGTCGAGTAGGAATGTAGTATCGTTCATCAACATGTTGATGAATTTGACGAATTGGCGGCCCGAGCGAGACTCCTTCACTATGGCCTGTCGATAAAACCATAGTTAATATTAATTGTTGACCAAATAATAGTAAATAAGATTCATAAAGCTAAACGGACATCAGCCTTTTAACAGGGGTAGAACTAGAATTACACAACATGGTTCTATAGACCACAGAATGTCAAGTGAAATAAAAATCTAGCTAATTAGTCAAAAAACAAATTGCAGAAATTTATTTAAAATATCACTTTAACTTGGAACTGTGGCAACATTGAGGAAAAGGCGAATAAAAGTCTTGTACTAAGTAGCAGAATCTAAGCCAATCAAGGCACGTAACTAGTTCTTCAGTCTTTTTGAAATTAAACCACAGTTTACAGGATATGACTAAACTTACTTTTAAACTGAATGATCTATAAAGGACATTGTTTATTACTACTCGACGGTTCTAGTTCTTCAGTCACTAAAAAAAATCAAGCTGAAATTTGAATCTCACCTGTTTATGAATCGGTCGCTCCCACATGCCTTTCAATATGATACTGATATGGAATCGGATCGTGAACTTGTCGTAGAACTCCGTACTCTGTCCAGTGGTTTCTATATCTGTGTAGAACTTCATTAGCGCACTGGGCAGGGCGGTCTGCGACATCGGATGGTCCATAAACTTTTCGTATACGTTCTTGAGTTTGAGTGGCACGGATAAGTTGATGACGAAGAGAACCTCCACGATCTTAGCGACGAGGTACGGGTTCTTGAAGAGGCGAGAGTTGCATATGGCGGAGAGCAACCAAGTTATAATCGGGTCTTCTATGTAGTCGGCAACAATTTGCGGCACGTATCTGAAATTATGTATTAAAGATGGTGAGAATGATTGTCTTACACTTGGCATAATAAGAAGTTTCCATATGCCAGGTGGCTTGTGTCACGAAGTCCTCGACGTACCACTCGGGCGTGGCGGCGAAGTGTACAAGTGCAGGGTGCGGCGCATGAGATACTCACTGCACGGCGAACAGCATGAACTCGGCGATGTCCTCGACGTACCACTCGGGCGTGGCGGCGAAGTGTACAAGTGCAGGGTGCGGCGCATGAGATACTCACTGCACGGCGAACAGCATGAACTCGGCGATGTCCTCGACGTACCACTCGGGCGTGGCGGCGAAGTGTACAAGTGCAGGGTGCGGCGCATGAGATACTCACTGCACGGCGAACAGCATGAACTCGGCGATGTCCTCGACGTACCACTCGGGCGTGGCGGCGAAGTGTACAAGTGCAGGGTGCGGCGCATGAGATACTCACTGCACGGCGAACAGCATGAACTCGGCGATGTCCTCGACGTACCACTCGGGCGTGGCGGCGAAGTGTACAAGTGCAGGGTGCGGCGCATGAGATACTCACTGCACGGCGAACAGCATGAACTCGGCGATGTCCTCGACGTACCACTCGGGCGTGGCGGCGAAGTGTACAAGTGCAGGGTGCGGCGCATGAGATACTCACTGCACGGCGAACAGCATGAACTCGGCGATGTCCTCGACGTACCACTCGGGCGTGGCGGCGAAGTGTACAAGTGCAGGGTGCGGCGCATGAGATACTCACTGCACGGCGAACAGCATGAACTCGGCGATGTCCTCGACGTACCACTCGGGCGTGGCGGCGAAGTGTACAAGTGCAGGGTGCGGCGCATGAGATACTCACTGCACGGCGAACAGCATGAACTCGGCGATGTCCTCGACGTACCACTCGGGCGTGGCGGCGAAGTGTACAAGTGCAGGGTGCGGCGCATGAGATACTCACTGCACGGCGAACAGCATGAACTCGGCGATGTCCTCGACGTACCACTCGGGCGTGGCGGCGAAGTGTACAAGTGCAGGGTGCGGCGCATGAGATACTCACTGCACGGCGAACAGCATGAACTCGGCGATGTCCTCGACGTACCACTCGGGCGTGGCGGCGAAGTGTACAAGTGCAGGGTGCGGCGCATGAGATACTCACTGCACGGCGAACAGCATGAACTCGGCGATGTCCTCGACGTACCACTCGGGCGTGGCGGCGAAGTGTACAAGTGCAGGGTGCGGCGCATGAGATACTCACTGCACGGCGAACAGCATGAACTCGGCGATGTCCTCGACGTACCACTCGGGCGTGGCGGCGAAGTGTACAAGTGCAGGGTGCGGCGCATGAGATACTCACTGCACGGCGAACAGCATGAACTCGGCGATGTCCTCGACGTACCACTCGGGTGTGGCGGCGAAGGCGGCGCGTCCGTGCGCGGGCACGGCGTTCAGCTGTGACGTCAGCAGCGCGCACACGCTCGAGTAGAACTGCAGGCTGCGACGCATCAGCTCGCCTTCTAATAGACCGGTTTCAGCACATTGCTTCGACCTGTACACAAACACAAGGTATAATTATATTTTCAAATTTATAATAATTATATAAAATATTTTATAATTATGTTATTTCGTTCTTAACCACACTCCAAGTCCACTCTTAAGGTTTTAAGTTTAGAAACAAAACTTCTTATTTTCATCTTACATTATAAAAATTATTCATGTTATCGTATCTTAAGTGTCATATGATATCCGCTACTGACCTGTGTAGTCTCTTTATCTGTCGGCGCCAACGTCGAAGGAGCTCCCGGTTGCGAAGCGCCGAAAAACTGTTGCGCCACTGTGGCTCGGCGGCCATCAACTCTTCAATCACTTTTTGTAGATCACGGAATGCTCTAAAATCATAAATGCAAATAATATAACAATGTAACCCATACACACCATACATTTTAGTCCCAAAACTAAGCAGAGCTTGCTGCGGGTACTAGATAATGGATACACATATACACCACTATTTTTTAATTAGTACAAAAACTTTAAGGACAGATTAGCGAAGACATTATTATCATATATGTGACGTAAGAATTTCATAACATATATAAAGAGCAAAGTAATTATCATTTGTTTATTATAGAAAATCTCACTTAAATCATAGTCATATTTTACAATCCATTCACTAATTCATTGATAATATTCTATCCTGCTCATTCGCATTCTCTCTGTCGCACTTATGATGTAGGTAGCCTTAGACAATAAAATGAAGCAAAATATTAAGTGTACGTTGTTACTTTTTAATTTTCTTAATTCTACCCTCTCCTTCATACTTCATCCGGGCTTAGGACCGGTAAAATTTTCCGTTTAACAAGTAATTAAATACGCAGGTATGTAATTAGAAAGCAAACAAATATCAAAATAAAAGAAGGTATTCTGGACTAAAAGAAAATAGTAATTTCGGCGTATTTATGAAGTTAGAATCAGCTGCTATTTACAAATTTCATCCTCATCATGTCAGCCGAGAGACGTCCACTGCTGGACATAGGGCTCCCCCAAGGTTCTCCACACAGACCGATTTTGAGCCGCCAGCATCGAATGATTATTTACGTAGGTAGGTAATTTTTACTTACAAGTATGAGGTAAGGGCTCCCCCTTACCCCGATAAGGACAATTGAATCCTTCGAAATGTCCACCACTATTGTCAATACACAGACGGGTACGTTTTATAAAATTGTTTTTTAACGAGAGAAGTACGCTTCTGTCTTTTCACTTCGTCAAAAGCATCCAATATGCGCTGTTTTAATTGTTCGACACAAACCGGCTCACTTTTGTACACCCACAAAAAGAAGTCCATGGCCATGTGAGGTCAGGTGAGCATGGAGGCCAAGCTACAGGGCCGCCTCGACCGATCCACTGGCTTCCAAACTCTTCCCTGTACAAACGCACAGCTGCACTCACGTTTTATCCACTCAAGAAATAAGCACGAAGCATGGGTACATACTCCCGTGATGTGAACTGATAAGCCATCGAAAAAACGATGCGCTCACTACCGGTTACAATTTAGCACTGTTTGTCGCATCGGGGCGCGGCGCGGGCGCAGAGGGACAGGGGGGAATTTATAAATGGAGTAGTTTACTACTACTACTACTAATTTACTACTCATAGTTTTAGTTATGCATTTACTTGGGACTTAGAGTTTTTATTTTTTACCTACACAAATATGATCAGTTAAAGATACTTAGAGTCCTGATAAATTATTTGTACTTATTAAAAAATACTGGTGTGGAAATACTTTTTTTTGTAAATATGTAATATACATAAAAATACCTCGTCCAAGACAAACATTCATGTTTACGCACACAAATGTTTGACTTGAGCGGGAATAGACCCCGCAACCTTCGGCGTGGCAGCCGTTTACACTCCCGCTACGCCTCCTGGTCGTTTATGTTAATAGCAATTTATGTATTCTAAGCCCCAAAGTTATTGTTAATAGGGCAAATATTCGTTAAGATTTTTTCTAAATTTATTTGTGGAACCTAAATGTAAAAAAACAAAACTTTATATTTTTCGACCAACTGATGCTTGTCAAAAAAGTCAGTAATATTTTATTATAAACCGATGCACCATTATCATTCAACTTATTTGTCTAAGAAACCGAGCATAATAATAATGTTATTTATGTCAGGGAAAATCCGCTTGGCATTGTACTGGAAAACCCTTTATGTGCTCTTTCTATACGAGATTGCGGCATAAATCAATACCAAAGATATAGAAACTTTCTCCTTATATGACTTCTGATTGACCGAAAAGGGGAACTAATCGCGCCCAACAGCCGAGAATGTGCATATCATTTTTTCATTGCATTGAACTCGCAGCAATATTTATAATGTAATTTTTTTATAAGGCTTTTTATAAGGTTGCCTGTAAGAAATCGGATTTTGCGATAAGGCCGCCCTTGTGCATTTACTACTTTTTTTTGTAAACTTAAGATATCTACAAATCATTTGTAACTATTGTATTTGCGCAATAAAGATGTTATCTATCTATCTATCAATATATATTTAAATATATATAATTATACTACCAGCAAATACAGAGTTGTTTATGCCTTAAAATTATTAGGTTTTTGCGATTAAGACCGTTAAATAAACTTGTATAATGGACCTATACAAATCGCGAAAGTTTTAAATTGTTTATCTGTATGATTTTAAAACAACTAAGCAAACTCTACTATTCATTGTTATAAATAGATGTGCAATGTGTAGACAAACAATACTGTTCCAAATATCACGAACAACTTTTCGCTTTATTATAGGCACACGGGCCACATATCTTGGTCAGATCCTAAGTCTTAAAATATGTGCATATGTGAATAAATGACTACGATTAGGTAACGCTATTCGGTCCCGTTATGAATGTCACATTATCGATCGCCGTGACACAAGTCCCGTTTACATAAACACTCGTCCTACGTCAGTAATTACGAAATCAACTCGGCGTGAGAAAATAACAAATTGAATTTTATACACAATCACTCAATAACGGCATCTACTAAATAAATTTATAGAGAAATCGAGAATGAACCAACTTCTTATGTATATTTTCCTAACATATTACGTCACAGCAAATATTGAAGAAAATTCTATGACTATCAACTAACCGTGTTGCCGCAGGAATCGGGCTGCTATCCAGAGATTTTGATTTTAGAGACATGTTGTCATACACGTAACTCAATGCATTGATGAATACCTACATATGTATTCATCTACAATTTATGTTGCCACAAAGACATACCAGAATTTGAAGTGATATGTTTAGCCTAGTGTCTTATAATTTTTTTGGATTATTAGACATTGCAAATAGTATGTTTACAACTTGCAAATCTCAGGATGTAACAATTGGATGAATATACATCTCTACATATTATAAAACAAAGTCCCCCGCCGCGTCTGTCTGTCTGTATGTTCGCTCAAAACTCGAAAAGTACTGGACAAATTTTAATACAGTTTTCAACAACATCGAGAGTGATCCCTGAGGAAGGTTTTAGTGTATAATAAGTTTAGGTTTTGTGCAAACTGACGGTATTAGTTCAACGCGTCGGAAAAAATTAAGCCGATCGGGCACTTTCCTCGAAAACGCTGCCTTTTGAGTTATAAAAAAAAATGTATGATGGGATAATACCTCTTTAATAGATCTACAAAAAAGTCCGCGATGGTATATGTCTGTCTTCCAAGGATAACCCACAATAATCATATTTTGCTTTTACATCTATCTATACTAATATAATAAAGCGGAAGAGTTTGTTTGTTTGTTTGTTTGAACACGCTAATCTCAGGAACTACCGGTCGGATCTAAAAAAAAACTATTTGTATACGATAGCCCAGTTATTCCGGAAGTCAATAGGCTATATAACATAACGCTTCGACCCTTTGGGGCCGGGCAAAAGACTAAAAAGTCTAAAAGATACTGTCGGCTAATCTCAGGAACTAGCAGTCGGATTTAAAAAAATGTTATTGTCTATGATAGCCCAATTATTCCGATAGGCTATATAAAATTACGCCACAACTTTTAGGGGCCAGACAAAAATAATAAAATGGTCAAACGAGAAGGGGGAGGGTTGGGTCAAAGGCAAAAAAAGGCTAAACGAATAGGATACAATCTATATGGGTATCGTTTTAGAGATTTTGGGGACGCTGATTAATAATATGAAATTTATTTAGTGATCCAAGATGGCGGACGGGAAATCAAAGATGGCGGATGAGAAAATTTCAAAAATCAATATGGGTATCGCCTTCGATATTTTAAGGGGTAGGGAATCGAAATACAACATCTATTTCGTGTTCAAAGATGGCGGATGGGAAATCAAAGATGGTGGATGAGAAAATAAAAAAAAAAGCAATATTGGTATCGTCATCGTTCAAAATAATGAAGAGATAGTGTTATTTGCTGATGATACATCACTTATTTTTAAACTAAGACGACAACAATCAAATAATGACGATGTAAATAACGCTCTCTCTAAAGTAGTTCAATGGTTTACAGCTAACAACTTACTGTTAAATGAAAGAAAAACAAAATGTATACGATTTTCAAGACCGAATGTAAAACAAGTTAAACCTAACATATGTTTGAATGCAGAAGAGTTGGATCTTATAGATAACACCGTATTCTTAGGCATAACCTTAGATTCTAAGCTACAGTGGGGCCCACATATAGGTCAGTTGTCGAATAGACTTAGCTCTGCAGCATACGCGGTTTACAAAATTCGTCAGTTAACTGATATAGATACGGCCAGATTAGTATATTTTAGTTATTTCCACAGCATAATGTCATATGGCATTTTATTATGGGGCAACGCAGCTGACATTCAAACTGTGTTTGTACTGCAGAAGCGGGCTATTCGTGCAATCTACAGTCTTGGTGCAAGGCATTCACTGAGGGAAAAATTTAAAGAAATTAAGATAATGACTGTCGCATCTCAATACATTTATGAGAACTTGTTATATGTCAGGAAAAATATAAATATGTTTTCTAAATTCAGCGACATTCATAAATTAAATACACGAAATAAAAACAAACTTATTCTACCTTCAACTAGACTACAAAAAATAAGTAACTCATACAAGTGTCAAAGCATACGTTTTTACAACAAAATTCCAGGCAATATTCAGGAACTAAGTATTAATAAATTCAAAGTATTTATTAAACAGAGCTTGTGTTCAAAAGCTTATTACACAGTGAAGGATTATTTAGCAGACAAAAATGCCTGGAATTGAGTTTAAAAATTATGAATTTTGACATTTTGAAATTAGTGACATTATATTTTTATTTACATTTGTAATACTTATATTTTTACATTTTGACATTTGTAATTTTATTTATTTTGTTTTGACATATGTAGTTTGATTTGACATTGTTATTTTATTTATTTTCTTTTGACATTTAAAATTACTTAAGTAATATACTATTATTCCTAAATTGACATTCAATAATATTTTCTGACATTTTAAATATATGACATTTTATTGTTTAAATTTTTATATTTTTTTAAAATTACTTAAGTAATATATTATTATGCCTAAATTGACATTCAATAATATTTTGTGACATTTTAAATATATGACATTTTATTATTTAAATTTAATTATTTTTACTTATTGTTTGCAACATGTATTTTACTGTGTATTAGCATGTAAAGTTGTGAGTACGATGTGGGTATTATTAAACATATAAACAAGTAGTTGTGGCAACCTGTCTGATGGCTTAGGCTGACATGCTTATGCATACACCTTCTGATGGCGTGGAGGCATAGTGATGCAGATCGTGCTGGCTCCCTCAATCAAGGTTGAGCCGTACGATTGCTGTTGAATGCGGGCCATCAGTGGGCCGAGTCAGTCAAAAGCGTCAGATAATTTCCTGCATTGTACTTGCACACTAAACCCTTTTTTTTGTCTGGACTTTAAAAGATGAAGAAAAGACTAAAAAAATTGAAGTGACAAAAAAAACAATGACTGAGTTGGTTTCGGCCTTTCTTCTCAAGAAGTCATTTAGCTAGGAAAAGCCGGCATCATCTAGAATAGGGTTTTGACATGTATAAGTGTTGTAAACAACCAAAATGCAGAAATAAATATGTCTTTATGTCTTTATGTCTGCGATGTTAAAAGGGATGGGGAATCCAAATATAACATCTGTTTCGTGATTCAAGATGGTGGATGGGAAATCAAAGATGGCGGATGGGACAAATTTAAAAAATCAATATGGGTATCGTCTCTGATGATTTAAGGGATGGAGAATCCAAATAATCGTCTCTGATGATTTAAGGGATGGAGAATCCAAATAATCGTCTCTGATGATTTAAGGGATGGAGAATCCAAATAATCGTCTCTGATGATTTAAGGGATGGAGAATCCAAATACAACATCTATTTCGTGATCAAAGATGGCGGATAGGAAATCAAAGATGGTGAATGGGGTATTCAAAACACCATCTATTTCGTGATCAAAGATGGCGGATGGGATTTTTATTTTTAAATCTATATGGGTATCGTCTCCAATATTTAAAGGGATGGGGAATCCAAATCCAAAATCTATTTCGTGATCAAAGATCGCCATCTGATGGGAAATCAAAGATTGCGGATGGGAAAGTTTTAAAAAATCAATATGGTTATCGTCTCCGATGTTTTAAGGGATGGCGAATCCAAATACACCATCTATTTCGTGATCAAAGATGACGGATGGAAAAAAAATTAAAGTCAATATGGGTATCCTCTCCGATGTTTTAAGCTATGAGGAATGAAAATACAACATATATTTCGTGATCAAAGATGGCAAATGGGAAATCGAAGATGGCGGATGGAAAATCAAAGGTGGCGGATGGGAAAATTCTATTAAATCAATATGGGTATCGGCTCCGCCGTTATAACGGATGTGGCATTCGTATATAACATCTGTTTCGTGATCAAATATGGCAGATGGAAAATCAATATATTATTTTATTGAAATTTCCCATCCGCCATCTTTGATTACCCATCCGCCGTCTTAGGGCCTGTTCACGAGATCGGTCGGCGCGGCGCGCGTCGCGGCGGGCGGCGCGGCAGAGCGTCGTGCACGCCACGACCCTACAGCAGCAGTAAACGCAGCGGCAAATGTGGACGTATTTGGGCCGACGGAGTTACCCATAAATATGGCGATAACCAAAATATCTTTGTGTAACTATACGGTATACCTACAAAATTGTCGACATTGGATCTTCATTTCTTACAAGTATTTTATATCAAAGGAATAATACATATTCGCAATTCATGAGGCGTTGAATAGTTACCTACACAACGTAGATTACGTTAAGTAGGTAGGTAAATCACCTTTTAACTTTCATAGTAGCTGTGTCTGTACCTAAATAGGTACATATGTACATTACTCAATGTTTTAATGTTTGCGATTTATATTAAAACCTACCATTACATTCTGTAAAACATTGTTTCATTACATCTCGCAACGTTTTATGAACATTTTTGTATTTATACCTACAGCGGATGTGTTGCTATCCACACACGCGACCGTTTAAAAATTTCGACTTTAAATGTCTCCGTATTCATTACCGCCACAAAATATTTAACAAATAGTTTAACCGCCTAGTTCGTCCCTCGCGTAACGCTGTCTGTGCCGCTCGGAGTCGTGGCGTCGGACTCGGTCGCAGTACATTTGTTCCCGCCGCTCGCCGCACCGCCCGCCGCGCAGCCAATCGCGCCAAAAAAAACGCGCGCGTTATCGCTGTGCGCGGCGGCTCGTGGCGTGCTTCGAACGTCTTCATACATTTGATCTTGCCGCTAGCCGCCCCGCGCTAAGCCGCCGCTCAGAGCGGCAAGGTCGTGACAGGGCCGTTAAGAAAGGTACTTTAAAAAGGAGATACGGAGTTCGCCGGGTCAGCTAGTCAATTTATAAGTACGTAGCATCACTACGACCTTTAAGAGCCAATCAAATAGAAAATAGTATGCGAATGTACGTATTTTACGGCAAGAAGGGTAAGTGGTTGAAACCGCAGGCCACAGTTACCGTCAAACTCCGTCTGTCGCTAGTGACGCATTAAAAATACAAAGTGTTCCTCCCCCCATTTAATTTCGTGTGAGAAAGATACGAGTACAGATACACACGAAGCATAATATTTATGTAAAGATAAAGAATTCGGCATCAAACTCTATACCAATCCGTTTGACCAGCGTATTATAGTAACCCAAATCCTCCTTCTTACATTGTTAGTCAGAATTATTGTAACATAAATTAGGAGAGACTTATGTGCAGCAGGAGAGCGCGAAAGGCTGTATAATAGGGTTGTTTCCAACTAGTCAAATCAAGCACTTTTAATGAAATGTCAAAAACGACCTTTGCCAAGGGCTTTGTATGAAATATGACGCAGTGACGTCATAGTGTATTACTGTCAAGTAGAATACTTATTATCAATAAATTGACGATAAAAAATGTTAAATTAAGTTTTAACATTAATTGATAAATGAAACTACTATTATTTTGACATGTATCACTAGATAAAAATACTTGTTTAATTTATTTCACTTGCAGGAAATTTCCCTATTTGAGAGAAGGCGTGGGGTATTATTTATAAAACGAGTGTAGCGTACCGTATACGTCGCTGGTGCGTGTGCAGCGCGGGTATGAGCGCGACGTGGTGCATGTGCAACGTCAGGAACCAGCACACCGTCTGGAACTTCGCCTCCGGCCACTTGTGGCTCGGGTCATTATCTGCAAAATTTACGAAAAGTCTTAAGTCATCATCCTCTTACCGTTATCCCAGTTTCAATCTGGGGTCCGCTTTCTAGTCTAACCGGATTTGGCTGGATATTAGCTTTTCCACAGAGCGACTGCCTGTCTGACCTCCGCAACCCGAAGGGATAGCGATATTCAATGGTTTAGACTAGTGTCAGTTTATTTAGAAGGTACTGACACCCTGTAACGACTGTCAAAGATCTTCATGACAGACGGGACCGACGGCTTAACGTGCTCTCCGAGGCACGGGACAAGCTATAATTAATAATTCAATACGCACATAACTCCGAAAAGTCATTGGTGCGCGCCGTGGATTCGAACCCGATACCCTCTGCATGGCAGTCTGTTGGTATCTCCACTCGGTTATCGCTGCCTTTTTTTACGAAAAGTCTTAAGTATTAAGCCAAATTTAGGTTATGTAAAAACGAACAAAAACACATAGGTAGGTATTTATACCTTAAATAAGATTATTTTTACGCGGTAAAAACCCGTTAAATAATGTTGTACGACGAAGTTGTAATATAGAGAGATTGAATGTTATTTATATTTCCGGATTTCTATTATAATTATCACAGCACAGTATTCCTTTTGAACGTAAATGCATTTTATAGTATCGCCAGACAGTTTGTACACTAATGTTCTTTTTAATTCTGGTCTTGTGTATTGGAATTTGTAGAAGGCTTAGGGTGCGTTTCTTCCGAGATATGCTTTGCAACGTGACTGTTCCTTTGAAGCTAAGTTACATATTGACAAAAAAGAGGCCATTGTACACCTCCATCCATAATAAAACACAGTTTAGTTGAATCCGTTTCCACCGTCGGGGTAGGCAGAGCCAACAGTACGCCACTTGCTTCTAGCCTTACAAACCTCACACGCTTCCTCTACATACATAACTCTTTTCATACATGCTCGCCGGTAACATCGATAATATCGTATTTAGCACATTGCTGGTGGAAAAGAAGTAGTGTTCACAATGTGGTATACTAACTGAGTTCGTCGAGCCAGTCCTGCGCCTCCTGCGCGGTGAAGTAGAGTCGTGTCTCGTCGCGCACGTTGACCCACGAGTCTGGCTGGAACGTGTACAGCGGGTACACGCGCTCCAACTTGATGCGCACCGACAGCAGCTGCAGCACCGAGCACACGTTCAGCATGAACCCGTCGCCTGCAACACACACGAGCTCTGGTTAGGGGGGCTCAGAACTACTTTTATTTTGAGGGTTATTCAAGACTGACAAATGTCACCTCAGTCATCGTGGTCACGATTCCTGCAAGGAAATCGAAACGTCCGATAGTAATAAATAATGTAGTCTGTAGATGTTTCTGTTTAAATGTAATATCTTTAAAACCAATATATTGCGATACAATCCGGAAACCGTAGTTTGATTTCAATAGGGCCGACTAGTTTTGGTTATGTGCGGATTAGTTTCGTTTGGTTAGTGCGAAACTAGTGTTCCTTTGGGGACACTAGGTATGCTGTAGGAGATTTTTACCCTGGTGAGGAGTAGGTTTAATTGAGGGAAACTCTGTCATTTGGCATGGAATGGTTTGATAAACTAGTAATGTTTTGGACAATACTGTGAGCCAGTCAATAACATGCAGATGACACGTGGTGTAACAGAGACAAGGGTTGCGCACCGAAGCATTCCATGGAACAAACCGATAAGAATATTCGACCGAAGTTTCATGTAACGACCATAATCTAAACAACTTTTTTTAATCGCAATTGTTTCTTCTTTTATGGTTTTCTACCCAGGGCACATTAGTCTACGGTTCAATAATATACCTGATACTCTGAAAAAGTAGCATCACAGCTTGTACGTTTTACCGTAATGTTAAATCTAACTACTGTTCAAATAAGGATTTTATATTTAACATACTACATAAGGCTAGGCTGCCTAGTTTCGCTCACGTGTTCATACAAGTTTTGGCCAAAGGCATGAATATAAAATATCAGTCCTCACGAGGTGTAGGTATGTTGCTACTTTTACGTATGAAGCATACACTTTTAATATCTATAATAAAGTGGATTTCAGTGTCAACAACCAAATTGCCGAATACGCAGAAGCCAGCGTCAAGGTTCCGTCGTATATATGTCGCAGATATAACAATAATAATTCGCTTGTTGTTTTGCGACGGAAATCTGTTTGTCTCCGCCGAGTGAAAACATTCCAAACATAAATATTTACAGTTAACACACAACAAGTGCGACTTAATGATCCAATGATGTATCTTGAAAAGTAAATTATTTGGATCGATGCCAATACAAATTCGTCTAATAGACAACCACGAGGTGAGCGACATTTGAACGAAATATGTGCTCTATTTTCGCCAGTGATTACTCGCTGGGCCCTACGACGCATAATTCTAACAAATATATTATACAGTCGTCAGTCTGCCGATAAACGAGCCGTAACGTCTTTATCAATTGGTTAGTAAGGAGACTAAATAGCCTCGCTATCAACCGACGCGGCGCTTGGCATCAATTTATAAATAAAAGTCAAAATAATTTTAAATAGGCAGCTGTATGCAGTTCATGTAACGATTTACCAGAAATCAAATTAATTTACGTACAACGTACGGAATTTGTTCATTACGTGCGGTATTTCTGTCCATTGATGTATTTGTTATCCTCTAACCGCGTAAAACATTGTGTACATAATTCAATGACTGTTTGTTAGTAATTTCTCTGAAATTATTGACTTATAACGAAATCTCCGTCTCTCGTAAGCAGGTTTATTTTATTTAGAACAAATCCGAAACATTGTATGCAACACAATACATGGCGAACCAGGTTACTGCGGAATTAACTATTAATATAAATTGGTAGATAATATCACAAAGGAATCGACGAATTGATGTCACGAATGACGATTGAAGTGTCAAAGCGACAACGACATCTACTCCTCAAGGAATCAAATTGACATCATCTACATACAATTGTGTTATTATGTTTGAGTGTTCTTTGTATTATTTGCTAACTTTTAATATAGGTAGTGATTATTTTCCCCATTGAGGATTTAAAAGAATTCGTGTTAGTTCATTTAAGTACGTGCTTCTAGGAAGCAATCAAGGAAATCATTACATGAAATAAAATTATTGTTGTGAATATGCACGTTTAGTGTTGTGGATCAGATAATTCGCCTAGCTAATACACAAATTGGTGTTGTACAATACTAGTTAATTGTTCTCAGAAGGACGATACAGTTTATGCCAAAAACAAAAATCGAATCTAATCAGTAGAAGGTCCTTGTCATCCCGGCGGCGGAGTGATAGCTGCGTTGTGGTGCCTAAAAAATGTAGTTGTGGTAGCGTTGTAGTATGGTCGTGGTTCGTGTTAATTGCTTCTAATAGAAGACGATTGACATTATCATGATCTTAGCAACGGTTGCTTACTAACTTGCGCTTCGGACAAGAGGGGCAGCTATTAGGAAGGAAATCTATTATAAAGGACTACAGATTAATTATCGTTATGGTTATCGCCATAAAGATAGTAAGTAGGTCAGTACACACGGCTTACCTTTCTTGCCGACGCACCATCGATAAGGAAATAAAAACTGTGACTCCTTATAAAGCTGAAGAGTTAATACAATATTATTTAGCGGGTCTTAGTCGCGATAATTGACCGACCACGACCGTTGCCAGCCGGTAGAAACGTAGGAGAATAATAGAGATATTTATGCATTTAAATAAGTCAATTATCGCGACTAAGACCCGCGAAAGTTTAAAAAGTTGAAGAGTTGTTTATGTGTTTGTTTGTTTGGTTGAACGCACTTATCTCAGGAACTACTGGTCCGATCTGCGATCTACTCCCATTTATCTAGGAAGGCTATAGACTATATAACATCACGTTATGTTATGACCTACGGGTGTGGAGCAGTAGCCCAAACTAACACGGGTGTACCCATGTGCTCAGCTAGAAGTTATAAACTCACCGGCCAGTGATCTCTCGTCAGTCTGTAGTTGTGCTCTTCGCTCGTTCCGCTGCAGGAGCGCGGCGAAGTAGTTGAGCAGTGGCTCTCGCGCCTCCGGGCACAGCAGGATGTTATGGCAGATGTTGTGTAGTGTGTTTCTACTCGCTTCTACCTCGCGTTGTAGCGCGAACGCCAGGCTGCGGTCGCCGGACCCCGTCGAGAATAGACGCTCCGCTAACCGGGGGTTCTCTTCAGCGAATAGTGATATCTGTTTGACAAGTATTTAAAGGTTATTCAAGTCAGGCATTTGGTGAAGGTGAATTTATGTTAATTTTGAATGAATGAAAAAAAATGTAATAATTTACATTAGTTTTCATTTTTTTGCCCTTTTTGACTCAGCAGTCTGTTGTGCTTGCAGCATCATAAATATAGAACGGAGAGAGAAGAAAAAGAAGTAGAAGTGGTACATATTTATGATTTTTGAGGTATAAGGATGTTTTTTACGTCACATTATAAACCAAGTCATAAATAGATAACAAAGAGCTCACCAACTACTAGTCTAAAGCCCGCTTCCCACGGTGTGTGGTTTTGGGGACGGATGCGGTACCTTTGAAGTGCACCGCAAGTCAAGCAACTTCCACGGCACGCGCCGCGCGTTGCATCTGCGAAACCCCGCCCCGATGGAGGCCAGGTTTTTTTTATGCCTAGGCCGCACACATCGCGATAACCCGAAGATTCGCGTTATCCCGATGTGTGTAGCCAAGTATTCGCGTATACTTCGGTGCTTCGTACGTAGCTGCGAGGACTTCGCTCCGCTGTCGGTAAATTCTCGCAGATCAAAGCATTTTATCGCGATGAACTTCGCTTGCGCGGCCACACTTTAGCCGGCCGCCAGCCATCGTGCGTAGCGGACGTGTTAAGTTAAACTGCAGTGCGTAATATAGCTGAAGCGAAACATGGATTGGATTGATTACCATCCACTTCCTCCATTTTCTTGCTTTTAATTTAAGTATTCTTTAGATGACATAAATGTAAAAAATAATTATTTGCTGCCATAAAATACAGAGCAACCGTGGCGTCCATTTTGTCTTTTACGTATAAACATCGCTCGTACATCGCGATAAACTTTACATCGCGCATTATCTGGCCGCGCAGCTTCGCCGTAGACCGAAGACGAAGTTTATCGCCCGAATGTTATCGCGATGTGTGTGGCCCAGGCATTATAGTAATAGGCGGCAAACGAGCAGGCGGATCACCTGATGGTAAGCAATTACCGCCGTCCATGGACACAAGTAACACCACAGGAGTCACAAGTGCGTTGCCGCCGGGTTGAGAAAAGGGAGGAAAAGGAGGAAGGATGAGGGAGAAGGAAAGGGGGTAAGGCCCCCCGCGCTCTCACTCACCGAACGAAACGCAACAGTTTAGGAACTGTTACTTTACGTCGATTTTCTGTGAGAGGGTAGTACTTCTCTGGTCGAGCCGGCCCATCCATGCTCAAATCAGCAAGGCTCTACTACCTGTAAATTGTACTACCAGCTATTATTGTGGTGGTAAACAAAGGACTTACAGCAAAGAAGGGTCCGAGGAAACTGACGCGCGCGATCTCCCGGCCGGGCGCCGTGGTGACGGGGTCGGGGCACAGGCTCGGCAGGCGCGCGATGAGCTCGGCCAGCGGGCGGCGCGAGTGGCGCGCGCCGGCGCGCAGCTCGCACAGCGCGCGCAGGGCCCGCAGCGCCGCGCAGCTGCCGCCGCCGCGCCCGCCCAGCGGGGACACCGCGCGACGCATCTCCTCGCGGATACCCATCACTAGCGGCACGAACACCTGATAAAATCCTTGCGTTACTGACTGACTGACAGACACGCTACAGCCGAAACTATTGGGCGCAGGAAGCTGAAATTTGGCATGTATATTCCTTGGGGACTGTAGGGGTCCACTAAGAAGGGATTTCCCGAGATTCCCACGGGATCGGCCAAAACGGGTAAATTAAAAAACATGCAGGCGTAGCTGCTGGCGTCCTCAAGTAATTTTATAGAAACGGGTTTTATTCGCGATATTTAATTAATTTAAGGTATAAATAACTACCTCGGTACGTCCTCTGAAACGTCGGTAAAACACCGACGTTTCGACCGTCTTACAACGGTCACGGGCTAATAAGACCCATTTCCATTAAATTTTATGATGTATACAAATCGCGAAAGATTAAAATCGACTTTATCTTCAGTTGAGCTGGCTATCCACTGGAACAAACAGGAGTGGCGCTGGGTCTAAAACAGACGTTGCGGATTTTTTAAGCATTTCTATTGGTTGTGTTAGATTCAGCTCTCCTCTGCTCCACTTAGTGGACAGTCAGCAATACGAGATACAAACCAGATTCTATACCACGTCAGCGATATATTAAAAATGGCTAAATCAAACATATATTAAAATTTGATGTACGTTTATCTACAAATATATCAGCATGGTATGTCGATCACACCTACCTCTTCGAAGACTTCCTTGTCAGTGTAAGTAGCGAGCAATAGCTCCGGTATGAGCCCGGTCGGCGGCGATACCACCAGCACATACGGTAGCAGCGCAGACTTTCTGCACTTCTCCAGATCGAACCTGCCTTGAAGCACTAGCACCAAATGATTCACTAATAAAGTTCTTAAAGTTTGAAGCAAGTCACTCAACGGGGGCTCTGAACTTTTCTTCGAGTACTCCCGCTCGTACGAGTTGATGTTCGTGTAGAAACGCACTATATAGCTGACGGCTAAACCTTGTGTTGGAATTGTCTTGGGTAGTGGCAGCGAGGGTGTGGGGCAATCTGCTTTGTCAGATTCTGTTTCTGAACCGAGCGATCCACTCGTCAACATTTCGTCGCCATCCTCGCTCGGTCTCTTTGTGGTTTCGGTGATCGCTATTAACTTTTGGTTTAGCGGATCTGACCCGTCCGCAATTTGTGTAATAACGTCTATCAAGGCTTGTGAAGCCAATTCTTCTAAGCTTAGTTTAGGGTTGTCAAGTAGAGATGCTGCAACCGATGGCACGAAAATTCCTCCTATAATAAACAATTTAAATAACATAGATAGGGTTCATAGTATTTCTATTTATGTTGTTAATTTAAATGACAAGGCATTGGATATTCAGTAAAATCTAATTATCTAAATGTATTTTTTTTGCATTTATAGAATCACGCGTATATCCCCGAAAAGGTAGGCAGAGGCAGGCCTGGCGCACTTTGCATTTTAGGTACAAACTTACAAGTACCTCGGCCGACCACGTTGACGTGGTTGGATTTAGTGGGTTGCCGCGCGCCGCCCACATTAGACGTCACGCAACGCAACGAGTGTGACCGCTCCGTATTCTCACGCGCCGTGTTCATACTGTTCAAATTATATACCTAAACGGCTTTAACAACGAAAATGTATCATCACAAGTCTAATGCAAAGTATTGCTCAATTAACTGTGTCGAAAACGACTTGAAAATTTGATTTTATTTTATTTATATTACGAGAGCAACTTGAAAATTAGATTTTTTGTTTGTTGAGATATCTTAACGATTATGGTGTCAAATTAAAGATCTAGTTCAAAAACCATTTTATCTGTTTGAATCATGTAAATCGGTCCACGCGTTTAGGAAATAACTAAGAATCAGTATAGTAAAAATGTAAACAACCAGAATTTTTGTGGTATTTGTTCTACGAGCTCAAATAGTGGGATAGATACTTATATGATAATTATTTATTATGAGGTACGTGGTCAAGTAGGTAGATAGACGATGAATAAATATTATAGTTGCAGCGGCAAGTCAACAACCCTAGCGCGCCACTCCGCGCCAGACAGTGACAGCGTTATGTGTTAGAAAAGAAAGGGAACGGTTAGGTTAATATCGCATTAGGCACTGAGTGCTTATGCGAGTTGAATTGCACTTTGTTGCTTAGTAGCAAGAGTCGCAAATTCAATAAATTGGTTTGACAAGTGAATTTTCTGTACGTTAGTACTATTCTTTATTCTGTGGCAGAGGTGTACTATTACACCCATATTTCACCATGAATTTTTAAGTCCCACGTAATAAGGGGCGAGCCTATTGCCGTTACCGGGCACATCACCAGACTCCGAGCTGCTACTGAGAATTCGAAAAAAACCAGTAACGCTTTTGCCCGACCCGGGAATCGAACCCGGGACCTCCGATCAGTAGTCACATATGCTATCGACTGGACCATGGAGGCAGTCTAAATGTACATATAAATACCAAATATATGACAACACCAGGTATATACAGAAACCAGGTCAAGTATATTTCAGAATGCATAATTATGTTAATTAAATAGTAATATTTTGATACTTGAGAAAAGAAAGCAATGTTTGTTTTTATAAGTATGTAAACAGTATGATGATGACAGTCTCATGGCCAGCAAATTTACTACTTTTTTTATTACTTTAGCTTTCTTGAATTCGTAAACATTTAAATTGTGGTGACTATTAAGAGTTTAACAGAATTTGATTATTACAATAATTAAGAATGGGATGTTTAGGATTACAAAGAGTAAATACTAGTACTTACTTACACCTAATTTACACAAGAACAACCTCTTTAAATTCTTTCAAATCCTTTAAGAAGCGGTAATATTTATTTTTTATCTGCCATAAGAATATTTATAACACGATTTGAATGATTTTTATTTGATTGAAAATGAAAAGGACCCATCAGATTAACTAATAAATTAACCAACCGAATATAAACAAATAATTTGTTAAAAATATATGACAAAATTTTAGATGCTACTATGTTACTTATTAGATAACTACTACAATTTAAAAATATATTGCAATTACTTTGCATTTTCTCACTAAGTCTTTCTGATTAGGTAATTATGAACCAAATTTAGATAAAAAAATAAGCTGTTTTAAAACCATGTCAATCAAGTAAAGGTGTCTCTGGTGGGTAGTTAAAAGTTTTAAGTAATTGGTAATGGACAAGGCTTGTACATCACTGTGCGTGATGCAATTATGTAACCATCATCACACTAACTGCATTACTGTGAAAGTGTGAAGTTTTATATAATGGTAAACATTTTTAGAATTAACTGTGATTGCTTTTTCCAAATTTTAATACAATAAAGAAGGTACTTGTAAATAGACAGTCAAAGCAACAGCCGTTGCGATTGCATCATGTAGTTTTTGTACTGACCTGCACTGTCATCTGACCAAGACACTTGTAATATCTTAGCCACAATATTCCTGAGTTGTTCTTCCGTCAGTTCTGTACAACTGACTGTCCTTGACCGGTGTATCTTGCGTGCCGGTGATGATGTTGTATCACTGTCATCCACCTATCATGCAACATCCATTTATATAACAATTCTTTAATTTCACAGAATACTCTGTGCCTTTGTGTTTCTGTTCTACTTGCCAGTATAACTTTCTTTTGTTCTTAGAACACAATTGATTCAAAGACACAAAGAAAACTTTTTCATAAAGTATATACAATGATTGACATTGAAATAAATGTAAAGGCTTACCTAAATGCCAGTTACATAATCTAAATAATTACATTTTTTTATATAAAGGGCCTAAAGAAAGGTATCAATAGCAAAAGTTAAAAGTCATTGTTTGTTTATTTATAGCTTATTGGAGAATGACATGACTTAACTATAAAATAGTATTTTGAATCAAGTTATCATTAGTTATTGGCAAATGTACTTATAGTTACAAGATATTCACTGAGCTAGATGTATTCACATATCTAGTTGTCATAGTAAATTAATTATGTTTGTACTAACCTCCATTGGCTCTTGTTGTTGCTCAGATTGTGAATTCCTCTCTGACACATCATCAACATCCATAGATAGTGACCGTCGTGAACAACTTGGTGATGCATTACTAGGCCGTGGTCTCACTGGTGGTGGTTCAGCAAACTGTGCAGGGGATATTGATCTTGATGTACTGTCTTCTCTCATAGAGGCTCCTTCTGAACCTCCAACTGTAGATTGTGGTAAACTAGATACTCGCACTGACCCACAACTTAACAAGGTATCATCACCCATAGAGTCAAAGCTATTATATTGTCTTGTTTGTGACAAATCTGTCATTTTGGTATCAGGCATTTCGTCTAGTAAATTGTTATCTGTCTTTTCTGTCACAATTAACCCATCAGCTGGTATTTTTGATTCATCTGTTTCACTGTTTTTGACCCCATCTGAATAATTTGGTTCTCTGTTTGTGTTGGCAACTTCAGGTGTGGTGGGTTCTGTGGAGCCACGGGGAACTGGGGCAGGTGAAAATCGAGGTTGGGAGGAAGTCTGGATGTCAGGTGACGGCATCGAGGCCCCTGGAGTAACAGGGGGGCTGGCTGGCGATGGCGCTGAGCCTGCGCCACTGAGCGCTGCTAGCCGCGCCAGGCGACGCCTCCGTATCTGCAAACGAACACCATGAGGTTCAGCAGCACATGCGTGAACCCTATACACGCGCCAACGTCAAACACCAACGCTTTGTTTTGTTACGAAATTAGATTGGCCATACGCATTACGCCAAGGTTCGTTTACAAAACAAATTTCCTACTTACCTCTTCTTGACTCAGCTCACTCATGATGAAAGATCACAACTTTACACTTTGGATAATCTTGTTGAAACCACTATTCCTTTGAATTTAGTTTCAAAAAATTGGATAGGAAAGAAGAGCAAGCCACACAACGGCGAGTCAGTCACCTCGCTCAGCTGTTTGACGTTTGTGGTTGGTAGAATGACGAGAAAGTATTGAAAATACACGCGTCATCCTTGTCCTGACTCTAGGCTCAACAAAGCTTAATTTCTACCATCTCATTCTACAGTCGCACTTTGCGCGTGTGTAAAAGAGATAGAGGATAAGAAGTTATTATCGGTACATAAATATACAGCCTATAGACATGGTTAATATTAAATTTTATGTGTATTTATGCATGTTCATCGTGTAGTTTTCATATTTTAAATTACGTAACTGTTTAGTTATTTAACTTTTTTAATATCGCTATGATAACATTTAAACAAAATCTTATGTAATACTCCAGTTAGAATTAATTAGATGTTGATGTTCTTATTTAGTGATGCTCAATGGAAAACTCAATATCGGTAGGATGGAAGGTGATAATGACTGATAAGGGAAACAATCCTGAGGGACAAAACATGGGATTAAAAATTTATTACTTCCATGGGATAGACAAAAATAGTGTTACTAATTGTTATTTTAATAAACTTTCTAGAATGTAATTGCCTTAAAAATTGACCACGAATGATACAATACGATTAGTACCACCACCTTCTGCTTTCAATTTACGGAAATCATATTATTTTGATCAGTTTAAAAAAAGCCGTATATTAGGTCCATTTAAAAAAACATACATTGAGTCCTCGGTTTCTTCAAAACAAGTACAAAGCCAAATACCTCGTCTTCGTCTCGCGAGTAAATACATGCATTAGAGCATGTATTTACTCGCGTCTATAGGTACTGAGGGAACGGTGTAAATTAACTATTGAAGTCATGAAGGCACTAACATAATTTATTTACTTAGATTTCTCTTTCTTTAAAAATACTATTCTCGCACTAGAAATAGGCAAATAGGTAAAGCCTGTGTCGTAAAAAAGTAGTTTTACACTAAATAGTAGTAATAGTAGCGATGGAGTACCTACGTTAATGCTCTTGTAGCTATTATGCTTAAATCTATCGACTACTTTTATCGATAACTGCGATTCGCGTGACCCCGCCGACAAAGAACGTAGAGGAGACCCATTTTATAGAGTAGACATGAACGTCATCAGCAGAAAGTTACCTCTTTCATCAGCCCCAACTCGGTTGATCATCTCATACCTCATAGCCTCATACAAACTAATGGCAGAGTGAAAACGGCCGAAAAGAGTTACCACAGCGTCACAAACAGAGTCTCTTTTTCGGTGCACATACCAAAAATGACGAGGCACAAATTATAAGAAAATATAAGGTTTACTAGCCGTTTGTAACTTTGTTTTAATAAATTAATGAAATAATGAAAATCTTTTGAAATTTTGTTTTACATTAGCAATACCCATTATTTATAGGTATTTATTTACCTCGGCAATTACAATGACGAAATGTCAGAATTAAAATGTCAATCATTTTCGTCTAACGTTTCTGAACGAAAGATATGTGGTCAATGGCCGCATGTATTGTTAATTTGTTTACGTTTGGATTGTTATAAAATTGCAATAATACTATTTGAATTTTCTCGAGAATAGCGACATAGAATATAATAATCCAGTGCTTATGTTGAGTTTTAACGTTAAATAAATTATATTGATTCAATAATGTGAACTATATTTTAAATCGGTCAAGAATGTAATTATTATGATAGAAATATCTATTATTTTGATTATAAGATTGTTACTGTGAATTATTTGATACAATGACGAGTTTCCAAGTGTCCGACCTGGTTTCGGGTCTCAAGTCTCGGCATGCGGAAACCAGACATAAAGCCATTCGAGAGTTACTGCATTTCACGAAAACGGATCTTCGAGAAATGTCCCCAGAATCTCTGGCTCAAGTACTGGATGATTTTAACCAGCAAATACATGCACTAACATCAAGCTATGATAACAATGAGAAGAAGGCGGGGATCTTGACCATAGGTTTGTATTTTATAGGTTATATTATTACTTGATAATAACATAGATTCACCATAAAATATGCTATTTGTTTTGGACTCAATAACTTATTCATAAGTTCACTTTTAGAAGCAAAGGATATTCCTCATCAACTTATATACAAAATATATGTATGTCTATATGTGTCATTAAATAATAGTAATTTACCATACATACTAACAACCAGAATATAATTGATTCCAGTATGTCTGATTGGTGGAGATACAGATACAACAAAAGCGAGAAATATCCGATATGCTTATTACTTAAGAAATGTATTTCCTTCATCTGATGTAACTGTTCTGGAGCTAGGAGCCAAAACCATGGGGAAGCTAGCAGTTACACTGGGTATAAAGAGGGTAGAGTATGTGGAACATGAAATAAGAAGAGCCTTAGAATGGTTAGCTGAGGAGAGAAATGAGGGTAAAAGACTTTCAGCCGTCTTAATATTGAGAGAGCTTGCTATTGCCATGCCTTCTTATTTTTTTCAACATATAAATGGGTTCTTCAATCACATTATGATAGCACTGCGAGATCCAAAGGAGCAGATTAGAGAAGCTGCAGGTAAAGCACTGCGGGCTGCCCTTGTAGTTACTTCCCAAAGAGAAAATCCTGAACAAAGTAATAAGGCTCATTGGTACATTCAATGTTATGAACAAGCTATGCTTTCGTTTTCTGATCAAACTGGCAGAGAAAGAGGCTTAAGTAGAGATGACCATGTCCATGGAGCACTAGTAATATTGAATGAATTACTGAGATGTTCAAATGCTGCCTGGGAGAAAAAGTACACAAATTTGATGCAGAAACTAGACTCTGAACAGGAATTTTCGGATGAAATGACATCCCTCAACTCAAAAGTCCAAAACTCTTGGAGTGCTCAACAGTTTGCTGATGATAAGATGCAAAATGCTAACATACATGAGTCGGGCATTTGTAAAAAGCTGATAACAGAAACATATGACAAAATATGTTCAGGTAAGTATTCATTATAACACATTTACTTTAGTGAATTTTATTGGTGCTTAATTAAAGATCGAATGTTATGTTAATCAGATTAAAAGTTCTTTCTACAATTTCTAATTGATTTCTCATACAGTCCTTCAGTCAGTATAGCTGTCCAGTCATTTCTATATCATAGGAATTTGAGCTTGGTTTAGTGAATTAGCTACTTTATTACTGGCTATTTATAGGATAGGGAAATATGTGTTTTCATATAGTTATAAGCATGAAAATATTTCCCTTAAAATGTATACACAGAGATATATTTCGTTTATTGTGTATATTTGGTAGGTCTTAGAATAGGCCAGGTCAGCTATATGCTAGACACATTCATGTCATCTAATAGTATATATTAGATGAAATGTACTGAATTAAATTCAGTTAACCTGTATATTTACAAATGAGAACTGTTTTAAATATTTACAGTTTACTACATGAGCCCGCAGTTATACCCGCGTTATTTAAAGCTACTGCTCCGCTCCCGTTGCTCATAGGGTGATGTTATATAGCCTATAGCTTTCCTCGATGACTGGGCTATCTAACACTGAAAGAATTTTTCAAATCAGACCAGTAGATCCTGAGATTAGCATGTTCAACCAAACAAACAAACTCTTTAGTTTTATATAATTATGTATTAGTATTAGATAGACAGTTTTCCAGTTTTGCTTATAAATAAACTGGGGTCTTACTGTTTCCAGATGTAATGGCACAACAGATATCAAGAGCTAACAATGTCCATCAAATGCTGCTGTTGATGATACCTAGGCTAGCAGCATTCAACAGGGAAGCATTCACCAAGAAACACCTCAAGTGCACTATTAATCATTTGATAACCTTTTTACGTGGACGTGAGAAGGAGAAAGCAATGGCATTCACCACATTAGGCCTTATATGTGTAGCTGTAGAGTCTGATGTTCAACAGTATCTGGGTAGAATTATAGAAATTATCAAGCTGACTCTACCCCTCAACAACACTCCCAAAAAACGTAATGGCTCTGATACTCCTTTATTTAATTGTGTCACTTTGTTAGGCTTTGCCATGAAAGAAGATGTTGCTAATGAAATTAAAGACCTGTTGGACCAAATGTGCGCTACTGGTCTAAGCCCGCAACTCACGACGTGCTTCAAAGAACTAAGTAATAATCTGCCTTCTCTAAAAAAAGAAATAACAGACAGACTTTTGAATATGTTGTCGTTAATATTGCGAAAGAAACCGTATGCTGGTGGCGGCGCATATTCCAGTTTTATGGCGGGAAATAAACAGATGTTTGAAGAGAACCAAATAGTGCACATGTTCACCACAGCCATGTTGGTAGAGCCTCACGACGCTGCAAAATTAGTGCTAGCGCTACGAACGCTGGGCTCTTTCGACTTTGAATGGAACAACACATTAATGTCTTTTATAAGAAGATGTACAGATCATTATCTTCTCAGTGAACAGCATGATGTGAGAACAGAAGCTGTGAAGACAGCCGCGAAATTATTGGTCAAAGCTGTCGAAAGATGCGCTCAAACAAATTCGCGAACTTTGAATGTGATAGTTGATGAGTCTCTCGGCAAGTTACTGTCTGTGGGTCGGTCAGATTTCGATCACGAAGTTCGATACAGGGTGCTAGAAATTTTCACCAGTCCAGTGTTTGACAGATACCTGGCTGTAGAAGAACATCTGAATTGTCTTTTTGTTGCGATCAATGATTCCAACCATGACGTTAGTGAATTAGCTCTGTGCATAGTCGGCAGACTCAGTAACCTGAATCCTAGTTATACTATACCCACCTTGAGACAATTATTTGTGCAAGTTTTGATGGAACTACAACATTCTGAATCGACGCGTAATAAAGAACAAGCACTAAGAATGGTGAACAACATTATATCTCACGCTCCGCGAATAACACGCCAGTTTGTAGACACCATACTCAATGTTCTAGTGCCAAAGTTAAAAGATGAGGCCAATAATCCTACTATGGTTTCTACGATTTTGAAAGCGATAGGTGATCTCGCTGAAGTGAATGGAGGAGGCAGTGCTCTCAATCAGTGGTTACCGCAGCTTATGTCTATTCAGATTGAGATTCTTTCAGATCCCAATCAGCTTGAAAAGCGGAGCGTAGCCTTGTGGTCGTTTGGTCAAGTGGTGAGCGCGACTGGTCACGTAGTAACACCTTATATGGAATATCCACATCTGATGGACATGCTTCTCAACTTTTTGAAAATAGAGCAGCAGACCAGGGAGAGACGAGAAACCATACGCGTACTTGGATTATTGGGAGCTCTGGATCCATACAAACACAAAGTTAATCAAGGCCTAATAGACTTTCAAACTGTCTCCACTTTAATTCCAGTTTCGGATGCTTCGACAAGTGATAACTTTGATTCGAACATTAGTGACATGGTGGTTAATATGTCGCCTCTGATACTCGATGACTTTTATCCTGCTATTGTTCTCACGTCTCTGATGAAGATGCTCCGCGATCCAATGTTAACCCAGCATCATACAAGTGTTGTGCATTCAGTGACTTTTATTTTCCAGACTTTAGGGATCAAGTGTGTGCCGTATATATCGCGCGTGACTCCAAATCTTCTATATGTGATACGTACAACGGACAATAGCAACTTCCGCGAGTTTCTGCTCACCCAACTGGCGCAATTAATTTCTGTAGTTAAAATTCACATTCGAAATTATTTGGAGGAGATATTTGATATCATCAAAGAGTACTGGACAACTGACAGTCAGCTACAGTCCACCCTCATCATGTTAGTGGAACACATAACTGTCGCTATCGGAACAGAGTTCAAAGTGTACCTAAGGAAAATTTTACCAAATATTTTAAGAGTTCTTAAATATGATAATAGTAAAGATAAAATATTAACTGAGAAATTATTGCTGGCTATACAGAAATTTGAAAATAATTTGGATGACGTGCTATTGTCGATAGTGCCTGCTATAACCGATCTCTTTGATGGCAGGAATATTCCTATGTCTATTTCGAAGTTAGCAATGGAGACAATTGAACATTTGTCAATGTACTTGTACTTTAGGCCATATTCAGCTGTTATTATCCAGGCACTTGCAAAGGTTTTGGACAATAATCCAGTCTTGCGTCCAACAGCAATGAACACTTTGTGTGCGTTGATAGTGCAGCTTGGTCGCGAGTATATCGACTACATACCATCAGTGGATAGAATACTGTTGAAACATAAGATACAGTGCCCAAACTACATAGTACTGGTGACGAGATTGCAAGCCATATCTACTTTAGCATGTGATGATGATTATTTAGATGAAACTCGATTGAGATTGAGGAATCAGAAGACAGATGTAAGTGAATATAAAATAATACATCAACAATATTCTTAGCAAAATTGATGATGTATAACTACTTATGTTTTAATTTTTCCTATGCAGGTTGGTCTGGGTGACATGCAAACTATACCAAAATTAACTTTGAATGTGTACAACTTGAGGAAATGTTGGTCAGTCAATAACGTAATTTCTAAAGAGGATTGGACGGAGTGGCTTCGCCGCCTCAGTATTGGCTTTCTAACTGAATCGAACAGCCCAGCAATCAGGTAAATAATAACTACAGTATTATGGTAAATTGTGTAGAAGATATTTGTGACGAATTTAGAAGAATAGGTTGGACCGTTTGTATGCCGCAACGCAGATCCACTCGAGACAAAATAGTTTTGTGTCTGGTATTTTTGTTTATGAGAGGTTTATTTTTTTTGCTTTTTGTACTTCTGCAATCTTTTAAAACCTAAATTACTGTTGCCAGTATGAAGTATAACGTATAAGAGAACTGGCAATATTAAATCGGTCTAATGTGTTACAGAGCTTGTTCTTCGCTCGCCCAAAACTACCCGCTTCTAGCGAGTGAACTATTCAACGCTGCTCTCATGTCATGCTGGACAGAACTCGACGATGGCTCTCGTAAGGAACTGGTAGCCGCGCTAGAACATGCTCTCACTGTGCCCGACAATCCCGAAGTGGCGCTAGCTGTGTTGAACTTAGCTGAGTTCTTGGAACATTGTGAGAAGGGCTCCTTACCAATACCGATCAAATTGCTCGGCGATACCGCAATAAATTGCAGAGCTTATGCCAAAGCGTTGTACTATAAGGTAAGATTTTATTGAAGATTATGACACTTTCTTCTATTGCGCTTTTTCTGGTCATTATTCAACGTTTCGATATACTTTATCTCAGCGAAATTTATCTTATGTTGTCTCGTTTTATAGGAACAAGAATATAAAAGAAATCCGTCTAAACAAGTCATAGAATCGCTGATACACATAAACAACAAATTGCAAAGAACAGAAGCGAGTAATGGGTTACTTGAAAAAGTGTTAATGCAGAAGAAAAATGGTGATACCTCTCTAAATGTCCACGTAAGGTGGTACGAGAAACTGCACAACTGGGACCAAGCTTTGGACCTTTACAATAAGAAGATAGAGACTGAACCACAAGACGAAGAATCTCGATTAGGTATGATGAGGTGTCTAGAGGCTCTGGGTGAATGGAGGAAGCTGTATAATATCACGTCAGAACAGTGGGACAATATGTCAGAAGACATTAGGAAGAAGTCTGCGAAAATCGCCGCTGCAGCGTCCTGGGGCTTGCAAGAGTGGGATGCCATGCGAAAATATGTAGCGTGCATATCTGAAGACTCCCAGGAAGGTGCATTCTATAGAGCTATTCTAGCTATTCATGAAGGGCAGTGGTCGGACTCGAGACATTACATCGACTCCGCAAGGAATTTATTAGATCTCGAACTGACGGCCGTGGTTGGTGAAAGCTATCAAAGAGCGTATGGCGCACTCGTTAGTGCACAACTGTTGACGGAATTGGAGGAAGTGGTGACGTATAAATTGGTGGAAGAGAGGAGGCACCCGATACGTAAATGTTGGTGGATGCGTTTGCAAGGTGGTCAGAGGCTGGTCGAAGATTGGAGGAAGATGTTACAGATACGTAGCTTAGTTATGTCTCCCCGCGAAGATTTCCAAACCTGGCTGAAATTTGCGTCTTTATGCAGAAAAACAGGTGCTATCAACCAAGCTCATAAAATAGTTCTTTCCATATTAGGTTGTGATCCTATCACTAACCCCGACGTGTTACTTCGTATGCAAGATCCTCGAATCGTGCTAGCATACAGCAAGAACTTGTGGGATGCTGGTAACAAACGATATGCTTATGATGTTCTTCAAAGATTCGTGGACAATTCGGAACCTGATAATGACGAACATTGTAGACTGTTAGCGCGTTGTCACCTCAAGCTAGGATCCTGGTGCGAATCGCTCCAAGAAATAAACGAATTATCCATTCCTGAGATACTAAGAAACTACGCAGCCGCAACGATACTAGCGCCAGATTGGTACAAGGCGTGCCACGCTTGGGCGTGTATGAACTTTGAGACAGTGCTGTTTTACAAGCAACAGGACAATATTTCTGAGAGCAGTCTTGCTGGCGGCTCGGGAGAGAAAAAGGTTTCGAGAGCAGACTTTATCAATACGCATACGATACCGGCTATTGAAGGATTCTTTAAGTCTATCAGTATCAGTAATGGAAGTGCGTTGCAGGATACGCTAAGGCTTTTGACATTGTGGTTCGATCACGGTCATCACCCTGCGATATACGATGCTTTGTTTGAAGGCATCAGGCAAATAGATGTTAAGATATGGCTGCAAGTAATACCGCAGCTTATAGCTAGAATAGATTCTCCTAGGAGTTTAGTGGCTAAGCTTGTACATATACTACTGATAGATATTGGAAAGCTACATCCGCAGGCTTTGGTATATCCATTAACTGTGGCGACGAAGTCATCGTTTGTGACACGCAAGAACGCTGCTAACTATATATTGAAGACTATGTGTGCGCACTCACAGAATCTTGTGAACGAAGCCGCCGTCATATCTGAAGAACTGATTAAAGTTGCTATTTTGTGGCATGATCAAGTGTTTATTGCACTGGATGAGGCGTCTAGGTATGTATATATTGACTACCGACGACTTTTTTGTTAACCAATGCGATTTGTATTATTTTCACTCTATATGTCTATTGTTTTTAGGCTGTATTTCAGTGAAAAAGACTACCGAGGCATGTTTAAGACTCTAGACAAAATGCACGCAATGTTGGACAGGCCGCCAGAAACGCTAAAAGAGGTCTCTTTCATTCAAATGTACGGGAGAGACCTGCAAGAAGCGCGACGGTGGTGTGAACTGTATAAAGTAAGCTTAAACATTTTAATCGATTTAATTCCAAACAGTTTCGATGACTTCGTTTATTGCAATCTTTAATATGCATCGGGTCACCCTTATCTACTACGCGTGCGCCTACAGGTTCTGAGACTGTCTTTCTGGTTGATTTACCTTTATTCTTTTAATCATCTTGACTCACATCTCAGAGCAATACGCAATTATTCCTGCCAGCATTTATTATTCAGTTAGAGTACAGTACCGATTATTTAATTTTTGCCTGTCGATTCTTAGCATGTCCTACGCAGTAAAATTTAAAATGCACTCTGCAAAATATTCGACTGATGTCATCATCATCAGCCTTTAACAGTCCACTGCTGGACTAGGCCTCTCCTTTGAAAGGAAGAATTGGCCTACTATACCACGCTGGCCAAACGGGTTGGTATAGGGTTTGTATCAAGTTTTCCTTCTCTTACAGTGCTGTTCTCTGCATAATACTTATGCTCCCGCTGTCGACTCTTACGACAGCTATGGGATGATATGGGGTGGTGACACTACGTATTCTGAATCCGTCACCACACGGACAACTGATACCGACTGATATCGTATTTAAATAAATTAATTTAATGTTAAAGTATATCATTCTATAACTACCAAAATATGAATACCAAAATAAGATTTATACCATACAATTTCCCTGCAGGAATCTGGTGAAAATCGTTTCTTGAACGAGGCATGGGATTTATACTACCACGTGGTCCGGCGCATCGCGTCGCAGTTCCGCTCGCTGACGTCACTGGAGCTGCAGTACGTGAGCAAGAAGCTGCACTCGTGCAAGGACTACGAGCTCGCCGTGCCCGGCTCCTACGTGCCCAACGAGAAAGTCATCAGGATATCGCATATACATAGTCACTTACAGGTTAGTACTTCATCAATATAATAAGATCTAAGGAAATGCCATCGGTGGCTGCCTAATATTCTAAAGGCCTGCGCAGACGAGCTATTTTTGTCTACATGGCACCAAATTCCCTGCATTCAAAATAGCGTTTTAAAAACCCAATAATGCAGACAGGGGAATCAGAGTACTGTGTCCCTTGTGTACGTTACTCGATGCAACTGAAAGAAAGAAACCGCAAGCATTTAATTTCGAAGAATAAAACGCAACTATCTTAACTCGCAGCATTGGTCAGTCTCATATCAGTACAATCCTTTTGGTGTTCATGTTTACCCATATCAAATTTAATTGATACAGGATATGGAGATGATGTATTCATAATGCAGTTCAGTAATCAGTTGTTTAGCAGTTTCAAAGTGTAACAGAAAATTATTTCGGATTACCTACTATCTAATTCTTTATTTCTCGCATCAGGTAATAAAATCAAAGCAGCGTCCACGTCGGCTCACAATCCAAGGTTCAGACGGCAAACACTACATGTTCCTACTGAAGGGTCACGAAGACTTGCGTCAAGACGAACGAGTCATGCAGCTGTTTGGCTTGGTGAACACGCTGTTACAGGCCGACACTAACACTTACAGACATGACTTGGCTATACAAAGATATGCGGTGATACCTCTGTCTCCTAACTCGGGGCTCATAGGCTGGGTTCCACAGTGTGACACGCTATATAACTTGATCAGTGATTATAGAGACAAGAAATCCAATAAGATGGCCTTAAATACTGAACAGCAAATTATGTTGCGGATGGCGTCTGATTATCAGAAGTTGATGTTGAAGCATAAGGTGAGTTTTCAACTGTTTAAGTTTAGACGAATCTGAGAAAAATCGATCTAATGTGAACAGTCATATTAATTGTACCGCCTCACTGTGGTTAGTCTAGAACATGCTAGCTGGACAAAATTATTTATTGAGGTTTTTTAGTTCGTACGGCTTTATTATGATATTCTAATGGGGTATTAGCGCATATAACACCAAAAAACAGGAGGTAGGGTCACGTGTGCCAACCAAAAAAAAATACAATAGCGATGAATCTTTTATTGTCAGACAGGTAAAAAATAACAATGAAAAAAAAAACAATAGTCATAAATATTGTGCTACTAAGGACTTGGCTTCTAATTACATAATAGGGCATTATTACTACCTACTCAATAACAATACTTTTTACTTAAAAAATATGCAGTTAAAAAACAATATGTTGACAACTAATAATAAAGTTAGATAAGGTACACAGCTTAAAAAAACATTAGTAAAATATTATTTACAACTTCTATTTATTCTGCATCTCTAAATTCTTCTTCTGAAGAATCATCTACCATATAATCTGACATATTTTGATGAGAACTACAATGACTTACACTAGACCTTTCATTTACAGGAGGGGGTATAATTAATTCTAAAACCTCAGAAGGAAGTTTACTCGTTGGTTTTTTCGGCACTTCCCTAAGGTCATTTATTACAGGATCAGATGTAATTAGCAACATATTAAGTAAATCCCTATTCGTGGCAATACGTGAATATTTTCGAGTATTGTGCTCCCGGAACCTCCTATAATCCTTATTACGCGCTTCCTGAGCTTCTTCAGAAAGCTGCCCAATAGGTAAAAGAGCCGATCTCACAATTTCTACACTGTGCACAAGAATTTTGTGCACAGTAACAGGCATTTTATACCACAAATAGAGACTAAGATACAATATTTTTGTGTCCTGTGTAAAAGAATTAAATTTAACAACATCAATATCGTAACCCGAAGCTAAAGTTCTAAGGATAGTGCCAAAGTTCTTAATTAGTGTCACATCTACACCTGTAATATCTGAAGCCTGTTCAGGATTCTCAAAAAACCGACGGGCAGTATTCCCATCATTCGTATTACCAAATCCTGGTTTTGGTTTATCTACAATTAAACCCATTTCAACCTTAAACCTTTCTTGGATACGAGCCGAACGTTGCTTCACATTTTCTTTGTCACTTTGACCTCGAAGTTGCCATTTCTTAACTTCAAGACGATAGCTTATGTGAAGCAAACATTCAAAAGACCGGATCCAAGCGTGAAGGGGAGATATACCAAAACCAAGAGTTTCCTTATTTACAACAAATTCCCTAGACTCATCATTCATAAATTTAGGAGTAGCTCCACAAATGTAACATTTAAGTGCTGACGAAGTTTCAGTCATAGCGTTGCACACTTTACCATCAATCATCGTGAACAGTAATTCGTGTTTGACCGATATCTCTTTACCATCTATATTACCTATTGTTGGCACCAATTGGTTTATTTCCTCCAAAATCTTATTGGTTTCTATTACAGTAAAATCTGTTGTTTCTTTGGAGAAAATAAACTTAATCGGTCGACAATACGAGGGTCAAACTGAAAGTTCTTAGAACTGGCCACTTATAAACAATATAATAAAAAAAATATTCTAAAATTTGAAAATAGAACTCTTTGCCAATATTACTGAGTATATATTTCATTCATTTGTCATTTGTTTTACGATTTGGCGGCAAATTGAAAATTGTCTGTGTCACGTCAACATGAATTTAACACGAGAAAATTTTCGTGCAATGATTTTTTATGACTTTCGATGTCATTTAAGTCAACAAGAAAGTTATGATAGACTACGATTGGCCTTTCACGATGAAGCCCCATCTCGTGCGACTGTTTACAACTGGTTTAATGAGTTTAAACGTGGTCGCACTAATCTCACTGATGATGTACGTGAGGGACGGCCTTCTACGGCGACGACTGAAAATAACATCTGTGTTGTGCGGCGTATGATAGAGACTGACAAAAGAGTGACCTATCAGCAGATTCGGACAAGCTTAGGCATCGGTATGAGTCAAGTGCACAAAATCCTCCACGAACATTTAGCGGTCAGGAAGCTTTGCGCCCGGTGGATACCTCATAATTTGACTAAGGCTCAAAAACTCCATCGTGTGGATTGGTGCCGTAAAATGATTGAAAGATTTAACGGAGGTGACTCAAATGCTGTGTTCGACATACTAACAGGTGACGAAAGCTGGATTTACTGTTATGATCCTGAAACCAAAAGACAATCTGCTCAGTGGGTGTTTCCTTTCGAGGAGTTGTCAACTAAAGTGAAGAGAGATCGAAGTGCGGGAAAAAAAATGGTGGCCTCGTTCTTTGGAAGGATAGGTCATTTCGCAACAATTGTGTTAGAGGATCAAAAAACAGTTTCTGCAGAATGGTACAATACCAATTGTTTGCCACTTGTCTTGGAAAAAGTTCGAGAGAAACGACCTCGCAGTAGGATCCTCCTTCACCACGACAACGCCTCGTCGCACACCGCCAAGCGAACGATCGACTATTTGGCGACATCAAACGTTGAATTACTGGGTCACCCGCCGTATAGCCCCGACCTCGCGCCTTGTGATTTTTATTTATTTCCAAAAATTAAAGAAAATCTTAAAGGAAAGCGGTTTATGAATGCTGAAGAAGCGGTGGCTGCGTATCGCGATGCCATTGAAGAGACCACTAAGGACGAGTGGGCAAAGTGCTTTTCCCAGTGGTTCCATCGCATGCAGCGGTGTATTGACGTCAATGGACAATATTTTATCTTGTAGGTAGTAGGGCCATGCTGATTTCAGCACGAATGGGTCGGCTCGACCGGGGCGGTACTACCCTCTCACAGAAGATCAACGTAAAGTAGCAGTACTTTTCTGCTGTGTTTCGCTTGGTGAGTGAGAGCGCCGGAGGCCCAGTCCCTTCTTCCCATTCTCTCTTCCTTTCCTTTGGGGATGGCAGAGAGAGTGTGAAGGTTTAGGTGAGGGGGCGGTTACCGCAGCATACGTTGGATCAGTGAAGTATTAGTGGAGTCATTGTGTGGGTAGTGGGGGTCGACCCGCCGGCCAGGGAGACCCGTAGAAACGGTGGTGCCGCTGGCCGCCCGCGGTATAGTACAGGGGCCCAACTGGGACTAACCATCTCGGGAGGCTGCCCCACCAGGCCGCGCATAATCTCGGAGTGGATCGTCGTGCCGGTTGGTGACCGGATGGTGGGACCCGGCGACCACTTCCGGGAGGGTACGGGGGCCCTTCCGTCCGGCGGATCGGCCACTGCTATTCTGCACAGTCTAATGACGAAACAATACTCCACGCTTTGTCACGCGCCGCTGCGGTAATTGCCACCTCTTTTCACGCCCCTCCTTTCTTCTTCCACTCCACTATGGCAGCAAGCATTGGTAACGGTCACACAGCGGCGTCAACCTTTCCCACCCACACGCTACTTGAGGTGGAGTTCACCAACATCCGCGGACTCCATTCAAACCTCAACGCCGTCCACCACCATCTCGAGACGGCAAGGCCGGCCATGCTTTTTCTGACGGAGACTCAAATAAGCCGCCCTGCCGACACGACTTATCTGCAATATCCCGGCTATGCCCTTGAAGAGAATTTCTACGCAAAAGCCGGAGTATGCTTGTTCGTCAGGGCGGATATTTGCTGTCGTCGTTTACGCTGCCTAGAGGACCCCTCCTTTTCCGTCCTGTGGATACACGTAAATCTGGGTTCATTAGCCCGGCTTTACGTGTGTCTATACCGTTCCCATACTGGAGATGCCGAGACAACTCGACTTTTTGATTACCTGAGTCAGGCGGCAGATGAAGCGCAGGAACAGTTTCCGACTGCTGAGTTGGTCTTTTTGGGAGATTTTAATGCCCACCATGAGACCTGGTTGGGCTCTCCCAAAACAGACCACGCGGGAAGGGCTGCTCACGCATTTGCTCTCACGCATGACCTGGCCCAGCTGGTACTCCAGCCCACCAGGATACCAGATATTCAGGGTCAAGCGCCCTCTTTGCTGGACCTTCTGCTGACGAGTCATCCAGACCAGTACAGTGTGTCGGTTCAAGCCCCATTGGGCTCCTCCGACCACTGTTTGATCTGCACTTCAGTGCCAACCGCTGCGCCTTCACAACATGTGGACGTAAAGCGACGCTTATGGCACTACTCGTCAGCAGATTGGGATGGCCTGCGCAGTTATTACGCGTCCATTCCGTGGTCTAAGCGTTGCTTTGGTGGGAGGGATCCTTCGGAGAGTGCGTCTGCTGTTGCTGGGGAAATTCTGTTAGGTATGGAATATTATATTCCATCCACTTTTGTCACCAGCAACAGCAAAATTCGGCCCTGGTTCGATCGCGAGTGCGCCGATGCTGTTAAACAAAAACAGTCGGCGTACCGTGCTTGGATCAGGGCTCGGTCTCGTCGCGATCCGAATGTCCATCTCATCAAAGCGGCCTATAACAGAGCCGCTAAGGTCTGCAAGAGGGCATACACCAGAGCGGATGCACAGCGCGTTGCACGGTTTGGCCAAGAACTTCTGTCGCACCCTACGGGAAGCCGTGGATATTGGCGGCTGGCCAAAGCCGTGCAATCCAATTTCTGCCAGTCTTCGCTGCCACCGTTGCGATGCTCTGACGGATCACTGGCTCATGGGCCGCAAGAGAAAGCTGACTTGCTTGTCAATCTCTTTGCGGCCAACTCCCGAATCGATGACCGTGGTTCGCAGCCGCCATCTATAAACCACTGCGGCCACTCCATGCCTGATGTTCGCATCAGGCAATGCGATGTTCGCGCGATACTGCGGTCTCTCGATGTCCGGAAAGCTAGTGGTCCCGACGGTATCCCAGCGGTTGTTCTTAAGAAATGTGCAGCCGAGTTGTCTCCAACGCTTACACGCCTGTATCGCCTGTCTTACTCCTCTGGCGTCGTGCCGCAGGCTTGGAAGGAGGCGAACGTACAACCGATTCCCAAAAAAGGGGATCGTTCTGATCCAGCTAACTATCGACCCATAGCCATAACCCCTATTCTCTGCAAGGTATTCGAACGGATTATCAACACCCAACTCGTTCGCTACCTAGAAGATCGCTCTATTATCAATGATCGACAATATGGCTTAAGACCGAAACGATCAACGGGCGACCTTCTAGCGTTTGTCACTCACCTTTGGGGTGAGGCTATGGACAGGCACGGGGAGTCGTTGGCTATCAGCCTCGACATCTCCAAAGCCTTCGATAGAGTCTGGCATCGTGCGCTTCTTTCCAAGCTTCCGGCTTACGGCTTGCCACCTCGATTGTGCAACTGGGTTGCTAGCTTCCTGCATGAACGACGTGTTCGAGTTATTTGCGAAGGCTTAAATTCAAAGTTTATGCAGGTAAATGCTGGTGTGCCCCAGGGATCCGTCTTATCGCCCACACTTTTTCTTCTGCATATCAATGATATGCTCACTTTCGGTAGCATACATTGCTATGCAGATGACAGTACCGTGCATGGGCGGTATCTCGGCCATCCTGCGGCTAAGCAGGCCGACATTGAGGAAAATAGGCGAAAACTTGTCGCTGAGCTTGACCAGGTTTTGAACAGCATCTCGAATTGGGGTGCTGAAAACATGGTCGAGTTCAACGCCAAGAAGACACAGGTGTGCGCATTTTCAGTTATCTCCATTCCTTCCCCAACCTTCTCTTCTGGACACTCCACTACCGATACAGGACAGTCTAAATATACTTGGTATGGACATACGCCGCAATCTCAACCAGAGAAACTACATTGAGGGTGTCATTAAATCGGCATCTCGAAAACTCGGAGTCCTGAACAGAGTGAGGAGGTTTTTCACGCCGGAGCAGCTGTGTCTATTATACAAGACTCAGGTTCGCCCCTGCGTGGAATACTGCTCTCATCTCTGGAACGGCTCCGCTCAGTACCTGCTAGATGCCCTTGATAGGATGCAGCGGCGTGCTGTCCGTATCATAGGTGATCTTGAGGCTACTAAGTCCCTTGAATCTCTGCAATTACGCAGGGACGTAGCCTCAATGGCTGTCTTTTACCGATTGTATCACGGTGAGTGTTCAGAAGAACTCTTTCAACTCATCCCACCCTCTCCTTTCCTATCCCGAACAACACGTGCCGGGTTAAGGTGCCACCCTTATACGGTAGATCAGATACCGTCACGTACGAAAAGGTTCGGTACGTCTTATCTTTGCCGTACCATAAAAATGTGGAACTCACTGCCAGCTCACGTGTTTCCTTCCTCCCTTGATCCTGGGTCCTTTAAGCGGGGCGTGAAAAAGCATCTCTCAAGGCCGTCAAAGTGAGGGCCATCATGTCACATTGCTTAACCAGCAATTGGGGATGGTGGCCTTCCCAATAGGACTTCACTGTCAGCTTACCATCAGGCAGCGTGAAGTCAATTTGACAGGTTCTTTCTAATAAAAAAAAAAAAAAAAATATTTTGAAAAGATATAATAAAACTAATAACTGGCTAATGTAATCAGTTTTTGATTTTCTAAGAACTTTCAGTTTGACCCTCGTACATGGTAGAAGATGGTCGAGGATTCTGCCAAGCAACTCTACCACTATTGTCACGTAACTGAAGTGGCACGAATGAGAACATAAACAAAAACTCATCTGTGTCTTCACTGTTTGAGAATTTTTGTTTGTAAGTGCTATGACCGGAACTTCCATCACACCCCCACTTGCTAACAAGGGAGAGTGATGAGCCAGAATCTACAGATTTTAAAACTTCACGCTGTGCACAAATTAGACGTTCAGCTGTTTTATTTAAAACCGCCTGAAGTTTAATTTCTGCACGCGTTTCGCTTATAAAAATCTGTTCCTCGGGAGGGTAGCATTCAATTTTTGCCTGCCTAACACTATAAAATGATGGGAATACCTGGTGTCCTGCCTTGATGCTCCATTTCCTCGTTTGTTTATAAGAGTGGCTCGTGGATTTGGCATCCACATAATATGCCAAATCCTCCTCTTTGGACAAACATCTTGGTTGTTCGCGTACCTTTTCACCCACATATCTTTTCATTTCTTGGCACTTTTCCGGACTATGGCTTGCTTTTTTAATCACAGTAGCCAAATTCCGATGTCCGGATAATCGTGCCGATATTTCAGCAGCGGCTTCTAGCTGGTTTACATCTCGCGTGTGTCGTAGGTCCTCCACGCGTCTGCTTTTCGTTTTTTCACTTGCTTCAGGAAAATCTATTGATGGACGTCCAGGAATCGAACTCTTACTTGATGATGATGGTGTTGAGAGGTGGACGCTTTGAATGTAAAATCCCCAGACAACCACTCAGAATTCTTAGTCAGGAAGCGATTACGGCATTTCCCACATTTTTCCCATTTTTCTGTGTATTTGGATGACAATCTTCCAATTGTCATTTTAATTTCCCGCTCAGATGCTTCCGTGATATTAACAAGATCATGTTTCATCACTATAAACTCATACAGTCTACTGGTTCTCTTTAGCATGTTTCTGCCATTCATCAAAAAACTCCATTTTCGAGACTGAGAATTCGTATTCTAGAAAACAGACAAAATGACAAAGTTGTATTCAAGTGTGCAGGCTAAGATGACTAAAATTTAAAAGCTAATAGATATGGCTATGCTATATATAAAATCTAGCCCGCGTACAAGAGGGTACAAGTAGTTTCTAGTCCAATGAATTCAGAAAATCATCAAAATTTGACAAACTTCTTTAAAAAAAATGGGGAAATGTAAACCTATTTTCTTATTAGAAATAAAAAGAACATACCTTTAACTTGAAGATCCATCACTAACACTTTTGAAAAAACTTAAACTCACTGACATAGGATGTTACTTCCGTACACGCAAAAATGCAATTAATAAGTGGTTTTCTTACCCTTTCCTTATATACTAACCTCATTACCTTATCAGTAGTTGACACGTGTCCAAAACAATTCTCAGAATTGGGGCACCTGGGTATCTGGTAAAAGGCTCAGGTAATAAATTTCAGGTAATTAGACAATGACTTTTGTCCAGCTAGCATGTTCTAGACGAAACACAGTGCGCCTCTGGCGTATTCGTCTCTTTAGACTATAGACAAACCCAGAAAGGGTGTAAAAAGACCCTTAACGAAAACTGAAATCCCATGTTGTACCAACTAGTACGAACATTTTTTACTTCGGCACCATACCTGGGAAATTTAACTGGTTCAGGAGATATTGAGAATCAAAGTTAGTATGGATTTTTTCTAATTAGGTACAAAATCGATGTTTTTAGATGCCCTATAACCCCATGGATAAGTAGGCATTTCGAGCATTGCACGCGCGCGCTTTTAATTGCGGCTTGAAAAATGTGAAAACTCAAAAAAAATCGTTTCCGAGGTATTATTTTTGATTAGTATGACTTAGCATATGATGTCCACAATGAGTAGACTTCGGCTTGGTGATGGGTCTTGTGAGTCTTGTGACACCCTGTATATTATTGGCATAAGCTCAATAAAAATATGACAAATATGTATCTTAAGTAGCCAAATTCATGGATAGATCGAATATTGAAACCGGCCATTAGTAAAAACAGGCTATGCCTGACACTACCGGAGATATTCGAGGCACTTTAGCGGTGTGCGAGAAAAACTTCCACCAATAGTATCACTTCATTTATCTATTCTTACTCAGCGCAAATGGAGTTTTTGCTGAAAATAATATCATCAGCAAATAAGAAACCCGCTCTGCTGACATATGTATAATCATTGTCATAATAATTATAGGAGATACGCCTTTGATACTTATTGCCCTCATTTTATCCAGGTGGAAGTTTTCGAATACACGCTATCACAGACGCCAGGCAACGACTTAGCGCGGCTACTGTGGCTTAAGAGTCCGTCAGCGGAGGCATGGTTCGAGCGTCGCACCAACTACACGCGGTCCCTCGCCGTCATGAGCATGGTGGGCTACATCCTCGGCCTCGGAGACCGACATCCGTCCAACATCATGCTCCATAGAGTCACCGGCAAAGTGCTACATATAGACTTCGGAGATTGCTTCGAAGTCACCCAGACGAGGGACAAGTTCCCAGAGAAAATACCGTTCAGATTGACGAGGATGCTCATCAATGCTATGGAGGTAAGTTTGTCTTTTTTATGTTCTCTGTGTACCTGCTGTTATAGTAGTCCCAGAAACTCACGATATAAACCAATGATAAGTTAAGCCTTCATTTACTTACTGTCTGGGATATAGGTGCTTGGCGAACGTTTTTAGTCCTCATCATACATGCTTCTCTCCGTCTTCTAATATACAGGGTGTAAAAAGACCCTTAACATGTTGTACCAATCACTTCGAACATTTTTTACTTCGGCACCATACCCGGGCAATTACTGGTTCAGGAGATATTGAGGCTCAAATTTAGTATGGATTTTTGCTAATTAGATACAAAATCGCTGCATTTACCCCGCCAATATGTTCTTCAGATGACCCTATGACCCCATGGATAAGTAGGTATTTCGAGCATTGCACGCGCGCGCTTTTAATTGCGGTTTCAAAAATTTTTAAAAATTAAAAAATGAAACGTTTCCCAGGTATTATTTTTGGTTAGTATGACTTGGCATGATGTCCACAACGAGTACACTTCGGCTTGGTGATGGGTCTTGTGACACCCTGTATAGGATTTCACAGAGTCAAGTTGGTACTACTGCTATCGTACTTGCGTCGTGTCATCTACGATCAATGAACTTGGTCAGGCGATCTTTCCTTCAATCGAAGACGCACGTTTTCTGACATTATGGACAACACAAGCTTGTCCATCTTTATACAGCGACATATTCTTTCCGCTTTGTCAGTTGTGTTACTATGCAAACATTTGACTCATACGACCCCCTACGATAGATTCAGATAAGATTCGTAATTTAATCTTTAAATTAACCTTTTGGTGTAATTCTATATTGATTTTAATTAACAATCGATGTTACTCCAATGGTTCGTTCATAATTATAACGATACAAAGTAATTAACCTTGCAATGTCCTGAGAAATATAACATAATGATTAATTAAATAAAAACGGCTAATCTAATCTCGTATATAATCTATTCTTATCCTGCGATAACATGTAAATTACTTATCCATGTAATATCTTCGTCGATGCTGTAAATAAACCGATGATATAATATAATGCTTAATAGGATTTACGAAGCACTAGGCTATGCTCGCTGCTCTGCCCACTTTGGGCTATGGCGACAAAATGTAGGCTGCGTGTTGATGTATAAGTTTGCATATTACTGTATAAGCTCCATCAAAATCTGTTTAGTAGCTTTTGCGTGAATGCATAATAAACATCTTATCATCCATCCATCCATCCAACCGGTCCCCTGGTCTCCCGAGACACCCGGACTTCAAGGTTAAAATCTTGGACCCAACTAAGACACTAGTGAGTACATTATGATAGTATGTAAACTAAATACATATCTAGTTGCTCCTATGAATTATTTATTAGCAGGGAATCCGACACATCAGCTTTTCTACTGACAATATTTTTGTTCCATCTACCTTTACAGGGCAGGGTTGTAGACCCCTATATCTTTTCATCATTCAATAGGTTTGAGTCCACTAAGAATAAATCGGTTTGATTGTAGTATCTATAGATTCATTAGTATGTGTAGATGTCAATAAAGTAAGATTAACTTTTTTTTTTTAAATTCTAAAACTAAAAATAATATATTTATTCTTGTGACAATGAACACCAATCAGAGAGCATTACGTCACACAGTGCGTCCGCCATTGATGTTGTTGACGTTTTGGTAGTAAATACAACTAAAACGTCAAACTTTGTACCTTTCAAATCGAATATCTGTAATCTTAATATATAAAATCTTTGCGTTACTGACTGACTGACAGACACGCTACAGCCGAAACTATTGGGCGCAGGAAGCTGAAATTTGGCATGTATGTTCCTTGGGGAACGTAGGGGTGCACTAAGAAGGGATTTCCCGAAATTCCCACGGGATCGGCCAAAACGGGTAAATTTAAAAAAAAATGCAGGCGTAGCTGCTGGCGTCTTCTTGTTCTGTATATATAAAATCCTTGCGTTACTGACTGACTGACAGACAAGCTACAACCGAAACTGCTCGGCACAAGAAGCTGAAATTTGGCATGTATGTTCCTTGGGGACCGTAGGGTTGCACTAAGAAGGGATTTTCCAAAATTCCCAAGGGATCGGGCAAAGCGGGAAATTCGAAAATATGTGCGTGCGAAGCCGCTGGCGTCGACTAGTAACAAAATAAAAGTGGGTACACCAGCCAAGACTTCATTCACGGTTTGTTTTGCACTTCACTTAACCGCCATGATGGTTTACAGCGTTTTCGCGTCAAATTCAAAAAGGTTTTTAAAAACCTATAGTTAGTAATGTTACTGATGGATTTCTGAAGAAAAATTCAGTTCTTTCGGTTTTACATCAAATAAATGAACGAATCAATCACTAATTACATTTTAGGACACAGGCCTTTTGACTCATGTAATTATTACGCCCCTGCCTCTCATCTATGTTCTTTTTAAGTGACTTAACGTACAGATAAATGTGTTAAAAAGCCTCACTCTCTCCTAACTGACCTTGTGGTCGTTGAGATTTGATCTCGTGAGTTTTGGACCAGTAGGTGGCAGCGGTTATTGTCCTTTTCACCATATGTCCTTTCTCGTACGATCCTTTCCTTGACGATATGTCCTTCCTCTACGATATGTTCTTCCTCTACGATATGTCCTTCCTCTACGATCTGTCCTTTCTATAATTATAACAGCTTGGGTGTAACAACTAGGACCAATTAGCATGCTGTGTTTCGCGTACCTACTAGCAAATACTTACAGATGAGAATCAATCAAACACACTAATCGCATTTTGATGACACGATGATAAGTACTCATTATTATGTTCTATTTGACAAATCGTAAACGATAGTGATGACGTTTGATTAGAATCTTACTCTGGACTCGTCCATGACCAAATATTTCATCATGCGGCCTTTCGCAGTCCACCTTCATCATCATCATCATCTCCCTAGCGTTATCCCGGTTGCATCCAAGGCTTTCACGCCTTAGAGCCCGAGGTCCGCTTACTAGTCTAACCATATATGACAGAATATCAACTTTTCCACAGAGCGTCTGCCGTCTGGGTCTGGCCTCCGCAACCCAAAGGGATAGCGATATTCCATGGTTGAGACCAGTATGAGTTTATTTGACAGCCGGGGCCGATGGTTTAACGTGCTCTCCGAGGCACGAGGCAAGCGATAATTAACAATTTAATACACACTTAACTTTGAAAAGTCATTGGTGCGTGCCGTGGATTCGAACCCGATACCTTCTGCATGGCAGTCCGTTGGTATCTCCACAAGGCTATCGCTACCTTTCACAGTCCACCTTATTTGCGTCAAATAGTTTTTATTTTCTTTCTTTCATAATTGCATTGTGAGTTAATAAGATTTGGTCTACTAGGTATACTACGCTGCCCGGCAGATACAATACCCTACACCAACCCGTGTTGGGTTTTAGTCTTAGGGTCGGAACACATCTGACGGAAGATCCGTCGCGTTTTATCGGTCGCGTAACGCCAATACATACAAATGTATAGAAAAACGTTCAAACTTTCACACCTGGGGGCTAATCGTGCTATTTTCAAACGTTCAAACGTTGACAACGTAACGTATTTGGTGAACGTTTGGTTTTAGTTTGGCTGATGTCAAACATGGTATCGTGCTAATTGTATTGAGCGTTCGAACCGTAGACGCAACCCTTACGTTGGGCTTACGTCAAACGTTTAGTGCTTGACACCGGCTTTTGAAAATAGTAAGTACTATTCTTATACTAAAGAGGCTGTAGCGACATCGCGCCATGTGCAAGCACTATTTTAAAAAGACAAATGTCATCATGTGAATGTCATTGAATGTCAACAAATATTATATATATGAAATCATGAAATAATTTCATTCAAATTATACGGTAAGTACCGAAATATTGTTTACTGTAATAAGTGATTTATGCAAAAAACAATTAATGGTCACACTTGGTCATGTAGAAGAGGTTTTTATTTCACTAGAGTAACGAAGGTGAATTCAAATCATGATGCACCACAACATTACCGCAATTGCAGCTTCTTCTGCTATTTGTCGAGCCCAATACGAATTTTATATGATCGTTACAATAAAAAACACCTATTTTTCAGATTTGGAATAATCTATAGAGCAGAGAAAGATGTTGAACAAAACCCGAATTGTCAGCGTTCGGCATAATAGTTATCCTTTCTATATAAGAAGAGATAGAAGAAAAGCTGGAGAATTTCAATTTGGCTGACTTTCTAACTTTTCAGGTAGGTACGCATTTCAATTATCATTACGTAAGATCCTACAGTATTTACTCTCATTCTGAACTTGTCTTATAATATGCATAAATCCCCAACAAAATATTGTAAGTACCTATATAGGTACCTAGTACCTATATATCTTGTGTTTGAGTATATACTCAAACACAAGATATAGCGCACGTATGAGAACAATATAAATCTTAGTTAAATGTCAGTGGGTTTAGTTATTTTGGTAGGACTTATATTTGAGTAAATATTTACTAAATAATTTATTTTTTAATTTTGTTCACAGTAAGCAGAATAATAAACCGCTCGTTAGCACAACCACATGGACAGTACATAATAGCAAGTTAACAGAAATTAGGAATTTGCTACGAGCCAAATCCAGACCATCGTCAATTCTTGGACATTAAACAACAATATACCTACTATTAATTAGTTCTCTTCCCGTGGGTGTCGTAACAGGCGACTAAGGGATAACACGATGCAAATACCATCTTTGCGTAGAGACGGAAAATTCGACATCAAACCCTATACGACTGCCTCGTTGGTCTCGCGGCATAAGTGTGCGCGTGGGATCGGGAGGTCCCGGGTTCGATTCCTGGGTCGGGCAGTATTATTGGGTTATTCTGTCACGAAATTCTCAGTAGCAGCACGGAGTCTTGAAATGTGCCCGGTATGGCAATAGGCTCGCCCCTTATTACGTGGGACTAAAGTATATCTGGCGAAAAGTGGGTGTAGAAATACACCTCTGCCTACCTCTTCGGGGTTATAGGCGTGAGACTATGTATGTTGTTTACTAAAATAATGAAAACCAAACCAAATACATTATTATTACTGTGAAGTTCACCTTGTAATTGAAACAATCAAATGACCTAACAGATGTTGATTGTTTCAACTCTACTTAAAATAATATTTTGTATCAGATTTCATCATCTCAATACACTGAATAAATAAAATCGAAATGCGAAATTGGAGCTTGCCTTTTAATATACCTACTCTATTCCTTTAAATATCTATTGAAGTGGTCAAGCGGCAGTCTGGGTAACACTGGATCATCAGATGTTGGACTCGGTACCCGATAAGAAACGCGCTACGCTTATGTAAGCTCACACAATCGTATACATCCTGCTGAGTTAGTGGTAAGTCTCCCTTGTAGAATGGCCTATTGGTCTAGTGGTACCTAAACCTGAGTGCTAAGATGAAAGTCATTCGATCGATTACCACCCAGGAGAACTCTTTGTGCGATGAGCAAATTACCATAACTATAATACTCGTATGTGTATCAAAACAATATTTATATATATTAATCAATTGTCTGACTACCATGCCACTAGGTTGTGCCTAGTTTGGGATCACACCGCCAGGTGTAAGTTGTCACAGAGAATTAATTTATTCTTATGTTTCTCTTCTTCACGGATATTTTCTTACAATTCGCTTAGAAATTCACCCGGTCTAAATAGTCACTAAGGACGAAAGGTGGCACCTACCCTAACCCTAACTCTCATACTAGTATGGGCAAGTGGTACTTGATGGGCGACCTTATTAGATAGATATTCTCTTAACAGGCTCCAAGGCCTATTACTTTTACTATATATGCAAAGTGGGCAACAGTGATGTTTTGTGATGGCGGGTCTCGTGGCAACAAAGACCCGGGGCAGGTTTTCCCGTGATTATGCCTTTGAAAACTACACCAAGCGAATATCTCCTGTGGCCTTCCCTTCGCTGATCGGCCAAAGCAAGCCAAATTTAACAGCCCTGAACCAACTAGTCAAAATAGGCTGGCCAGAGTCTAAGCCATTTCTAGGGTCTGACCGACTCGTTGAACTATTCGGCACCCTTTTTTTTACATCGGGAAACTCTTTTGCGAGTGCCCCTCCGCGGGGCGGGCAGAGAGGATATGTCGGACTCCCCGGGACAGAACCCGGGTTTACCGACTAAAACCACGTGGTTTTGGTCCGTACCACGATAGCCGCCTCAGCGCTCAAAAGAATGGGACACAGGGAACGCGGGTGTACTGCTCCTGGCTCCCATTACGCTAGTCGCGTAGTAGGGCTCAGTCTCTGAAAGGGCTAGGTTGGTAATGCCCTCCCTTCGCTACCTCGTACTGTGCGAGTACAGTGGTCCCTCAACTATCCGAGACCGCTGTCTTCTCGGGGTCGTTCGTGGTCGGGCAGTCAAATTTGCCATCTCTGATTGCCCACGGCCCCAAGGAAGAGTCAGGCTAGCGGCCATTGCCACCGCCACGACGCGCGACGCCGCCTGCGTCTGCGAGCGGAATCGGCTCTCTCGCGATCCCGCTCGGCGGCGTCCTTCTGGAGCATGACCGCTTCACAGAAGGAGACCACATCAGCGTCCTACCGGACGTCTTCCGTCAACATGGCCTGAACTACGGCCGGTGGAGAAAGAACTATTCGGCACCCACAGATTACATGAAATTTACAATTCTGTGTCGGCACCGCATTGCGCTTCCCACGCACGCACATTCAACTCGCTGCCACCCAGCCCTAATCTAAGACTTAGGTCTGTTACCCGAGGTAGTGGGTTGGATTTCTAATACGACAAATCTTTGTATAATGAGCTACACTTTTGTCTGTGTCTTGGTAAAATGGAATAATTACAATACCTATCTAGGTACTGAGGAAAAATAATTATAAATGAACGTTTATCAGTCGTCTACTTGCTGTATACAGGCGTCTGAGCGCGCACTGACCGAGTAGGCAGTCTTTTGGCTTAAGCCACCCAAAGAACCTATAACCGTGACAGTATTATGTGTATGGTATACGTACATCCTCATAATATTATTTAAGCCTTTCAAAAGCGAATGTCTAGGAAGGTATCGCGTCGAGATGTAGCCTATTTGATGAGATGCCTTCCTAGACATTGTCATAAATATAGGGCCAAGCAAGGTTGACGCCAATCTTACAATAATGAAATCTACCGCAAAAATAAGCTATACCAAAGCGATATCTATAAAAATTGCCTTATGAAAGAATGTTGTTCACTCATTTCATTGCAATCAAACGTATTATAAGCATATGCCACTAAATTGATAAATAATATAAAATTATCTTAATAATTTTCTCAAATTTAAAATATTATATAATTGCAAAGTTCGTCGATAGGAACTTTTGGTTTGACAACGTATGAGACGTCCGCGAACGTAACGGTTTTGGTTTAAGGCGAGGTTGCAGTACTTTTTAAGATTTTTGAACGTCTGAAAGTCCCATGAACTATGATATTTTTAATGAATAAAAATTAAAGTATAAAAGTTGAACATATCTTCTAGTAAATCGTAAAGGTAGAAACACGATTTGGAATGATTGGTTCGATAAAAAAAAATGTCAAACATGGCACTAAATCACAATTTTAAACGTGTACTGCTTAGAGATTCCATAATGAATTTTTATGAAAGTATTATCAGTAGAAACAGCTCTTTATTTTAAAATAAATGGTAAAAACAGATTTCGTAATTTCGTTATCATTTTTCACCAAGAAAAAAAATAGTCAAAACGTTGGCATTATATCGCTCGCCGGCCGTTCATCAGTGCCCATAGACTAATATATATTATAACTGGAGATAGACTGGCAACTGTCAATTTTATCAGATCTTAACGTTGAGCGCCACCTGAATGCCACTCAAGGAACTAAACGAAATATTTTTTTTTTAGCTATCGCTGCGTAACATACGTAATTGTATTATAAGTCAAATGTTCGTGATATTTCTCATGTAACGTTTTTCCAAAAGAAAAACGTTATTACATGGGAAATATCACGAACACTTGACTTTTAATACAATTTCAAAGTTCACGAAATATCATTTCGACTTATTTACATTAAGAAATTAAACACTTTACTAGAGAAAATAAAGATGTTAATTCCTAATCTGAATCGGCCAAATCAGTTACAATGGGTTCGGATTAGAGGTCCTGCTGTATAGGTTTATTTAGTTAGGAAAAAATAAGGCAAAAATATAATATCAAATGTATTTATTTAGCTATACATTAATTTTTACACCAGTTTGTGTTTCTCTTTTTCTGCTCTTTCCTTTAATATATTGATTTCCAGCCTGTTGTATAATAGGATGCATTTGATCATGGTCTGCTGTACCATAATAATAAAAGCTCTTGCCAGTAAAATGAGCAGAACACTACACTTAGATATATGGTCCAAACTCCTTTAGGAGGGCCTATCTTAAGTACCTATGTCACAATCACTTACTTACACAAACAACACAGGTAATGCTGAAATAGATATTCCTGAATATTATACGTAGGAACTGAAGCTCAACTCTACGTAAATACCAATAAAATACCAAGAATCACAAGAAAAAAGTATGTAAACACACAGCCGGCAAATTTTGTTGTGACAATGACGTTACTGACATTTAGTTTAATTTATTGTTTGTTTTTAATTTATGTAACGGTTTCCATTGTTTGCCAACAAAAAATATTTGTGGTCATGCAAAATTGTTTCAAACTAGTAAAATAATATAATAATAATGGCAATAAAAGTAAGTTTTTTTTATATATAAATTCTTATTAAACTTTGGATTTATTGAAGAAAATATCAATTTTGACAATTTGTGTAGAGTACCATGGCAACACTGACAGAAAAGTTCCCTAGATTGGCAATAGGATGGCATTATTCACAAAAAAAAAAGTTGTTCGTCAGTTACCAGGGCATGTCAGTGCCTGTCTAGGCGTGATTGAGGGCGGACGTACGTCGTTGCTCCGCAAAATCCCCCTCCACCCCCGCATGTACGTTTTCGCAAAAGTACAAAGTAATTCGTATTCCAAACTCAATCGTTCAAACCATAGACATACTAGTAAGAAACCGTAAACAGGTTACTGACAAGGTAACATGACGGAGCTTACGAGTGGCACGCATCGCGAAAAGCGTACGCACACTAATATAAATATGTCAAAACGACACACTAAGAATTAGATAAGAAGTGTAAGTGAGATAGCACATCTAATCGCAAGCGCGAAATAGAGATAAACATATACTCTCTGGACCGAAGCGCATTGTGACATCATGCTGACCGTTTCACAAACAATAATTTGACTCAGATGCGACATGATCACATTGTCTGTCTTGAGTAAATTCAATTCGCCTCAAAGTAAATTTGATTAATTCATTTAAGGTAGGGAAATAAAAAGTCGATGTGATTTATTTATAACATTTATTAAAAAAGTACATTTCATTCAATGGAAACCTAAAACAGTACGTTAATATAAAAACTGTGCGCTGCGGACCCACCGTAGCCCTGGCAATACCCCTGAGGATATGGTGGGTCTTTTAAAGCTTAACCGTACTCCTGGCTGAAATGCTCGTAGTGTTATACCAACGTGCTACGTGGACATTAAACTGAACAGTGTTATCTCTCGTATGATAATGACTTACTACTTACGTTTTTGTATTTTTAGACAAGCGAAGACAAGAAGAAGACAAGGAGATAAATTAGAGAATAAACGTTTAGGTATTACTGCTAATGTTTATAATGCTTTGTATGATGACTGCTCGCAGGCATCTTCATCTGGCAACTCTACTGTTTGGTATTGTTCTATATAAAACACCGGCATACCTGTACAAAAAGTTGTCATGGTCTCGTGATATTAATCAGTACAGTACGCGGGCGGCATCACATCTTTTGGTCACAGCGCGACACAGGACCACTGCTTTCCGAGGTAGTTTCAGATACGCCGCCACCCATTGTTGGAATGACCTTCCGCCCCCCATGCGCAACCTGAAAACATTACACGCATTTCGCAATAAGTTTAAGTTATTTTTAATAAACAAACAGAAGTCACTGTTATGAACTTACATACTTACTTTTAGAATAAGTAGTACGTCAACATCACTTACGTGTCTACTGACGAAAGATATTGAACTTATTGTGATATTATAATGTATATAATTTGTTACTATATAATTGCGTATGCGCAGCGTTTTATTATATTGGTAAAAGTAACTGTGCTCCGGACTCTGTCAGACGCTTGCTTGACAAGACAATTGACATTCATGACAGATGGAATCTTTCAATCTTGGGCCTATATTGAAACGTCAGTCTGTCAAGTACAAGTAGCGTTCGGAAACAAATTACTATTTGCTATTTTTAATTTTTATTTTTATTTTGATGTAACGGAGGCATGTATTGTGTATTGTATATAATAATATATATATTATAAAACTTATTAATAATATGTACACTATATACGTATATATTTGTATATAATTTTGTATATATATATATATATATATATATATATATATATATATATATATATATATATATATATATATATATATATATATATATTAATTTGTCGTTATTATATTTTATTTATTTATAGGTAAATTAATCTTATATAATTATAATTGCATATAGGCCTGCGAGAATACCAGCGTTGTAGTTTTATAACTACAGCAATAGCTGACGCAGTTGCCTAATTTGTTCTCCACATACCGCCTTCTGTAAATTTAAGTAAGAAAATGTATTTTAAGTTTTGGAGAAGCAAATAAAATATTTTTTGTTTGTTTTGTTTGTATTATAGGTATAATCTGTGGTACTGTTGAAGATCCGTCATCATCATCATCCTTGCGCTGTCGAATCATTCCCACTAGTTCTATTGAACAGTTCTATGATAGAACTAGTGATACTTTTTTTCCCACTAGTTCTATTAGCACACCTTGATGAGAAGAATAGAACTAATGGGAAACAGTTATAGGAAATTTACCACTAGTTCTATGTATGTTTTACAAGGGTAGTGTCACAACATCGCCTCACAAATCCGAATAAATATGTATTTATAAAAATGTGTTAAACGAATGAACGTCTACAAAACAAATGACTACCAGAAAGTGATCAGCTATCGATAGTGATTGCAAAAAACAGGTGCATGCAATTTTCGACCTTATTGACAATTCATGACAAACTTTTTTTTTGTTTTTTCTCGCTTTCTGGCAATATAAGGGTAATAAAATTATAAATTCTGACTAATGTCAATTAGGTTGAAAATCGCATGCATCTGTTTTCTGCAATCACTATCGATAGCTGATCACTTTCTGTAAGTCATTTGTTTTGTAGACGTTCATTTGTTTTGTAGGCGTTCATTTGTTTTGTAGACGTTAATTTGTTTTACACATTAAACAAATGAACGTCTACAAAACATATTTATTCGGATATATGAGCGCGATGTCGTGACACTACGGATCATTCCCAGTAGTTCTATTGAATACCCTTGTAAAAACATACATAGAACTATACTGGGACATTTCCTATTACTTATCCCATTAGTTCTGTTCTCCTCATCAAGTTGTGCTAATAGAATTAGGACAGTTCTATTATAGAATTGTTCAATACTACTACTATACTGGGAATGATCCCACAAAATAGTAGAACTTGAAATTAACGAACTGAAATTAATAAACTAATTACACAACAATATTATCTGGGAGTACGGTTAAGCTTTGAAAGACCCACCATACCCCCAGGAGTACTGCCAGGGGTACGGTGGGTCGGCAGCGAAAACTGTGCAGTACAATCTACTTAGTTGTTTAATACTAAAAGGAGAAAAACAAGAACAAGTGAATGGACTTTGATCATCCGTCAATGTTTGTAACTTACGTATGATTTTGTATTTCTATAATAATAATATATTGTGTTGATTCAGCCTCAAATCACTTTTATTACTTGACAAAAACACACATCAGTATTTTATTATTACAAATGTCCCATCTGGATACGTTGTTTTTTAGTCTTTGAACACGCACACACAATACTGCTTCTCTTTTACACTCGCTAAATGCCAATTTTTTATTCACTCTATTATTAGTGATACTGAATTTAATATAAATTGAAAATAAAACGTTGTAATATTGTAATACTCATGAATGAGAAGTGATTCCATAACTTTTAGTCATTTTCCTACTATAGTTTAACTACTTTAGCAAAATCTCATTACACACGACGGCATTTTCAAATGTAACGTACACACACGTGAGTAAAAGAGCGAGCGCTTCCGACCGTACGCGACTAAAGCCAAATGAGACATTTAGAAAAAAAAAAGTTTGTCATGAATTGGTCAGCTTTTAATGTGCCACTTTTGAAGTTCGCATAACTCATCTACCGTTTTTTACGCTGCGCTGTGGCACACGTACACACGAAACCCCCCCTCCCATCCCCCCGCTCACTCGCTGACGCCACCGCCGTGTTTTTGTTTTTGCGGGGGGTGAGGTCGAGCTACGCACTGTACTGCAACCTCGCCTTAAAACGTTGTCAAATAATAGCGCGATACCATGCAACAACGAGAGTTCGCTCGCACGCTGTCACCTAGCTGTCACTGAACGTATCTGCCCTACAAAAACCAAATCGTTTACGTTCAAATAATTAGCACGATACGAAATGTGCATAACGTGACGTTTTCGGTTGAAGTTTGGTTTTGGTAAATACGTTGACGTTTAGCACGATTGCCCCCCTGACCGATGATCCGTTAGTACGTCGAGCGTATAGCGTCTGTTCCGTTTCCGTCAACGCATTATCCGTCGACGTCGCGCGCACTACGCACCACGTGATTTTTGACCTTTGAGTAAGGAATATACATGGATATATATACATATATACGAAATCGACATAAAGCCACCAAACATAGTGTGGTCTCGTTTTGTCTAAGGGATATCTCTGTCAGAAAAAAGAGATAGTCATAGTTTACTGAATAAATTAATCATGACGATATTTTATTAGAAATGTCATTCGTGACACTGTCGCCTTGTGGTCGTTTGTGGTACATCTGCTGTGAAATCGTTGTACATCGCACATAATAATTTTGTTTTTTTGCATAAATATGTCTAAAAGCCAGATGAATCAGTGCTTCAGGCTGTGTGTTTCATTGCCGTATGTATGGTGCCATTCATGTCCGGTACTTTCTTAGCGACACAGTATCGATATTGGCTCCCAGAGAATATTTTGTTACATGTGACACAAGACGACCCTTGTATCAAACAAGGGTCGTCTTTCGCTTTGCCATGTTCGCCCACATTTGCATTATGGAATAAACTAATCTGGCAAAAGATTTAAACTAACTAAAGTAACTTACTACAAAAATGTATTATTTTCCTCTAACCTCCATATCGATATCGATTACATTCTGTAGTACAACCCAAATGGCAGCCATTTTATTTGCCCAATGTTTCGTGGGTATGCACCATAGATCATATAATACAAATAGATATAGCATTTTGCCTGATACTCGTGTCCGTGATATGAATTCTACAAGCATATCTTATATTGCACAATTTGACACATGCTAGTCGCTCATTGACATTCATATAGGCATTTTATAGCATAATTTAGGCAAGAATGCCTGCTTGTGCCGTTGATAGCTGCAGGAGACCAAGCCATATATTTAATCTTTCTAATGGAAACATTAGTTTTCATCTGTAAGTACATATTTCATCTAAATAAAATAAAATATCACTGTGACACAAAAAGTATACATTGCTGATTTAACATAACGCTACTGTTTGTAGGATCGACTTTACACGGCAACCTACTCTAAACGTCAAATTATGTGCAAATATGACGTGTTGAGTGATGTATCTCTATTGCGATAAGATTATATCGATACTCCAGTTGTTTAGTAATTGGCAAATAGCAAAGATTCAAATCGTTACATGTGCTCTGCTTTGCTTCCAAAATCTGTCCAGGTTTACTTTAACTAACTTTAAATAACTTATGTGTATTTTAGCTTTCGGACCACACTCAAAGAAAAATTAAAATGGGTAGAAGCAACAAGACGAATCGATTGGATACCAAAAAAAGGGGCACAATATGCTCACTACATTTTAGTGAAAATTTGTTTGTAATAAAAGAAAAAGGGAGGAGATATTTAAAACCAGGAGCTATTCCCACCCTTGAAATAGCTAAATTATGTTCTAAAACTACCAGGGTACATGCTATTTTTATTATTACATAAAATAAATAAATAAATCTTTTTATATAAATTGCGCCTCTAGCAGTTGTATTAATGTAGCGGCATAGCCTACGAGTATGTGCATAATAATTTCGTTTATACTCATTACTTTTTTAGACCACAGGAACGAATCCGCCTACTTCACCATAAACTCAAGGACTTAATTTCATAGTAATTAAAAAATATATAATAATATATAATGACTGAACGGTTGGCGTAGTGGTTTAAGCAGCCGCCTCACCGCTTGACACTGTGCTGAAGTGTTGTGGGGTCGATCCCCACACGAGACTACACTTTGTGTGATTCATAAATTGTTGTTTCGAGTCTGGGTGTTCATTGTGTCCGTTATTTGTATGTTTGTAAAGTTTCCCGCGACACAGGATTTAATCCTAATGCGGGAGTTGTCTTTAAAAAAAAAAAGAAAAAAAATAATAATAATATTAAACACGTTTTGTCTAATGACCATATTGCACCAGTATGGCATGCATTTTTAATTATCTGCAGTATGTTTATTATTATCTTTAAGTCTAGTCAGTCAATTCGTCGTTTACCGGAGGTGGACGCGTAACCGGCATAGGTATGCCAGAGTAGGTACTCTACCTATGCTATTTCTCTGTAATAAAATTTAAACAATTTTGTTTCTTCTTCTTAAGTGTATATATTTAAATAAAACTTTTACTACCTATGTTTTGTCTTTTATTTATTAAAGAAGATGAACCTGCGGGTACACTCGCATTATTTAAGGCTACCTACTGCTCCGCTCTTGTGGCTCATAGCGCTATGTAAATCCCGAATCCCTTCATGGGCATCGCAGATAAGTATAATAATTTGAAAAATATAAAAATGTTAATGTGTAACATCAAAAAATATATAGCCCGCAAAAAATACTAACTGCCCGTTCACATATTGAATGGGATTATAAATGGTGGATCATACATATATTCACTTCTCGCCCACACACTGTTTCTAATCTTTTAACAAAAAATTGATCTTCTTAGCTGCCCTATGTGTTATAGCAGTGTTTTATTTTAAACAAGAGTTTAACATAGACATTTTTTTTTTCGTAAAAAGACAACTCCCGCACTAGCAATAAATCCTGTGTCGCGGGGGACTTTACAAACATACAACTAACGGACACAATGAACACCCAGACTCGAAACAACAATTTGTGGATCACACAAAGTGTTGTCTCGTGTGGAAATTGAACCCACAACACTAGACGCAGTACATAGCGGCGAGGCGGCCGCTTAAACCACTACGCCAATCGTGCAGTCAATTGATGAATTGATTCATAAAATATACTTCTTTGTTATATAGAACCCAATATTATTCCCCTGTCAGTTGAACACTTGTAAGTTTAATTTAGATCACATTACACAAACAATCCTATTAAATTAAATATTTTTATTAATCTTAAAATACACTATCGATAAAAAAAATATCGATAGTGCCACATGTCTAAATGTCATGTCATTTGCACAAAACAGATTATGTTAAATAATACCAGCGTTAGAAATTTGTAATCTATTATATAATAATAAACAGAAACAGCGAAATCTAGGTGTTTAAATCATTTGGGCCACAAAATACGAACATATACATTTTTATCAAAGACATTCCTAACTAATTAAATTAATTAGTAATACGCAAAAACCGTTTGAATGTATTATTTTGCACAATTTCACGCTCTTGGTAACACTTAAAACTAAAATATAAATGTGAATCAGTTCTTACGACTTTGAAAATAAGGTTAATATTTCTTTATGTGTGGCTTTTCAGATAATACCTTTTTATGATAATTGTGTCTTATATATTTATCGAATTACGCCGTGTCGTTTTATGTAGTGGTAAATGTGTATATGTGTGTGAGAGGCGACACTGCTTCTCGTATGATATGCCTGACATACTAATTCCATTTACTTCTGTATTCCATGGTATGCACGCTAATTTCGTAGGTATGCACGCTAAATTCGTAGGTATTGGACATACCATATCCATGTCATTCCCAGATCGGTGATTTTTAAGATTGTAAGATTCCAGGGCCGCCAGACCTTACTTATTTTTTCAGAAAAGAAATGTGTAGAATAATGTAGTGTTAGTATGTGCTATGAGTGTACGCATACTTGCTAGCTTGGATCGAGGGCCAATTTTTAGGTATGAGGTGCTAAAAGTCCACGAGAACAATTTTCATAGATACCTACATAGAAAACATTTTTGTGTCATGCGCTGCAACTGTAACCCCTTCTATATGATTTGTATAAATATTGTTAAAAACCGTAACCAAATCGTATCATCGTCTTTTATTTTTGAACCTCCATACCTATATAGGCAATATATTCAAATAACGCTTGTTGGCTACTATAAAAAATCTCCGAAGTCCGACATATTTTTAATAGTCAAACTCGAATTTCAATATAAATAACTACTTACAGGACTTCAGTGACTACATAACATCAGGGAACACGAAAAATGATTAGGTAAAAGAATATGACAGTAAAATATTGAGCTGACCTGAGTACGGCCCTGCACGAACAATCTGATATGTATGCATAATAGCCACGCTTTCAGCGAATGTGTGCAGATACGCTCGACGCATTTTTCGTCAGATGTGTACCGATTCATTTGACGGAATAGACGCGACCGAAGATACGTTCGACGCATCTTCCGTCAGATATGTTCCGACCCTAAGGCTACATTAGGCCGCGACGCGACCTGCGACATATGAGCGATTAAAACAAATAAATGAATGCTCACCTATATAGCTACACCGTACCCGTACATCAAATATTAATAGCGATCTTTGATTTCTTTATGCGATAGGAACAACATTACCGAAATCACGGCATCGGCTACATCAGCATACCTATCAGTGAAATTGAAGCGAATTTATTAGAAAAGCCGCATGAATCGCTCTTGCTATTTCGTTGTGGAGCATATAATGTAGGTACTGTAGCCACTACGTCATCGCCGAATGTACGCCGGAATTTCGCTTGTAATGTAGCCATACTATGTTTTTCTCGATTCGCTTTTCCAGTCGCATCACAAATCGCTGCCTACTGTAGCCTAAGCCTTAGGTCGAGTTCGCAGTCTACTCACAAAGGCACTATTTGCTTCGTGTATTTTCCTTTGTCGCCTCTTACGACACTGGCATAAGTGCCATAACTCAACCACGACCCAATATTACGTTTCTCCTTTATTATAATACATTATAGGTACATAAATACGTAGGGCATTTTTTATAGTCGCACTGAGATAAATTACTGCAAATTGTCGGCATTGCTTTATGCTCTCAGCTCGGGCATGTCACAAGTGGATAATAATTAAACTGTATAAGCCTTGACACGGTAAACCAATTTGTTGTTTTGCTATAGGATGCCTACTCGTAACTTGTTCAATTAGATTTACTAAATACGAGTGCAGTACTAGTACATTCTCTGCTTGGCCCGTGTAGGGTGCTTCGGGCTAGTAGGGCTGTCGACATAAGCCTATGTGTTAGTTTGGGTATGTATAGACAGTACATAATAAGCAGTAGGTATTATTGTAAAATTGCACTAAAATCCGTTCGGTAGTTTTTGTGTGACTCTTTCACGCAATATAGCTCTGTAGTCATACGTTTTCTATCGAATCTTATTAATTTTGTCGATCAAATATTACAATTTGGAATTACTCCCATAACGATTAAAATCATTCGTCATCATGCCTTGAATTACAGAGAAAATCTTAATTAGCGATTATTTTTATTGAAGTGTATTTATGATAGATATCATTTGAGTAACTAACTCAATCAGCACTTAAGATTATTGGAACACAAATGTTCTTACGAAGTTAAAACCGTAACCGACTATAATTATTTTTTGCTGTTATTAATAATTAATCGTACCACTTGCCTCCTTCTTCTCTACGTGAGATGTGAAACGATGCTCAGTCAAATTTTGATAGAATGAACTGCCGAATGTTTCTAATTAACTGTATTGCATAGTCCAAAATTGACTTTATTGAAATTTATAGTACCTGCGTGTGTAGGTACGCGATGAACTCTACAGTTATGTAGAGGACATCAGGTTTCAACCCACGGTGGACAATACATACCTTTTGATGTTATGCGCAAATTAAATTGTTAATTATAGCTTGCCCCGTGCATCGGAGAGCACGTTGCTGTCGGTCCCGGCTGTCATGAAATCCTTTAACAGGAGTTATTGGGAAGCAGAACCCTTGATTGTTGCGACACTGGTCTAAGCAAAGGAATATTGATTTAGATTGCGGAGATCAGACGGTAGTCGCTCTGTGGAAAGGCTTTTAGGCAAATTTGAAAGCGGACCCCGGGCTACAAGGCGGCAGTCTTAGATGCTACCGAGATAATGCTTAGACGATAGGTGTTCTCTACGAATTATTTTGTCTTGATTGTTTGTGTTGTGACACTCGTAAGTCGTAACTAATTGACTCAATCTTGTTTTAATTACTTAATCCACGGGAGTGCTTACGTTTTAGTGGCAGCGGCAATTAAAGCTCTTATAAACATCAGCACCATAGCCTCAATCTATATGATGTTCAACCTTGAGTAGATTTAGCAAATGTGATAGTCTATAGTAAAACTTGGATGCAAGACAAGACGAGTGAGAAAATTGGGTACTAGCTAATCGCTTGATTAGTTACAAGTAACGTTCCCTGTCATCTTGTGGAGGCAAACTTTGTATCTGCAGGAGCGTTTGTCGTAATAACTGGCACTCGGCGAAATATAGTGTTTGAATGATGCTAACCGTAAATATTTCTATATAAGAAATATGAAGGAGAATCCTGAACAGTCTCTTTTCTTAGTCTAACAATGAATAATGAATGTTGAAACAGGATATATTTGTCCAATAAAATAGGTACGCAAATAACTTGTTTTATGTATTTCCCCGTATTACAATGCTGAAGTGTTTAATGATGATGATACACATAAGAATAAAATGCTCTTTAATGAAGGACGTTTGAAAGGCAGAATAATTGACATGAGTGATCGATACTCAAACTAAACTTATTATTGTTTGTTTGTTTTGCCAAATCAGTATGTTTATTCTCGTAACATAACACCATTAGTTAGATACACATAGAGTTGCACTACCGACTATTTCCCTCTTTCTTTGGAGACTTTCCTCTTGCAATGGAATTGCACTGCATTACTGTCATTAGTAACCGTCCGTAGCGGCTTTCCTCATTATTTTAGATGTATAGAAATTATTCCCATCGCCGAACGACGCCATTGCGTTCCACAGGTCTGCAAAGTCAGATTAGGCCTCCCAAACTATAATTTATGTAGGTATGCCTTGATAAAATCGATTCGTTAGAGTATCGATATGTTAGATAAATGTTAGCAAACATTCAGAGACTCTTACGTTTCGAAGCTAAAATGACTAAAGTGAGAAACGTACCGGGATACGTGTTATTAATGCTTATTATTTATCGGCACAGTCTTTATCAGTTATAAAAAAAATGTCCAAGAGAGTAAAATGGCAATTTAACATTAGCCACAGTTCTTTATGCCATTTCCTGCACGATATACAGGCTCCTATAATGACTTATTAGCCTCGACAAAGGACACCGACGACTTCCATTTAAAGAAAGTTCAAAGGCTTGACCTTAGTCAAGTTTACGATACACATTTAATCTAGTACGTACAGAATCAAGATTTATATTTTCCAATAAATTGTCTACAAAATGTATGTTTCTAAAACTCACTTTAGGTTCACAAAGTGGCTGGCAACGGCCAGATATTAAGAGCTAACACCGAGCTCAGTGGCGTGCCGTGGGTGAGGCCTATATCCAGCAGTGGACAGCATCCTGATAATAATAATGATATTTCTAAAATGTATAATTCTTCTATCTTGAGGTGCTTTTGTGTGGCTTAGCAGACCACGGACAGAAACAACCCTGACTCCATATTAAAACTTGTGGATTAGGTACATCATTTCTGTGTTCACGATGAGGGGCTGTTCGCAATGCTAAGCTAAAGTAACAACTGAGATCATTGAGCCATCTATGCAACTACATTTTTTGAAGAAACCGTCTTTTAATAACTCATGGCTAGAATAGAAGAGCGATGAAGGAACTCTAAACATAACAATGCGTCCAAATTACTTATCCTTCAATTGTACCCTACAAAAACTGTTAACTTCATGGAATTAAAAGACCCCAAGAGTCCAGCATAAATTCATCGTTTTATTGAGACATCTTATCGTGTTAAGCTCTTTGTCCCTAATCCTTTTAATACTTCGTTCGAATAGGAAAAGCTCAACAATGGTATATTTTGCAGGTAACCGGCATCGAGGGTTCGTATCGCTTTACATGTGAGTCTGTGATGCACGTGCTGCACAAGCACCGGGACAGCGTGATGGCCGTGCTCGAGGCCTTCGTATACGACCCGCTGCTCAACTGGCGCCTCGTCGACAACGACCACCACTCACTAACAGAGTCCTCCTTCTCATCAGACATCGACTCCTCCTACACCCTCCCGAGCAGAAGTCGAAACCACCTACATTACGAATCTCTAGAAATACCACCAGAAGCTAATCTCAACAAGCGAGCACTCTCGATACTGAACAGGATAAGAGACAAGCTGACTGGAAGAGACTTCCCGCATGTCGAGGCTGTAGTCAGCGTGCCCAAACAGGTGGACCTGTTGATCAAGCAGGCGACGAACAACGAGAATCTGTGTCAGTGCTACATTGGCTGGTGCCCCTACTGGTAACTAAGTGAGTTGAACTATTTACTATAGTGATGTTTCGCGAATGTTATCAAAACATTTCGAATGGTTGTTCTTTTTTTTAGTTAATTTAAGAAACTGTTTAATTATGCATTTTTTATAACCTTTCGATCTTGCGAACGTGACAAAATAGTAAAAAAAATCTGATGATAGCCATATACTTAAATCTTGCTTTACTAAGCTTGGGTATGTGCGATCTAATAAATTATATTTCGGTTTTAAGAGCATAAATTTGACAGTTTTCGCGATCGTCTTTTGGTAACAATCGTGTCCATTAACTGCAGTAATAAGAATATTGCCAAGTTCCACTTCTGTTCTTCTATCTTCGCCACGCGCGATAGCGAGTGGCCCGAGAAAGACTGATATTAAATTGGGAGAAAAAGATCAGTTGTGGAAGGATGTAGCTCTACTTACATTATAAAGCGCGTCACAGACGAAGCAGATGCTGTTATATTTCATCCTAAGATTCTGGATTAATATATTTCTTCTTTCGATAGACGGCTTAGGTGTCGTAAGTGCTACTTGCGACGATATCATTCACTGTCGTTAATTTAAATTTTTTGATACGGGAAGTTAGTGTGAATAGTAAGAAGTATTGACTATTAGGCAGTTCATCGGACTATGATCTTGAAGATTCAAAATCGCGATTATATTGAATAGAAAATAGAGATGGTTTGTGACAAACAAACAAGGAAAACAACACGAATTGTTACAAACGAAACCTACACTTGTGTTGCGTCGGCTCTTGCACTAAGAGTTCAGGAATTAAATTTCTAAACGCATGCGTTGTTTATTCTGTGTGTATTTAAAAACAGTAAATCGAAAGTTGTTATCAAAATTGCCAAAGCTTCTTCATTTATTAAATAGATCCATGCGCGAATGGTAGACTTCAATCCGACATACACATATCCCACATATCACGCGATCTATATTCTGTACAGTCAGCAACGAAAGTCACTGCACACTTAATTAACTTGACGTATATTATGATTTATTGTCACTTGTCACATTTTTCTATATTATAGAATATTGCACATCACAAGCCATCGAAATATAACGCCGTGTGTGTGAAATATACCTAATCAAATAGGTAGGTACCTACATCGGATAAATCACTCATATGAAATGTTACAGTATCTGTGTCTTCTATAATTCGCTTTTAGTTGTAGGTACTCATTATGTTACGTATACGTATTATTTGAAAGCGCTAGAAGTGTAATTAAGTAACTAACACGCCATTAAATGTAAATACCTGTTATATTAGGAGTAACCATAACATCTTGTTATCGTTGTTTCATCTCTATTTGCACTCTACCTAATGTAAAAAAGTAGTCATATAAATAAGACTAAATATTTATTTAATGCTTATAATACTAGTATTTATTAACACATTATAATTAACTTAAGTTTGTTATGATATAAAATGTTTACGTTGATAATTGAGTTAGTATTATGTAAATTGTGCACAGTCAGGCGCGATTATATAACCGCTTGTAATATTACGTTCATAATATTCTGAAACAATAGACTCGTTCTTACATAACCCTACATTTAATACTATAGCTTTATGATGTTCTCGACACTACAGTATTTTATCATGTTTACCACCGAAACAAGATTCGAATGGCATGTGTGCGCCTGTCGCTAACTACGGGTATTAAAATTAAAATATATTCTTACGTTGTACCTTTGTTCCTATGTAGTTTTTTTAATATAGGTTGGACTATACATAGATGTATCAAAAATAGCTAGCCATTTAATTTCGCGTAATTGACTATTCTCGCTTTTTCGATATATGATGTACATAATAGGGTAGTTTCCAGGGTCAAAATAATTACATTTTATTTAGTCCGTATTTTAGATTAAGTATAAAAAAATATTGGACACGTAATTTTTTTTTCGATTAAATAAAAAATAACAAAGATATAGCCCATTAAAGTTACGTGTGACGTCATCTAGTGCGAAAAAATGCAGCACAGTGTGACGTTATACGTAACTTTAATGAGCTATATCTTGGTCATTTTTGGTTTAATTTACAAATAAAAAAATACGTATCGCTTATTTTTGAATAATCTAAAGTCAAAAGTAATTTTCGTCAACTAGCCTATTATTAATAGATGATGCGTCCGGTTACGTCAAGTCCAACAGGGAAAAATTAGCAGAAGCTATTCATCATATAATTGCCCACTTTCAAACGCTTTTATATGAAAGTTATTACTTATTAGTCGAAATAATGATGAACAAATGAACGGTTTATGTCATTGAGGTGGCATTACCACCATCATAGTAATAATAGTATAAAATTATCGCTCGTCGAGACTATACTAAAACCGACTAAGTGCTGGCAAAAGAACAGAATAATTTTGATTGACATCAATAATCATTCTATTCTATGTATATACCTAATTCTTTCTAAAATTGATATAAAACCATAAAAATATCATCTACTGCTTTGCGTTTGTCGAGTTATTTTTCTCACAACCTTCGTTAAACGTGTATCTTAGTCGGTTTTACTGCAAAGTGACCATCCATCTGATTATCACAATCAGGAAAAAATCGTGCCCATATAAAATATATCAAATATGTTTTAACTGTTCACTCAAAGTAAAAAAAAAAATGTTGTAAATATGTTTATTAGGACTAAGATTTTCACGTTGAAAGCGCCTCTACGCTGTGTATATTGGGCCCATACATATAATTAGAAATATAAGTATTTGTAAATAAAATACGCAATAAAACTGTTAAAGCTTTTTGTATGTTTTATTAAAGTCCTTAATACGAAATATTGTTGTATACTTATAAAATAAATGTCATATCAGTTTATTATTTAATCACATACAACGGTCTGGTTATAAACAGCGATGTTCAGGTATTACTACGTTTATAACGCCACTTAATTTATCTGTCATAAAAAAATAATGCAGAATTACGTAAGACTTCAGATTTGTTTTAATTTTTGTCTAATATGTCACAAGCGTTTTTGAATTGTATAAAGATTCGCATTAGTTTACTTAGGTCTAGTGCTACACCTGGTGCTATCTATGCATCGCGTTTTATGGCAAGTCCGAAAATATACAACTGTACAATAAGCACGGTTTGATCTTAACGACCGCGTTGACAATAATGCTACTAGTTCATCTGATAGTGGCATTATACAGATTGCATTTTGAGTAGCCACACTAAGCGGTTACCGTCTTCCACCGCTACTCTAAACTATCTTGCTTATAACTAATGTATGCCAAGGGCAATATTTGTGATATGGTCGTGCAGAGTATTTTGTCCAGGGCTGGTTTACCGAGGTAAATTTCGATGTCTCCACTTGAACTGCGGAATTCACTCAACGTCTGTCTGCAAACTCCACAAGGGGCTGTGAAATTCTGTTGATGTGCGATTACAGCAACGGTCTTAAACTTTAAATATCCATCAGACACAGCTTTTCCTACGGCCGTGCGTTCAGCGCACATAGCGGGAGTCATTGTGGCGTTCTCTATGTTACACCCTGTATAAACTTTGCCATCAACTTCAGTAAGTATAGCACTGCCAACTGGGAAGTTGGAATACGGACAATATGCCTTTTTCCTCACTTCGCAAGCCGTTTTCAACAGACTTTGCACGTGTTCATCTGAAATCAATAATAATAACTGATTAGCCCATAAGCAATAACTAATAATTCTTACTACAGTATCGTTTTAAACTGCCGATAAACTATTGATTAAGATGCTCTTGTATTATATAAATAATTGTTTGCTGAATAATTGAAACAATTGATACGCATAAAATTTAGTTTTTATTGTTGCTAATGTCGACCAGTAATTGTATCCAACTAACAGGGTTGACGCAAAAATATTAATCAAATTGACTTTTGTTACGCCAGAGGCACAATAAAAGTATTTAAATTCCAGTAAATGAATATGGACTTGTGTTGCCGACTGTACCTACCTACTTACCTAATACTCAAAACAGGATTTCAGATAGGTACTTATAAATTTAAAATAATAATAAGTTAAAGTAAAAAAAATTGTGCGAAATCGGAGCGATTTTACAATTTCTGTAGTATGGGCGTTTAATATGCCTCTGCCTACCCCTTCGGGGCAACAGGCGTGAGTCTATGTATGAAACTAAATGTTTTCAATATTTTTGAAATAAAGTTCATACATACGAATATTCATTAATGAAGTTGAAGGATTGCATGGAAAACCGCAACTATCAAATATGAACCTGCTCTACAAACTTCGTGCGAGATGCTCTATTTAAGATTTTCCAATAATTGTAAGCATAAATCATCAGTTAAATATTTCGTATATAAATGCAAACCTAAATGCACACAACGTAGAGAATTGTGTTGTCAAAGAGTCTTGCCATCAACAAAGACTTCCGTTTTGCACAATACACAAGCAATTTAAAAACTAGGGCAAATGCTTTGTTGTTATCGTAATATATTTATACTGTATTGATCTTAAATTGAAGGCAGATGTTGGCAATCATTACTAGCAGTTGCATCAAAGAAATATTAGGTAAGTATTATTTGTAACTGTCGTTTATTCATGGAATGAAATTCTCTTACGTGTACGCGCATTTTATCGCGGTTATTTTGGTTTGCAGTTATTACTTTTCAACCGAAAGATCCAGAATAAATGTTCACTATTACCTGGTATTTCGGTTCCTATAAATCTTTTGGATGAAATCTAATTCAATTTTATTCAGAAAGAGACATGGCTTTATCTTCGAGTAGGTACAATGGGTATATTTTTGTTTTGCCTGTCTGCTATATTTAATAACTGTTCTCGTTTGACAAATATTTCATTCTTTATTCAAGTCCCATTTTATTCTTATTTATGTGGCGAGATTTATGTTTAATTAATCTTATTTTGCGGAGTATAGTACTTAGGTACGTAACTATATCAATGTGAAGGGCAACCAGTAGATTACTGAACCGGAATAGACAACATTATTTATCGTCTTTCTAAACGTAACTATTAATTTTAGAATCTAGGCCATTAGATTTATTATTAGTCTCACTCATGTAAAAATAGCTTACGCAGAAAAGAGCTTACTACAGGTTGTAGTTTGTCAATCTAGTACGAAAATTAGATTTTTAAATTGGTAAAATTAATTATAATTCAAATTATTAATATAAATATAATTTAAGACTAAAATTGAACACTTACCTAATGTACTAAATTCAACAACTTTGAATTGATCCATGGTTGTGCGTCCGCGTGGTAAACACTGTGCAGTAGAGAGAGGTGCGGGCAGCGCTCGCCGCGTTCACCGACCAACTGATTAAAGCAAACGATCGCTGATTAGATAGTTTGTTATGATTGAACATCCCTTGTGACTAACAGCGTGGTGTTTCTGCTTTCAATGATCGACGCGCACTTGACACAATCACTTTCTTAACGCCTTTAGGTAGAACGTTTGTACCTACCTACTGTTATATTACTAATCGATTAATACGGCTAGTTTAGACGTTATTCTGCTGATAATTTTTGATAAGGTATCTGTCTTTTTAATTAACACGTGTTGTAACTATACAAGCCACTGAAAATGTATTGTTCAATGTATGCGTTCAATGCTTTGTTTGTCCGGGAAAATCAATGTACCTATTTACCTACAGGCAAACGTTTATTAGTTAGGTATAATATAAAATACTTATCTACCTAATTCCGGAAAAATATGCATAGCTATGTTCGTTGCTATGCTGTCCCAAGTAAATCGATTTACGAAAATCTTATAGGTACCTACCTTAATGTAAAATCTATACCTATTGCAATTGCAACGATTTCTGCGTTTTGAGCCAAGGTCAAATTTAATGCTAATAATTTTACTATGACTTAACTATTTAACAGGTAGGAAACTTTGCTAGCGTTTACCAGTCAGCAGTCAGTTTACAACAAAATACATATTTTTCCGCTTAAAAGGTAGGAAGGAATATGTTGCCTCAGTCATGGTATTTCCAAGGACCAAAGATTTTACCTTAACATTACAAAATTCGAAGTATCGCTACTTTAGTAAAAGGGATGTTATTGAAATTTTGATGGGTATGCGTGTCAAAGGCTCTACTAGGATTTGTGACAATTACATGACCTTGGCTCTCACCTCTCACAGCAGTAAAATTCTCCTGCATATTATAAACAACCGCATAAGACACTTCCTGGATTGGCAGATCCCGCAGGAACAGGCTGGCTTCGTCAGAGGTAGAGGCACTCGAGAGCAAATCCTCAATATAAGACAAATAATTGGAAAGTCCTACGAATTTAACACCTCATTTGTAATGTGCTTCGTCGACTACAGCAAGGCCTTCGATTGCGTTGACTGGCAAAGCCTATGGAAGGTACTCTCCGAACTAGGGGTACCGGGTCATCTGACTGCCCTGCTTCATTCTATATACTCTGACAACAAAGGCATGGTCAGGATAGACTCCACACTCTCTAAATCATAAACCTTTTCATTTAAAAAAGGAGTCAGACAAGGTTATATATTATCCCCCATTTTATTCAATATCTATGGGGAGTATATCATGCGACGAGTGTGTGAGGACTGGGAGGGTGGCGTTTCCATTGGCGGGACAAAGATCACAAACCTGCGGTACCTATGCCGACGACACCACACTTTTCGCGTCTAATGAAGAGGAAATGTGCATCTTGCTGGAGGGGTTGGAACGTAGGTACTAGCAGGGAAATGGGACTTCTCATAAACAGAGCCAAGACAGTCATGATAGTCGATCGCAGTATGTCTCTCACTATGACCGGCAGTTTAAACCTAGAACTCGTAGAGGATTTTACTTATCTAGGCTCCATCATAACAAATAATGGGTCCTCCGAGAAGGATATCAGAAGACGGATTGGTATGGCGAAAAGTGCAATGACCCAGCTGGACCGTATATGGACCGACAGGAACATCTCGAGGAAGATGAAGAAGCAGCTCGTTACCACCCTTGCTTTTTTCATCTTTCTTTACGGCGCGGAGACTTGGACCCTCAAAAAAGCTGACCGACAACGCGTTGATGCATTTGAAATTTGGTGCTGGAGAAATATGCTTGGAATTCATTGGACAGAACACCGTACCAATGAATCTATTCTAGCCGAGCTTAAGCTATTGATGAGACTCAGCACAACATGCTTACGGAGGAGTTTTGAGTTCTTTGGCCACACTGCCAGAAATAGAGGTTATAACTTAAAAAAGCTGCTGATAACGGGCAAGGTGGACGGGAATAGACCCAGAGGCAGAAGCCCCTTGCGCTGGTCTGACCAGATCCGCTCTGCTTTGAACACCTCGGTCTACGATGCCATCCACGCTGCCGAAGATAGAGTGAACTGGCGCAAGATAGTCCAGGAAAAAGTTATCCAAAAAAGCCACGACCCTCAGCATTGAGGATAAACGACGCAAGGAGGAGGATGCGTGTCATCTGCCACTGCGAACCCTTGTAAGGCTGATCCATCAATGCACTATGGTTCGTCTAGAACAAGCTAGCTAGACAAAATTATTTTATTTGATTTTTATGTCTAGATGCGGTTAATAAGCAAAGATATAAGGTTTTTGGTACTTTTTTCAAGGCAGTTTGTCATTTGAGCTGGTATCATGAAAAAAAAAACATTTATCGGGCATATGTGTATAATATATTTTTTGAACATTTTATAAAGTGATTTATCCCTCGACGTCGCTATAAAATCTAATAACAGATGCATAAAATATCTAAGAACTAAATCTATTACTCATTATCATCACTATCATCAGATGAATCATCCATTGAATAGTCATGATCGTGAGGGGCAGAACTATGAAAAGTAGAAATCATATTAACATTTTGTTCCTTACAGCTAGGTGGGACAATTAAATCTAATACTTCAGTTGGAAGCGTACCTATTTTCTTCCGAGGAACTTCTCGTAAACCGTTTATTACAGGGTCAGATGTTATCAATAACATATTAAGTAAATCTCTATTCGTAGCCTCCCGTGATCGCTTTCGTGTGTTGTGCTCACGAAATCTTCTGCAGTCCTTATTCCGAGCTTCCTGTGCTTCCTCGGAAAGCTGGCCTATAGGTAGAAGGGACGATCTAATTACTTCGCCACTGTGCAAAAGTATTTTGTGGACAGTAGCGGGCATGTAATACCATGAATAGAGATTTACATAAAGTTGTCTAGTTTCTTGAGCTAAGTTAACGAATTTTTCAATATTTATATCATATCCCGATGATAAAGTGCGAAGTAGTATGCCAAATTTTTGTATTAGTGAAACATCTAACCCTGTAATATCGGCACTAGCCTCGGGATTTCCAAAAAATCTTCGCGCGGTGTTCCCGTCATCATTCAAAGCACCTTATCCAAGCGTGCAACGTATGTACATTGACGGAAACACCTTATGTCCAGCTTTAATACTCCACTTCCGAGTCTGCTTATAGCTATGGCTACTTGATTTACTATCAACGTAGTACGCTAAAGCTTCCTCACTTGTTAAACTCCTGGGGGCACTTTCTTCACTCGTGGTCTTGGTTATTGAAGGATCACTAGTCACATCTTTAATTTGACGTGCTACACTTCTCTGACCCGAGATTCGAGCTGACACTTCAGCGGCGTAAATTAATTCACTAGCACTTCTGGACTGTAATAGATCGTCTACACGTCGTCTCTTCGTTTTGAGACTAGAATGTTCAAAATCTTTAGTAGGTCTTCCGGGTCCCGGTTCTCCAGATGTAGTTGGCAGAGATAAATAAACGGACACATCGAAAGATATGTCAAGACCCTCCAGCCACGTCGAATACTTTTGTAGGAATCGCTCTCGATTTCTTCCACAGCTGCTCCACTTTTCAGCAAATTTCGTTGAATATCTTGAGATTAGTACTTTAATATCTCGCAGAGACTGCTCCGTAACACCATCAAAATTATATCTCAAAGATATAAACCGAAAGAGCTCCTCATTCCGCGTTTCCTTCGGGTGTTTCAGCCATTCTTCGAAAAAATCCATTCTTGAGACGGTAAAAACTGTTGAAAGAAAAAAATAAATAAAAATTAGTTGTGCAAATATATCGCAATGAATTTTTTTACGTATAACTACTAGACACTTATGAGAATCGTATATGATAGGTTCTACGGTGGGGACAAGTGGGGACATGTTATTATTTGACCGATGAATTTGAAAAAATGAGTAAAAAAGTGGGTGAAAATTCAAACATTTCATTTTATAAGACTAAAGAATGAAGTTCCCATGTTGAAAATGAAATAAAATATAACTACTTACCCTTACGTATACAATCCATCACAAAAACACTTTCACAAATTTCTTTTAGTGACATAAACAATGCTATCAAATATGATGTAAAAATGCAAATGAATGCCCTTTAAATAGTCAACATCTTATAAACATACCTTAATGACGCTCTTAATGAGGGTAGTATTGATAATTAATAGGTGTAATCCTCAATGTATAGGGGTAATGAGTTCGTAATAGTAATTAACTTCCAGGAATTTAAGAGTTGTTTTTGTCTAGCTAGCTTGTTCTAGACGAACCATAGTGCAATGGGGTGATTAGTAGAACTGTGACAATTTCACGTGTAGGTAGGTACGATGTACCATATCACGGAACAGAAAAGACATTTTTAATTCTGTTCCGTGTACCATATCTACGTGATGCTATAAACAATGAGCCTTCAGTAAAATCGAATAGCACTACCAATTGCATAATATTTATCCAAATTCTCTTGCAACTGGAGATACCTACCTATAGGTACCTACGTATGACGGTCATCGTACGTGCAACACAAACGATTTCAATTGCGTACAAATCTTACAGACATTACGTTATTTGTCGCAATCATCAGGAATATGCCGGATGCTATAGATGTAGTCTGAATAGCAGTGTATTTATTTGCCGAGCAGAGAGTTAAAGTGAATGTAAAAAAGTAGGTAGGTCCGTAACGTACATAGTATCTACTTGATTATTTAACTCGGTGCCTGGCCCCAAAATTAGTTGCGGACAAATGCACAGTTTTGCATATTAGTTAAAATAATCTACAAAATGTACTACTTTGGATATCAACAAGTAACGCGGTTCGTGTCGCAAAAAGATCTAGGTATACGCATTGCTCATAATTTTCCTTGCGTTATCCCAGTTGCATCCAAGACTTGCCCCTCCGAGCCTAATGAACGCTTTTAGTCTTACTACATATGACAGAATATCAGCTTTTGTAAAGAGCGACTACCATCTGACCTCAGCAGGTACAAGCACAAATCCTTGAGGTGTGGCGTACCTCAAGGTTCGGTGCTTGGGCCTACATATGCCAGGATGCCGCAAAACTTTGATGTGCTATTTTCTTCCTATAGGTACCTACTTGAAAAAGAAGTTAATTGTGAGTGTTATGTGACCGGTACATAGCAATAGGCTCGCCCCTATTACATTGGGACCGAAACATAACTGGCGAGAACTGGCGAAGCGTGTGTGTGTAATACACCTCTCCATACCTCTTCGAGGATAAAGGCGTGAAGTTATGTTATGATAAGTATTAATTCAGGTGTTCAAAGAATGTGTTCGACGTCAAGTAATGCAGAGCAGCAGTAAGTACGTTTTGTCTTATGATTTTCTGATGATTTCATTAAAAGTAAGTAGGTACATCGAGTACTTACTTGTCCAAGCGTACTATTTTCCGCTCGATACCCAAACTGACAAGTATCTCAGTAAGAATAAGGAGGATATTTTACAGTAAAAGCTTTCAAAGAACATTTGCAAGCTGAGCAGCAAGAGTTTATTTTAGAGCAAGTCCATTTATGTTCCATGCATCTAGACTAATATTAGTCATTTTATAAGTTTGTCGATGAGTTTAGTCACCAGACACGTTAGTGTACTGTAATTCGGCCAATCGTTCAGCGATGTATTTTTTAGTCAGCCAATCATCGAATGGGAAATCAAGGAAATGATTCTCGTGGTTGGCAGTTGCATTACAATAGCTAGTACCTGGACTTGTTCGGAAGACGGACCGCATGTTTACTCGGTCCGTTGAAATAGTGCGCGAGCTTGTAATTTGTCTACTGCACTGCTCAGCAGCTGTTGGATGTAGGTATCTGTAAATACGTCAAAGGTGGACATCGTGGGTAGGTACTAGGGTAAACAAAAATACTTGTATAACAACAAAACGTTTATTCGGTGTAAAACATGTTTAATCTAGTTTACGATATACTTAATGTAGCTTATTTACAACTGGTATGTATTATCTTTTGATAAGTATGAAAAACGATGCTATCACAATGGAGGCACAATTTCGTATTCATAATAGACATTTCGTATTCAAAACGTACTGCACTTTAATTTATACAGGCAGTATGTCGTTGGTTTCCCTTCACTATATTGGTCTCGCTTACACTTGCGGGCAAACCAATGAGTGCGAGCGAGAGCTACCTATATCTTATTACACCACATCATTAATGAATGTAATCGTCTCTATAACAAAAATCCCATTTATTTAACCTGACGTAATGTTCTTGTGCTTCTTCTTGTGCTAAATATAATTAAAAACTATGACTTAAATGCTGCAGTGCGCATGCAATAAATGCACATTACATTACAGTGTTACTTAATAATATACAAGTACCGACTAACTATTCAGTTTTTATCGTGAAATTCGTTTTACAATAAGTATTGAATACAGGATAGATAGACATATAGATTCTTTCATACTTTGGATAAATATGATAGTAGGCTTCAAAATGACTACAGTGTACAGATATTGATAGATTCCAATTTAGGCTAGTTGTTATTATTACTAGAGTAATTTATGTCGCACTGTTGGGCCAAGGCCTGAAGGCCTCCCCATTCTATTTTTCACCTATCGCTTTCACATGCGAGTTCTTGCCAACCCTTTTGAAAACGTCTCATACATTAATTCTAGGCTACTTTTACAATATAATGAGTATCTAAATAAATTTTCTTATGTATGGCTTTCGTTTTTTTTACACTGAGGGCATCACAATACGAACGCTTAAACGATATGGACACAAAAATATTCAAGTACCAATTAATAAAATATTAGACAATCCACAACAAGTCAAAAGTAGATAGATAGTATCACATTACAATCAAAATTATTATTATATGTTTTTGTTATAAATTATACTAAACACTGCTGAAATAGATCATGCATATATCTACAAAATTAATCTTATACATTGTATAGTTATGATTATGAGTTTATGACCCAACATTAACTTTTAACTTATGCTTAGTATATTGTAGTAGGGATGTTGACAAGACAACATCCATATTACGACATAATATTTCGAGATAATTTTAGCAGTACCAAGTGTTAAAATTGCCTTCATTCTTCAGACAATTATTAGAAATATAAGGAAGAAAAAAATTAAGAAGAGATTAGGGTAGAAAAAGATTTGAACAATTCAATAGGTTCATTATCTAATCGAATAAGAAATTTTTTGCATGTTCTACAATGTTATCCAAACCAATTTTAAGATAAAACTTGTTAACATAGCCTCAAAATGAAGAAAGGAATTTATTTTCGACCGCAGCTTGAATATATTTTATCAGAACTCGGATCACAGCGCTTTCCCAACATCTTATCTTAATATATAAAATCCTTGTGTTACTGACTGACTGACAGACACGCTACAGCCGAAACTATCAGGCGCAGTAAGCTGAAATTTGGCATGTTTGTTCCTTGGGGACCGTAGGGGTGCACTAAGAAGGGATTTCCAGAAATTCCCACGGGATCGGCCAAAACGGGTAAATTAAAAAAAGTTGCAGGCGTAGCTGCTTGTGTCCTCTATTTATTTATAATTGCTCAATATCAGTGCCAATTTTTACCTGCTTTGAATTACATGTATAGGTACTCAAGTTACCCACTTATTTAACCAGACTATGAGACATCTATTAATGCTTTAACTAATGTCCATTGCGCGTATGGATGGCACTAAGACAATAATATTACATAGAGTATATAGGGCGTGAATGTTCAATCACCTATTATAACAATCAAAAGTATTATCTAAAAGGAGATTATATCTTATTTACCAGAACGGACACCAACCGACATAGCACTGGCACAAATTCTCATTACTAGTCGCTTGCTGTATGAGTAAGTCGACTTGCTTCTGCACCGACACTATCTCGTCGATGTGAGGGAAGTCGCGGCCAGTCAGCTTGTCCCTGACCCTGTTCACGATAGCTAGGGCACGTTTATTGAGATTAGTTTCCGCCGGTTGATCTAAGGCATCGTTTAAGCCTATATGTATTCGGCTGCGGCTTGGTTGTGGCGAGTTGGCGGGGTCGGAAGTCGAGCAGACTTCGGCGTCGGCCCTAGAACGCCGCCCTGCGTCTATAAGCCTCCAGTTGAGCAAGGGGTCGTATACGAACGCTTCGAGCACGGCCATCACGCTGTCCTTGTGTCGGTGTAGCACCTCCATGACGGACTCGCACGTGCGACGATATGTACCCTCGATGCCGGTCACCTGGAGGAGAAATTACCTACATGTTTATTCGGTTTTAGTCTATAATTATGCGCTGTCATAATTGGGATGCGGCATACATAGTGCGCTGTAAAGTCATCAAGAGAACATATTTTTTACGAGCTAGAAAGCCATACAAATATTTCAACTGAATGCAGCAAGTTTTGGAATCTTACCTCCATAGCATTGATGAGCATTCTAGTCAACCTAAAAGGTATTTTCTCTGGGAACTTGTCCCTAGTGACGGCCACTTCAAAGCAGTCGCCAAAGTCGATGTGTAGGAACTTGCCGGTCACTCTGTCCAACATAATGTTGGAAGGATGTCGGTCTCCGAGGCCGAGGATGTAGCCGACCATGCTCATGACGGCGAGAGACCGCGTGTAGTTGGTGCGGCGCTCGAACCAAACTTCTGAGGACGGACTCTTGAGCCACAGCAACTTGGCTAAATCATCGCCAGCTGTATGCTCTAGAGCGTGTTCGAAAACTTCAACCTGTAAAAATATTGGCATGTCAAATATCTGAAGTCTGTCTGAAAATTTAAACAAGAATAAAATCTAGATGTTCTTATCATAAACTACTGATGAATGTGCACTTCATGTGATAGTATCCATAGTGTTAAATAATTGAATATGTAGTAACGAAACTGGTAACACAAACCTTTTGCATCAACATCAGCTTGTCCAGATCCGAGGCCATTCGCTGCATGATCCTGTGTTCAATATTCAGCAAGCACTTCCTCTTCTCCCTGTAGTCCCTTATCAGCGAGTGAAGGGTATCACAGTGAGGTACCCATCCTATGAGGCCAGAATTGGTAGACAAAGGAATCACAGCATATCTTTGGATGGCTAGATCTCGTCGGAAGGTGTCAGGGTCTGCGATCAGCAGTGTGTTGACTAGACCGAATAGCTGCATGACGCGTTCGTCTTGACGAAGATCCTCGTGACCTTTAAGTAAGAAGATGTAGTCTTTTCCGTTGGAGCCGCGGATGGAAAGACGTCGCGGACGTTGTTTGGAGGTGATGACCTGGGAAGTAAAAATTCACGCTATAGGTATGTCAGTTGAAAGTTATGATCGCGATTGTATGAAGGTATAAGCATAGAGCATAGATATTTATTTATAGAGATGTTTTTCTTATTGCCGCTTTTAAGACAACCTTTCTGCGACCCAAATTGCCGCTTGGCGGCGTAACAGTCGCGTGAGTGTCAGTGCAACAGCTGTCTATTTCTTACGCCAAAGCAATGCAAGACAGATGGCGAAAGACGCTAGCGCCGCCAACGGCGCCAACTACGAACTACACGAATGACAACCGTCAATACGCCAACTTTAATCGGCACATGACATCCTTAAGAAATAAGCTTCTTTAATGTAAATCATCTGTATTCATTGGTATAAGTCAGTGGAAAGCATTATTGTCAACCTCAAAGACGTTTTGATTATTACTTATAGGTCTAGAATTTGCCTGGTTGCATCCAAGACTTGCAGCAGTACTAGTCCAACCAAATTTGACAGAATATTGGCATTCCTTCAGAGCGACTGTCGTCTGAGCCGTCTCGCTACCGCGATCTTGAAAAACTGTATATGAAAATCCGGCCACTTTTGCGCCTCACTAGTTTGTGCCGTGGCTGGGCGTGCATCAAACCTCCACACTGCTCTGGACTGTTTTAAGTCTTCATGATAGCCGGGACAAAGCTTAAGGTGGTTTTCGAGGCACCGGGCAGGCAACTGTACAATTTTATACACACATAGCTTCAAAAAGTCAGTGGTGTCGTGGTTTGGTATCGAATACCCTCTGCAAGGTATAAGTATAAAGTGTATTAAACCCTTATCATGAAAATCAGAAAGAGCTAATTCTAACACGTCTTTGACACAACCATTGTTGTCAATATTTCATTTTGTTGTCATAATTTTAATGTCATTCCCGGGGAATCCCATTTCTGATTATACTCCGTAGTCCGTTGTGTGGCAAGGTCAATGCCGCATACACTACTGGGCCAAAGGGTGACTGATACACAGATAAGCAACGTATCAATATATGTTTTGCATTATAACACTACATAATGATCTCTACTAAATCATGTTCAAATGTCAATTCTGATGTTTTGCTTAATTGTTTGCAATTCTCATTGGCGACGGTTCGGGTGGCATATGGTATTTCTATAGATGCTTATTAAACATAAGCACACTATTGTAAAACTTAGGCCAAACATAATTTGTCTCGGACTTATCAGCGTAAAAGCAATCTTTGCTGGAGCAAATGTAGGGTTAAAGTAAAAAACGTCGTCGCAATCTATCCAAAAAGATTACCATGAACAACATTAGTTTCATAGTACAGATCAAACACATGGTTCAGCTCAGCACTTTGTCACACTACAACGGACCTGCAAGCTGCTCTGTATATGCGCTATCCTGATGAGGTCCTGGTCGGGCACGTAGGAGCCGGGCACCGCGAGCTCCAGGTCGCGGCAGTGCAGCAGGCGCGGGCTCACGTACTGCAGCTCCAGCGACGTGAGCTGCGGCAGCTGGCGGCTGATGCGCCGGAACACGTGGTAGTACAGGTCCCACGCCTGGTTCAGGTCGCGCACCAGGCCTGACTCCTAAAGGCGTAAGAAAAAATACTATCAACAAAATCCTCAAAATGTACAGAACAGTGGTTGCTAAGCTTTCAAACTTAAAGGAGATTAGATATTGTATTTTGAGGCCCAAGACACAAAATCTATAGAAAAATGGTTCCTAAACATAAATACTCTAAAGGAGATGAGTTGTTTTATTTTGACACACAAGACATTCAACACATTTTTTATGAGATAGACTAAATTAATTTAATTAAAAATAATAACTGTGACGCAACAAAATTGTGCAAAAGCAAATAGACTCGTGAAATTGCTTTTGCATTACTTGGCTGAGATACTGGTATAAAAACCAACGTAGTTTACACGTCAAAAATCTCAAAAAATATTACCTTGTACCGGTTGCACCACTCCTGTGCCTCGTTAAGATCTCTTCCGTAAGCTTGGCTAAACGACACCTCCTTCATCGTCTGCGGCCCTCTCTCCAACATGGCGTGCAATGGCTCCAATGTCTTAAACATCGCGTTCACGTCGTTCTCACTGAAGTACAGTCTCGACGCCTCCTCCAAAGCTTCGTGCCATTGCTCGTGCCACAAGATAGCCACGCGAATGAGCTCCTCCGATATCATAGCTGCCTGGTTCACCAAGTTACTAGAATGCGTACACATTGACTTCAAGATCTGGTTGGCAGCGTTCTTCCGAGCTATGAACGATGATTTAGAAGCCACGGTCAATGGATACACGAGAGCTTGAGGATGGGATTTACCGATGTCTATCAGCAGTGAATGGATCAGCTTGCCGACAAGCGCTCTTGGCGTGTCAATCCTAGCTATTAGTTGCGGTATTACTTGGAGCCAAACGTTGATTTCAATAGTCCTTATTCCTTCGACTAGAGCCTCATGAACCGCGGGGTAATGTCCATAATCAAACCATAAAGTCAACAATCTTAGGGTGTCCTGCAGAGAACTGCCGTGCGACAGTTTAATCGACTTGAAGAACCCTTCCACCGCGGGTACCGTGTGTTGTTGAATACACTCTGGAGTAGGTCGTCTTTCGCCCGCTTGCCCATTAGTACTATTAGTATCTTGATGCTTGTAGAACAGAACTGTTTCAAAGTTCATATAAGCCCATGCGTGCCAGGCCTTGTACCAGTCAGAAGACAGTTCTGTAGCAGCCTCATAGTTGCGTAATATTTCGGGAATAGAGTGCTCGTTTATTCCTAGTAGGGATTCACACCACGATCCCAGTTTCAAGTGACACCGAGCTAATAACCTACAATGCTCAGGGTCGCCAGACTCAGTCGAGTCCACGTATCGTTGTAGCTGATCGTACGCCAGTTGTTTGTCTCCAGCTACCCACAGATGTTTTGCATACGCGAGAGTCAGTCGTGGCTCGTGAGTCGGTAACGGCATGTCCCGATTTTTGCTTGGATCAGTTCCCAACAACTTGACCAACGTCTTATGTGCCTGACGTGGAGCGCCGCTCTTTCTACATAGCGAAGCGAACTTCAGCCAAGTAGCCATATCTTCCTGTGGTGTTAAGACCAAACTCCTAACTTGCAATATCCTACGCCAGTCCTCTACCAGTCTTTGACCACCCTGAAGTCTTGTCCACCAAGCTTGTCTAATAGATTCCCTCCTTTCTATGACCGATTTATAAGTAATGACTTCTTCTAATTCTGCCAACAGCTGAGCGTTAACTAATGCACCGTAAGCTCTTTGGTAGCTCTCACCTGCTACGGCTGTCAGCTCGGAGTCTAGCAAGGATCGCGCCTGATCAATGAAAAGTTTAGACATGTCAAATTCGCCATTATGGATGTTAAGAACGGCTCTGTAAAATGCGCCATCCTGAGTATTTTCTGGCAAGAAGCTGACATATTTGGCCATTGAGTCCCATTCGTTCAAACCCCAAGCTGCGGCAGCGGCCAACCTGGCTGCCTTATATTTCTCTTCGTCTGACATCTTTACCCACTTTTTGGAAACGGTATTATAAAGTTCAACCCATTCACCTAGAGCTTCAAAACAGCGTAACTCTCCAAGGTAAGCTTCCATATCGGCTGCATCGACGGTTAGCTTTTCGCCATACAGATCAAGTGCTTTCTCCCAGTTGTGCAATTTTTCATACCATCTGATCTGAACCTTCAAATTTGCGTCTCCAGCCTCACGTTGTGCCATCACTCTTTCTAACAAACCTTCGGCTGCCTCTTTCTGTTGCAACTTGTTATTAATATGTATCAATGCCTCTACGACTTGGGAAGTAGCACCATTGCGGAATTCCTCTTCCTAAAACAGAAACATTTTACATTAAATAAAGAAGATCAGTAATTATTATCTCGAACGAGTATAAATGTACCTTGTAATGTAAAGCTTTAGCGTAAGCTCTGCAATGCATGGCTCGTTCTCCTAGTATATGCGTAGATATGGGTAGAGTGCCACCTTCGCAATGTTCCATGAACTCTGCTAGGTTTAGCACCGTGTGAGCTAGTTCGGGGGCATCGGGCGCGGTCAACGCTTGCTCTAGAGCGTTGGACAACTCAGTTCGCCAAGTGTTGTCAAGTTCCGTCCAACACGATACGAAAGCGGCGTTGAACAAGTCACGCAGAAGTTGGGAATAGTTGTGAGCTAATGCTAAACATGCCCTGAAAAAAGAAAAAGTTATTACAACATGGTAAGACATAAATTGTATTTTAAAAACTAAATTGCTTTTATCACGATATAACCCACCTGATTGATTAATATATGCCCATTCAAATAGTTAAAACTTTTAGTTTGTACAGCAGGCATATTTACGATTTTATCTTACGGTTCCAAGGAGTTGCTTACTATCCCGTGCTATTTCCAAACACATATTTTATCATCTTTTTTATATTTAAAATGTTAGATTAGGTTGAAAAAATATAATTAGAAATTATTGAAATGACATTAAATAATAGGTACATTTCACAAACGCCGTGACGCTAATGTTTTCTTTCTTACGGTTACATGCGTTGTTAGCATACATTTGTACATAATACATATGCTCACGCCTTTTTCCGTCGGGGTGGGCAGAGGCAACGGAACGACACTTGGTCGCCTTTTACGACACATCGGTAAGAGTGAGGGAGGGCTATTCTACTCCGCCGGACACCACACGGCACGTGCTACGAAATCTCAAGAATTATTGGCAAAGTACTCACCTTAGAGCAGGACTATGCGACTCAGTAAGCAGTCCAATGCTGAACCTCCGGAGCCACTCCAGCCAGTCGTCCTTAGACACGCGCGAGCTCACGGTCCACGCCAGCTTCAGGTTATGTGCGTTCACGCACAACTTACGGATCGACTGAGATGTGTCACACGCAGTCACGATACGCGCCTAAAACGTACATACATACATTAGCTCAGACATATATTACAGTGCTTGATTTCAAGCTAGCATCAGACATACGTATAATAGTGTCGATTTCGATCAGTGGGAAAATCTATCTAAGATTAATGACGATAAAGTCGAAAATGCCTTACAGAAATATCGTTAACATTTTTGTGTCTACTGTGGTCATAATAGGTATAATAATAGCACTTATAAGATTACACCGAATAGATAAAAACAATAAAAATAAGTAGGCAGTAGCTTAAACTTATAAATGTATAAATAATTCGGGAGCACAAGAAAGAATTGTTGTGTAAATTTTGTTCAGCATACAGAAACGAAAAAACTTCGCGATCATTATACACCATACAGTAAAGGCATATCAGAACAACGCTGATAACAGCCCAATTAAAATATTCTTACTACATAGCACCAGTCTTTAAGCACATAGGCATACACTAAATACATTGCAATCCAGAAATACTATAATTTGAGTATTGTACACGGTACACCTTAGGTTAGGTATAGATTCAACTTACCTCTTGATTATTATTATTTCTTGGTCTGCGTCTCGTGCCTTGCAAGAACTCATCCATCGCCAATGTTTGGCTCGATTGCATTCTCGATAGAAGAAACTCGTAATTCTGATGCTGAATCTTATGTCTGGTAACAACTTTTTGCACTAAAGGAATAAAGTCTGTAAACTTGCGTCCAAGTTGGACAATCAAGGCGCATAATGTGTCCATTGCTGTAGGACGTAAGGCAGCACACGTGTCCAGGCTTCTAACCAATGGATGGATTATTCTAGAAACCAGTTCACTGTAGTTCAAAGAGTCGGAGAGATAGTCAACGGTTTCCATCGCCACTTTAGCCACATTTATCGGACAATCCGTCGCGTCGAACAATTTGACGATAGACGGTATCACCAAATGCATGTAATCATCCAAATTGTCCTCAAACTTTTGTAAAGCTAATAAGAGTTTCTCGGTAACCATTCTGTCTTTGCTAGTGTCGTGAGCCAGAACCCTTAGTATCTGCGGCATAAGTTGTGGTAAATATACCTTGAACTCGGATCCAAGGGCTACTGCAATGCATTCAACCAATAATATCAATGTCGGTTGGAAAGGACTATTTGGAGTCCAAAACTCTTTGATCAGATCGAATATTTTGTCTAAATAATTGCGAATATGCTGCTTGACAATAGCAATCAGTCTAGCCAGTTGCGTAAATAGAAATTCTCTAAAGTTGTTATTGTCGGTGGCTCTCGCCACGTACAAGAGGCTAGGGGTAACGCGAGATATATATGGCACGCATTTGATTCCCAAAGACTGGAAGATAAATGTCACTGCTTGGACCACGCTAGTATGATGCTGCTGTAGTGTAGGATCTCGTAAAATCCTCATCAGTGTCGAAATAACGATGGCTGGATAATATTCATCTAGGACAGGAGACGACATATTGACCAACATCTCACTTGTCGTCATGTCGAAGTTATTCTCTTCAGCTTTGCTATCGGCCACCGGAACCAAGCTTGAATCGGGCTGTTCTCCAATCAGTCCTCGTGTTATCTTATGTTTGTACGGATCCAATGCACCTAGCAGACCCAAGACACGAATGGTCTCTCTTCTGTCTTTTGGTTGCTGTTCAGTCTTTAGAAAGTTGAGTAAAACATCCATTAAATTAGGATACTCAGTATATGGAGTAACAACATATCCTGTGGCGCTAATCAGTTGGCCAAATGCCCATAAGGCAACGCTACGCTTTTCTGTAGCACTTGCATCAGACAGCAGGTCAAGAAGAATACTTAGTAGTTCTGACAACCACTTCTTCAACCCGCTGTTGTCGCCGTGAACGTCAGCTAAATCACCAACAGCTTTCAGTACACTGATGACTACACCAGGATTAGAATCGGATTCCTTAAGTTTTGGTACTAAAACATTAAGAATTGTTTCCATGTATGGTTTAACCAGTTTTGGCGCGTGCCGTATGAGATTGTCCAACATTCTAGCAGCCTGTTCCTTATTTCTACTCATGCCAGAATGTTCTAATTCAGTTAAGAACTGTATCAAGGTCTTCCTTAGCCCAGGCATTACGTAAGCCGGGTTGACAATGCTTAAGCGCCCAACAGTGCATATGGCTAATTCTCGGATAGCCAGATGTTCGTCATTCATGGCCATAAAGAGAAAACTCAAGTTTTCGATTTGAGCCAAGTGAATGTCAAATATATTATTTAAAGACTCTAGAACCCAATAACGTACCTCGTAATCTGGGTCAGTTACTACCACAACCAAAAGTTTCCCTATAACTTCTGCTGTCAATAGAGTAAGTGTTCTTGAAGGTGTTTTCATAGTTCTGGCAGTGGAATCAGCTAATAACTTGGCAGCAGTTTTGACAGTCTCCAGTCTAACTTCCTGTTGATCGCTTTGAAGGAAATGATCGGCGCATCGCCTCACAAATGTGAGCAAGCTATGCTGACCTTCAAAATTAAATGTTCCTAGTGTCCTCAGTGCCAATACAATGCTGGCTGTATCCTGTGGTTCAATAACTAAACTCATATTGCTCATTTGCTGTTCCAAACTCCTTGGCACTCCAGGATGCAAGAATGGCTTATTTCTAAGCACAAGAGATAGCATATTTAAAAGGCCCTCAGATATTTCAGCTCTCAGAGTAGGTAGGTAGAAACTTAATTCTCTAAGACAAATAGTCAATGAAGGGCTGAGACCAGTAGCAAACATAGCATCTAGTATTTCTTTGATGTCATGAACTACAAGATCTTTAACAGCACTGGCTAATAATGTAATACATGCAAAAATGGATGGATCTATCCACACTCTCTTCTTAGTTTGTGAATCTCTAACTGGCAGTGCTTGTTTAATGACATCCATTATACTTGGAATATAGTTTTTAATATCATATTCTATGGCTGCAGTCATAAGACCCAGTGTAGTGAATGCCATGTTTCTATCCTTCTCTCTGCTCCGTAAGCAAGAGAGCAAATAGTTCATCGTTGAGCTGAGGTACTTCTTTAGGAAAAATTCTTTATTAAATGCTGCTAATCTTGGAATAATTATAAGAAGAATTTGTGGTACTCCCTGTGTTTTGAGTATTCTTTGGGACATTACATCTGAAAAAGACAAATTTAATCAGCAGTTGATATTTATGTATGCAAAGAGTTTTATAAATGGGACAGCTTTGAGGATTATATAAATCTTGTTACAAAATAATAATAACCATACAGCAATGTATGGTTTTTATAAATATGTCTATAATTAAAATTAACAGTTCAAATTCAAAGCTGAGACATCTGTACTCAACTTGTCAAAAACAAATCACCCGCAAGACTTGACCCTTATATTGCTAATGACTATACATTCTGTAACTTTTTATGACATATTCAGATACAATGTTAGTCCACAATAATACACCTACATATGGATTGGTCTTCTAGGCTAGTCTATAAGTCAGTTTTATTTTTAATGCAAAATTCTTAATAAATACTTGAAATATTAAATATGATGCCATTTGGATTGAATACCAACAGCAGAATATGCTAGGTGTTTAGCATTTAAGCAGCAAAAATATTCATGCTATTGTAATAAATGTACATATTGTAATAAATACATATGTTCTAATTGCTGGCTTGTAGAAGCAAGAATTAGCAATACATTTCTGGCAATAATTGTAATGGGTTGGTTACACCTAACAAGTACAGTGGCGAGGCAGTGTCCTCGGCCGAGTACTTGGTTAGTATAAACACTTTAACGAGTGCTCGGCTGAGTGTGAGGTCGAGCAGAGAGGCGAGAGTCCCTAGAATCCCAATCTGTTTACTAGGCCGAGTACCCACCTCCCCGCATCATGTTTAACCCCTGCAGCGACTCGGTATCCCACTCAGCACGCATGAACACGCTCTCGATTGTCACTCGGCCACTCGCCAATTGTTCATTCGGTAACAGCCGGTTGAAAACTCATTTAAATTCTTTTTTTTTGCGATCCATTGCAGACGTAAGCGTGATCAAAACTAAACTGACTCGCCATTATAGTAAATATGTGTGACCACCCACTTGGTTCGGCGACTCTCTTGGCCGAGAGCGCATTTACTGACTGGCAGCTGTACTCATTAGGTGTACAACCCATCAGATCTGATCATATTTCAAATGTTCATATGCTTGTAACAATAGTTATAAACTAACTTGTAAAGGTAATATAATTTATGAGCAAATGCTTACCTTTACAAATCTTCTCAAACTTCTCAGTGAGTAAGTTACGGCAAACTTCAGATTCAAATATAGGAACTGGGTATATGACATTGTCAGTCTTGAAACCATCACAGAGGTAACCTCTCTTCACTGATGGGCTATGGAGTTTAGTACTTATAAAAATGATATCATCAGATACAGTTATGTCCTTCTGTGTATCCAAACTTTGCATTAAGTAGCTATATTTTTTCTCCCACACAGCATTTGAACACCTGAGTAACTCATTTAGTATGAGCAGGCCTCCATGCACTCTATCTTCTTTAGTTATACCTTTTTCTTTCATAGGAACTTCTTCAAATGACAACATAGCTTCTTCATAACATTGCATGTACCATTGAGGTTTGGCAGTTGACTGTTTAGCTGTCTCTCTTTGTGCTGTCACCACCAAGCCTGCTCTTAATGCTTTTGCTGCAGCTTCTCGAATTTGAGGCTTAGGATCTTTCAATGCCACAAGGATATGATCAAAGAAACCTGATATCTGTTGATAGAAGTATGTTGGCATAGCTATAGCCAGTTCTTTGAGCAGCAATACAGCTGAGTGTCGTCTGCCTTCGTTTCGCTCCTCAGAGAGCCACTCGAAGGCTCTTTTGACCTCAAACTCAACATATTCAGCTCGTTTTACGCCTGAGACGGCCAACCGACCAACTGTCTTAGCGGCCAGTTCCATAACACCAACATCAGATGAAGGTAGCAGGTTACGCAAATAATTAGCAAATCTTGTGATACGCGTTTTGGTCGTGTCGCAGTCGCCACCAATGAGACATACTAAAACAATAGACAAAATAAATATTGTATTGAATTCAATAAAAATGTATGAAACTTTTTATCATTATATTTTACCTATAGCTAGAACTCCGCCCTTCTTTTCGTGTACATCGTTGCTAGAGACCATCTCAAAAATTTGGTGGTTGAATTCATCCAGGAACTGGGTGAGTTCCTCCTGCGGAACTTCACGTAACTCCGTCTTCGCATAGTGATAAAGCTCACGGGCCGTCTTAATTTGTACATCTACATTTCGAGACTTAAGCCCCGCTACAAACTGTCCTACTTGATTAGACATATTTCCTTTTTTTATTTCATCGCGCACATGTAATTAAAAACGCATAAGTTTTCAAGCGTTTTATTTTTACAAGATATAAATAAACAAAGTGTGCAAAATGCTCCACACCGCAAGGAAACGGACCATAGACTACGTAATATTTGACAATTATGACGTTTTTACTTTTATTATGTTGTCTATTGATATGCCATTAGAGATGCCATGTTAGTAAATTACGGTTTTCAGTCTTCGCTGGCAACGAAAATTGTAACCTTAATACTTAAATAGTTTACTTTCATTGTAATCGCCCGCTATCTATTTATTGTAATCATTGTTAATATAATGACATGAAAATATCATGGCTGAGTTAATAAATTAATGGTAAGAGGATTATTCTAGGTTATTTTAGTACTTGTTTATCTTGTGAGCACTCAGGTTTATAAAGAAATAAATGTCTATGGTTACATGGCCGATATTTCATTCATTTAGAGCTTCCTTTTCTTTCTGTCGTTTATGGATATCTATGTACGGGCGGTCATCGTTGAAGATTTCCGTATAAATTATTAAATGAAGGTGCTATAAGCGTTGATTTTATGAAAAAGCTGTAGGTTATAAATTGTTAAATAATGATCTTACTCGAGATCAATAATAGAATTATAGAAGATACACTAACAGTTAAATATAAAAATGCACTGGCGCGGTGAGTACGTTACGCTTAGAAAGTGTTCTGTTTTTTCATTATCGTGATGTGTTTAATGAGCATGAACTCACATATCCAAGAGTTTCACAGTGATTGTTACCGTTGAAGTGATCTACGAGGGGGATGAATCCTGGCCATAACCCCTTTTCGGGTAATTTGACAAGTGTCAAATTCCTGGGGTGGGCCCACGTTGGCCGCCGCATCAATGCAGAATCATGTAAATGTATAGAAATAGTGCACATAGTGACCCAAAACGTATTATGTCATATAGTGAGTATGACGCGATAGTGCATATCTCAGCATGGATGACTCATATCAGTTGTTTATTGGAGCCCACTTGTGTGCGTGCGGAAACGTCCCATAATGTTTTTGGATTCCAGTGGTGGTAAACAATGTACTGAATCTGATATGTGATACTGATGTCCACACAATGTAGTAAAGAATTGACGCCAACTAATGCTATGCCATTCACCCAGGATGTGAGTAATTTTAGTGTTGATTTGTCATGCCACAATAATTTATTGTGATATATTGTTTTCAGCTTAAAGCCTGAGTCAATAGATGTGAAAGTTGCTGATTTTGATGGAGTACTCTTTCATATATCCAATGTCAATGGAGATAAAACCAAAGTTAGGGTAGGTATTGATACACAATCATGTCTCTAATTGTTTATATTTACATGCTTTGAATTAGATCATGCTTTGAACCAGTCACAACATTGTCTATATCTACCAGAAAACATAAATATTTACAAACTTTCAACTCTTATTATCAAGAAGGAACATTTATTCATGACAACAGTTCTAGAGGATTCTAATGCATAAATGAGCTGGTTGTATACTCATTTACTCACTTATCACTGGAAATTATGAGCATAGTGATTGTGAACCATTGGAAAAGGTGGAAATGCATGGCAAGACTACTATATTGACTTTGCAAAACAGGTCAATCAGAAGGTGACAAATTGAGCTAAGCATTATTTGACTAGATCATATTGTAACCAAAGTAAAGGACATTTATGATGAGCTATACCAAGTAAAGCACCAAGGGTTAAAGTAGAAAAGTGAGGAACAAATGAAGGAAAAAATATATACTGCTAAAGTGATACATGAAAAATCATAATCTCTCTCAGAAACAGTTGATGTGACAACTATTGTGAATTATGTCTTTTACTATTACTCTTTAGTGGATATATAGATAGATCATACACATAGATCAATAAATTGAAAGCATTTATCCATGTTACAACATCCTGTAAGGCATTAATTCATTTTTGTTATTTGATAAACCTTATATTACCTATAGTTACAAGTGAGCTGTTACTGACCTGGGCAGTGTTTTAACATGTCCATGGATCTCCAATACTCACCCATAGGCCTTAGGTTAAGAACCCCTGCTTTAGTGTATAAGCAATGTGACTGATAAGCCTATTCTATTGTAGGTTAGTATATCATTGAAGTTCTATAAGCAGTTAGAAGAACATGGAGCTGATGAGCTTCTCAAAAGAGTTTACGGACCCCTCCTCACCACTGCAGAGTCAGGTAAACAACACGTCTTAGTATTTCATAATAAATAAAATAGTTTATAGTTATTACATAGGAACTCTTAATCGCACTAAAGTGTTTACTGCCTTGCCTAATTGAGTCCATCACGAATTTAATATTCATCATTCTATTGCCCTAGTCTCAGCACAGTATATCTTAGCCAAATTCAATATGTAGACCTTAAACATCTTGAGCCCTTGTTTGATAACATAATAAAAATATATTGCTTTTGTTCAGATATATTCTCGTAAACCTTTGTCATTCGAATAATCCCATTATCTCTAGCAGATAAATAAATTGATAAACCATGTCTTACTACAATTATAAATATGAATGTTTTTGAGGATAGATAGATTGGATGTTTGTTACTTCTGAATGGACTTTAATGAATAGTGCAAGCAAAGCAGTAGGCAGTAACTTGTCTATACTTACTAATATTATAAAGAGGAAAAATTTGTATTTTTGTTTGTTTGTAATGTATAAACTCAAAAACTACTGGACCGATTTTAAACATTCTTTCCCCATTAGAAAGTTACATTATCTGCGAGTAACATAGGCTATATTTTATTTTAGAAAAAATAGGGGTCCGTAAGATATTTGGGTTTTTCGGGTACACGAAGTCGTTCCCTCAGGACGCGGGAGAAACCGCGGGAAACGGCTAGTATTTAATACAATTGCCAGTTGAATGAAATCTAAACATAATATGTATGGAATGTTTTTGTTCGTATTATCAATGAATATTCTAAATATAGGTGTAACAATATTTTTTAATCATCATTACTAAAATGACCCATATCATTGCACACAATATCCAATCTAGTGCATAAAAACTGGCTGCACCGGTGTTGCATAAAATGAAAGCAAGCATGTGAAGTCTGTTCTTATTGATTGCATAATGAGCCGTGCTTACTGGAGCACCTATTGTTACTTGATATACCTTGTGCACTAATATGTAACAGAACTGGGAACACAATATGTTTTTCCTTAAGTTATTTATATTCATGCAGGTCACTTATGTTAAAGTCCTTCCTTGTTTTGTCACTGTTGTGACAAATTAAAGGTATATGAATTTAAATATGAATATTGGTACTGAGTCTCACATTATTAGAGCAGCTACAAATTCCTTGGTTTTGTGACCAGACTGAAAAGCCAAGTTTCAAGCAAAGTAGCAAGCATATGCCAAGCTCCAAGTTGAGCGTTCTGGATACTGGAATGTGCCAGGATGAAGATTATGTTAGGAAAATAGTTGATTAAGGATTTGACTGTTCAGTTGCACAACAATTTAAAGTAACAAACACACACATAATCAATTCTTTATAAGCTTAGTGCCTATTTCTAATATTTTCTGTAAGTTAGTTGCCACCACATGTTCCATGATGTATTTATGAATGATGAGTCATAACCATGACAAATAAATTGTTTCAATCATCAATGTTTATCTAAACTGTGATAATACCATAAAAACTTGTTGCCATGTGTTGTATGTGGCAAGCACAACAGCTAACATTATCTATAGCTGAGCTCAAAACTACCCCCGCATTGTTTTGGGTTACTGCTCTGCACCATGGCTCATAGTGTTTTATATAGCCTATAGCCTTCCTCTATAAATAGGCTATCATAACAAAAATTATTGTTCAAATCAGACCAGTAGCTTCTGATATTAGGTACCATGTTCAACAATACAAACAAACTCTTCAGCTTTATAATTTTAGTATACATATCACATACATAAAACAAGTAATCCATAAAGCAGTATATTTTATATGCTATCTAGTCTTTGAACTTATTGATGTCTAGGTCACAATGATGTCATCTTTGCTCAAGAGTAGGTAAGCTTGACAAACTTAATAAAGCTAGGATTATTAATAATCCTTGTCAGCTATATTATGTACGCGTAATAGACAACTTGACAGGCTAGATTATGATCCAACTGTCTTAGGTGTTTATTTATATGTTTTTTGTTTTCATGCTCTATTTGCGTACAGTTGCCTGGCTATCGGAGCGGAGCTGTATCAATACAACCAATAGGAATGCGTAAAAATGCCACTGCGGCACTTTATTCATTTGTATTTGTTGAATTGACACAATTCCTCTCTTCTCCGGCCTGGTGGACAGACAGCCTAAGGGTTTTTACTAGTTACCCACGGCGCTATCTAGAAAGGAGCTGAACCTTTCGACACCTAGTAGAAATCACACCAAGAATAGTACCCCTGGTCTCATAACCGTTTTACATAAAATGCAACCTCATTTGGTATTAAAAGTATCCCCTTTTATTTACTGACACTCCCAGTGACATAAATTTTAACGAAAATGGAAGGGGAGACAGTGACTTTATGATTACGTGTCGTCATTATCCCCTCCGTCACATTGCAACAAAATATAAACATCTTTTTAACACACCTATTCATACCTAACATATTTGATAAGATTGAGTGCTGTCGAGTACAAAATATGAAAATGATAAGATATTTTTAGCTTATCTTGCACAAATATTATAGGTTTTAAATCGATTTGTTACCGTTTTGTAAAATACGTGTATTCTTTAACATGTAAAATGTTTACTTTGTACTAGATGAGCCCTCAGTTACACCCGCGTTATTTACAGATACTCCGCACCCGTGGCTAATAGCGAGATGTTATAAAGCCTTCTTCGATAAATGGGCTACCCAGCGCAAAAATAATTATTTAAATCGGAACTGTATCTGTAGTTCCAGAGGTCTCAGATTTAGCCTAACATACAAACAACCACTTCAGCTGTATTATCTTTATACATATATAATATATATTTCTTGTGCACACAAGAAATATATACAGGGTGTCACAAGACCCATCACCAGGCCAAAGTCTACTCGTTTTGGACATCATGCCAATTCATACTTAGCAAAAATAAAACCTGGGAAACTACTTTTTTTTAAGTATTCCCTTTTTTCAAGCCTCTATAAAAAATGCGCGCGTGCAATTTTCGAAATATCCACTAATCCATGGGTGCATAGGATATCTATAGAACTGGTTGGCGGGGTAAATGCATCGATTTTGTACATAATAACAAAAAATCCATAGTCACTTTGAGCCTCAATATCTTCTGAACCAGTATATTCCCAGGTATGATGCCGAAGCTTTTACACCCTGTATATCTGTGTATGTCACTGAACTCCTCCTAAACGACTGGAGCGATTTTGATGACATTTTGCATGCGGACTTGAGAATGGTTTAGATTTTAAATATAATTATATGGCAGTACGAAGTTCGCCGGGTTAGCTAGTATTAGTATAGATTAGTATGTGCGCAGTAAACTGTTAATGGCGCTTTTACTATAACTGGCATCTAGAACAAAGTTTTTAAATCGTGTTTGCTCTTGGCGCTAACGACTATCAAAAATGTCGTCCCGGTTTCCTTTCTAGAGGCGCCATGGCCGTTCATCTAACTACACTTACAAATACAGTAACGTCGAGCCTATTAAGTAATTTACTAAATTACGACAGTAGGTCATATCAAAAACTATATTTCTTAAACAATATGATCCCTGAATAAAACTAACAACCAGACATAAGAGTTCAATTTTCCTTCCGTTTTATTAAGTCGATTTTAAAAAAGATCAATAGCTAGTCATTTTCTATTCTTGACGTATACAAATAGTCATCGCCCAACACAGCCACAGAACTTTGAACTTTGTATTGATTACGCATAAAGTGGCACACCCATGACGGAATTAATTAATAACTAGTCTCTAGGGCGTAAAAAACTGGGGCCACTATCGATACTATGAATGACAAATTACTACAGGTGTTTCTTACAACTTGACATAATAGTACTTCACGTAATGGAATTGCATCGGCAATCGGCATATTATGAGGATATTTGTGAACTATAAGTTGTCGCCCAGCTGACTAATATTTTCTTTGAACTTTTGTTTGATACTGATTGATCGCCACGTATAGTGTGATATCTGCGAAGAATCGGCTGAACCGCTATTTTTGTTATCACTAATATAAAAAAGCAACAAATAATTTACATAGGAAATGGTTATAGATTCGCCCAAAAATATGTGTGATTGTGATTCTGGTCAACAGACAAGGATAACGGCCTACATTGTCATAGTTTAAATGTTTCTATCTCAAGCATGCAAAAATACGGTAAAATAGATTTGGCTGAAATCTGACAGATATTGTTTATTACCTCAATCAACTCGTAAGGTTCTTTATTAATATATCACGCGGGCGAATGTGCAGACCTAACTACCTACTCATACGTATCGATTGTGCTTCTGGATCACTTTAACAGCTGCACTTGATGCAAATGTAATATATTGTTTGAAGGACTTGGCGACAGACTTTGCATGTCTTAGCTTGAGCTTGAGCTTCCTCACGGTGTTTTCCTCCACCGTTTATCAAGTTTAGCAAATTAACAATGAAAACCGCACATGACTTCGAAATAGTAATTGATGTGCGCCGTAGGTTTGAAGTTTTGACCGTTTGTAGCAGTTCATTGGTCTCTTCACTAGGCTATCGCTGTTCCTTTATGAAGTATCGCATATTGCGTGTCTGCAGGCTACAACATCTCGTTGCTGCTGGACCTGGAGAACATCCCGGAGGACTGGGAAGACGTTGTGAAGAAGGTGGGCCTGCTCAAGAGGAACTGCTTCGCGTCCGTGTTCGAGCGCTACTTCCGACTGCAGGAGGACGGCGACGTCGGACACAAGCGGGCCGTCATCAACTACAGACAGGATGAAACACTGTTAGTATAATTACAGCTACTTAATATAAGAATTTAAACTTTCGTGGTAATCACTAATTTTAAATTGTCGTGAATATGGTGCAACAGTGACCAAATATCGGTTACTCGAAGCAAAAGTACGTGGTGTATAATACATGATACCTGTCTTGTGGGAGTAGATTTTAGTCCGGAAATGATTTCGAAATAGTCATTGGTGCTCGCCATGAGTTCGAACTGGAGCCCCTCTGCGTAGCAGTCTCTGTTATCTCTTCGGTCCAGCAGCAACGAGACATTGCAAATAAAAATAAAACTAATGTCTGCAAAAGTTTATCATTGTTAGAATTTCGTTTATATGTTAGTATGTTCAGTATTAAAATCATATTTAGAGAGTACAGGATATTAAAAATGACGATAACGGCTATGGCTCGTACCACGGTATCTATATTTAGTTCTCAAACAGGATACTACCATAGTAAGCGGGCCGATCGTATCATTGAGTGTCCGTAAAAGGACATAGTGTCGTATCGTACGGCGACCTACAAATGACTGTTACTAACGACTGGTTTAAAAAATCAGTTATAGGCGCTATTATTTGATTTATTAAACAGAAATTGCTGAGGCTTTATGGTTCGTGTGTGCAAAATAGATACATCTTGTCTTATTCGTAATATCAGTGTTCTAATTCTGCCACTGTCTTTATAAAAATGTGACAAGAATTTTACTAAACAATTAATATAGCTTGCGGGCCTTTACATTTACTTTCTATGTTACAATTATGTATCTTTAGCAGCAAGTCCTTTATAGCATGCTGGGTTGCTTCAGTAAATACATGTCCGTTATTTGTAACTAAAATTGTAGAAATACAGACAGAAGTGGGTAATTATAACCGATGTTTGACTTTATAGCAGGAAATATTTTCGTTACCGTTTACACTACTTATCATGTTCAAACAAACGCGATCCACTTGAATTACTTTAGGGCTAATCGTTTGAATTAGCTTGGAATGAACAATTTAACTACTATCCGCATTTGCCTATTCGTTTCTTGTAGAATGAAGAATAATTTCGAGTTTTCAAGTGGTTGTGATAATTGTAATCAAGCGTAGTTGGCGTCTAGACCGGCTTAATTGCTTCAATAATTATTATGGTAGATAATTACTGATATACGTATGTTTATCCTTTAAGTAGGCGCGACCCAAATCATTCAAGATATATTTTTAAGGCATTAGTTGTAAGTGAGCATATTTGTCAAAACTGATCTATCTGCCGCTTAGATATTTCAGACCAGAATACCTACCTTAATTCCCTATCCCACCCGGAAATCAGACCCTACCGTAGGATGCATTATAAATGCCATCATAACTAAAGACTTTTACCATGTCACAAATAAAACTCAGGTTACAACAACATCGTAATTCGTGTCGATTGTACTTGTAGTAGAGTACATCTCCCCCCAGATGACCTACAATTTAGCGTCGGCTCGGGACTTTTGTGCATCCCAACTAACCTTACTGACATTGTTAATGCGACGTATATTTTGTTGGTCTTACGTGAAAACTTGAGCAAATGCTTCTGTTCCTTCATACCTTCACACCGACATTGTTGCAGAGTTCAGAAATGCACCATTCTTTTAAAATAATTACGCGGTTCAGACGCGTTACTTAAACACAAGTATGTTGTGTACAAATCGCGAAATTATGATACATTTTGTTTGCTCGTCATTTCGCAGCTATGGTTTGCGAGATAACAATAACCTCAGCTGATGCGCTCTTTGCTACCAAATAATTTATCAAAAAGATTGAACAAGACTGCAGCACAAACAAAAACACCGCTTTTATGAATCCCTAGCAGCTGTAAGAAACAACTGATGTATGAAATCTTAAATGAATCTTCTCACTTTATATCATCATCCTACCTTTATCCAGAATGCGATCATAGCCTTAGAGTGACCTTAGAGTTCGGAGTACACTTAAAACTTCAAGGTCCGACCATTCTTCTTACTTGATACGACGATGTACATTCCAGATACGTAGAAGCGCAAGAGGACCGCGTGACGGTGGTGTTCTCGACGGTGTTCCGGCACGAGGACGACATGGTTATCGGCAAGGTGTTCATGCAGGAGCTCAAGGAGGGCCGGAGAGCCTCACACACTGCGCCGCAGGTACTAACAACCTACATACATATTATCACGCCTTCTTCCAGTCTGGGTAGGCAGAGACAACGGAACGCCACTTACTTCTATCCTTACAAACCTCACTTCTTTGATAGTATTTGCCTTCTAATTCTAAAGATTATTGGTTATATGAGTATTGGCTAAACTCATATTGCAAAATATTTGTAGATTCAATTAAACTTGTATGTACAACGCGGTTATTGAACTCCAAAGATAAATATTAATTAGCCTCATACCAAACTTTGCTCAAGTAAAAGAGTAGTATAAATGAGTATTTTTGTAAACTGCTAAATCAATCGTATTATTTTGTGACGTCAAATAACGAAAAAAAAAATGATAAAATAGTATCTGGTTAACTAGCTTTTGTAAGGTACAAAAGCTAGTTAACCTGAGTTTCTTTTTTCTACCACATACACACATCACCATCTAGTCCCAAACTAAGCAGAGCTTGTTCTATGGATACTAGATAATGGATAAACATACATAATATATACTTCTTTTTTTGTAAATACATACATACCATACATAGAACCCAGCCCAGACCAAGATAAACATCTATGTTCATGCACACAAATGTTTGACTTGAGCGGGAATCGATCCCGCGACCTTCGGCTTAGCAGTCGCTTACTCGCTTACATTCCCGCTGCGCTAACCGGTCATCAAACACATTAAAGTACTCAATCAGAAAATCCACAAATAGTTCAGTGATAAATAGTCAATTCAATTACATAATAGTAGTAGTAGTCAATTATGAAAGTGTTGGTCTAAATCATTCCGTACACTGAACAACACATAAATTACCAGCGATATTTACCGTCGTCTGCTTCATACATTAGGACAATAAATTAGGCTACTTGACACTCTGAGGGACAATAACAAGATGGCAACAAATTTAACAGGTGCCTGAGCCAACCTTGATGTCACATTACAATATTTGATTGCTCGAACGATTTGTCTGACTGGTCGAATTACATACATACATAGACTCACGCCTGTTGCCCGGAGGGGTAGGCAGAGACTACGGAACGCCATTTGCAACGATCCTGACATACCTCTCTTGCTTCATTCACTCCCATCAAGTTTACCGAATTACATAGTAAGGCTATAAGATCTGGGTTCGATTCTCGGTTGGTATTCAAATAAATGTGATTTATATAAATGATTTAATATTAATCTGCTGAAATCCTGCAACATGTGGTACTATTATAAGTATTGTAAAGCCACTAAGGCACAAATATATTTACAACATCAGCTTCGGTATTTCAAATGCACTGAATAAATTATAATTTATTGAAAATAATTATTTTCGTGAACACACTTTAGCGCTCAACCATATTTATGAATGTTTCCGACTGAAATAAATGGATTTACTTTTGTTACTTAATCATTGTAAATAAGTTCTTAAGTACTATAATAAAATTGATTGCTTTGTTTTCTCAGGTATTGTTTTCACACAAGGAGCCGCCCTTAGAACTAATGGACACAGATGCGAGAGTAGGCGATAATATCAGTTATGTTACGTTTGGTGAGTGCAAAAGCGATTTATTTATTTATTGTGACCAATCTTGACAATTTTCAGTGTGGAATGAAGGTAACAATTTGATTATTATCGTAGATATAAATTCAATTCTGCGTGACAATACAGTCGTCTTTCTGACTTGTCGTTATAATATGCAGATTGCAGTTCAAGTATAGATTGATTGATTGTCATCTTGATAGAGTGAGGCTAGCGCTCATAGCGATTTGCCATACGATTGACAAAGTTAAGCTACGCTTGCACAGGTCACCACTTGATGGGTGAAAGCATGTGACATTTAAATCAGAGCGCCTGCACGGGCTTCTGAGGGTACGAAAATTTGTCAGTCCCGATTTGTTCCTCAGGACAAAAATCGTTAGCCATGTTGAAGGCCTCTAGGGGGTCTGAAAACGCCGTCACCAGAGTTGGCCACACACTAATGGCTGGCCAATCAAAGCCTATACCAATCCGTCTGGTCTGGTCAGGCCAAATCTTATTGACTCACACCGACTATAAAGTTAATAAGGCTTGTGTCCTAAAATGTAATTAGCGATTGATTTGTTCCTTTATTAGATGTTAAACTCAAATAACTGATTTTGCTTCAAAAATCGATCAGCAACATTACTAGTTACGGCTTTTTAAAAACCTATTTAAATTTGACACGAAAATGCTGTAAACCATCATGGCGGTTGAGTGATATCACAAAGTGCAAAACAAAACTAACCGTGAATGAAGTCTGGTCTGGTGTACCCACTTTTATTTTGTTGTATTCGATTTGACAGGTACGTTTTAGTTGTATCAATGAATACAGATGATTTACATTAAAGAAGCTTATTTCTTAAGGATGTCATGTGCCGATTAAAGTTGGCGTATTGACGGTTGTCATTAGTGTAGTTCGTAGTTGGCGCCGATGGCGGCGCTAGCGTCGTTCGCCATCTGTCTTGCATTGCTTTGGCGTAAGAAATAGACAGCTGTTGCACTGACACTCACGCGACTGTTACGCCGCCAAGCGGCAATTTGGGTCGCAGAAAGTTTGTCTTAAATGCGCCAATAAGAAAAACATATCTATAAATAAATATCTATGCTCTATGGTTGTATTTACTACCAAAACGTCAACAACATGAATGGCGGACGCACTGTTAAGGTGAACGCAGACTTGGCCGCACCGCAGTCTCCGCAGTCCCCGCAGTCATCGCTTTTTGTTAATGGCCTCGCACATCTATCCGCACCGCAGTCACTGCAGTCGTTCCCGTCGCCGCACGCATCGCACTTGATTTCTTTCATTTAGTGGGTGTCATCCGCGCTAGCCGCAGCGTCCGCTGCGTGCGGGTCGGCGTTGGTGACGTCATCAGCTGCGGCTTGGGGAGTTCGGTCGTTTCAGGGACTGCGGCGACTGCGACGCGGGTGGGTATGCGAGGTTGCATAGAACTTCATACAAAGAATTCGAATGCGAATACTGCGGCGCGTGCGGTGCGGCCAAGTCTGCGTTCACCTTTAGACGTAATTCTCTCTGATTGGTGTTTACTGTCAAAAGAATAAATACATTATTTTTAGTTTTACAATCCTAAAAATAACATTAATCTTACCTTTTTATAATAAATAATAAACTTTATTGAGATCTTAAAATCATAATGAATCTATAGATACTAAAATCAAACCGATTTATTCTCAGTGGACACAAGCCTTTTATGAAAGGCTTAAGTGGACTGTGAAAGGCTGTAGATTTGGTTGATGAGCATATACAAATAACCCAAGATACACAGTCAGCGTCTCAAAACCGTCCGTGAAAATACATGCACATGCATGTTTTTTTCAAATAGTACTGTATCGTTCGTCGCACGGCGCAGGCGTTAAATGACAAAACACTACGATGTAAATACAACTTTAAGACAAGTTTGTATGGTTGAATTTACAAAATATGATCATTATCATAACTATAACTAGTTTTGCACAACGTGGACGGTTTTGGACCTCTATTTAGTTCCGAGATCTTAGGTGTTTTGTATATCAATGGATGCGAGTGGCATAGTGAGGTGTATGGGTATGCGGGTGTGTTGCAGTGCTGTTCCCGCGACACACGTGCTCAGCGGCGCGCGACAACACGATCGACCTGCTGCACATGTTCCGCGACTACCTGCACTACCACATCAAGTGCTCCAAGGTGTACGTGCACTCGCGCATGCGCGCCAAGGCCGGCGACCTGCTCAAGGTGCTCAACCGCGCGCGCCCCCAGACACAAGCCAGGCCCAACGAGCGCAAGACCATCACGTACGTAAACACTATACATACTCCTCTTGTTCCTAACTTGAATTTACATTTATAGAATGGGGCATCTGGACATAGTAGACATGTTCTCCATTGACTTTATAGGGAGTCAAGAAAATGTGCACCTGAGAGAGTCTTTGTAAGTAGAGTGCGCATGCGCCTATGATTCTTCCGACTTAGCTTTTTGCCAATTGAAAGGCAAAACTTGTAAACGAAATTCGAAAAACAAGTTTTGACGGCAGGCTTTAATAGTATTTTTGGTCAATTTTCTTAGTTTTGGGCAGGTTAGCGAAATTTTGAGGCATCCTGTAATAAATCTGTTTATAAAGTTTTACATTTATTTTTGTGTAACAAAGGAATGTTTTTTTGTGTTATGCACAGGGGGAGAACGTTTGTGAGGCGAGATTGAGTGTTACGTGCCGGCGGGCAGTAGGCGCCGAGCTTCTCGTTCCGAGCACACTAACGCGCCACTCCGGTAACATCCCTCCACCCACCGGCCCTCCAGCAACTTGTTAGTCACCACACCCACCACCGCCATCTACCGCCGAGTGGACACACCACGCTCACAGATATTATTTGAGTGGACGCGTTATCCGCCTCGAGACGACAATGTGCGTATTTCATATACGAGTCTAAATCAAATGTCACGTTAATTTATTTATTACGACACCGTGTTTGTGTTCCATTCAGTCGTCACAAAGTACTTACCCCTACCGATCATCCTCGATAATCGTTTGTAATATAAAATTGCCAAATAGACACAGTTATGCTCAATGTTTTCGTGCCGGACGTTTTATACTAGCAGAAGAAATGTGCACATTGTAATTATCATAAATATTTATTGTCAACTCTTCAGCATAGTGTTAAAAGTCAATAAATAATGTTGCCGTAGTACTTGTTGATAACAAAATATGCTTTATTATTACGAGAGTTATATTTATAGCGGTGGCGCTGCTACAACCACGACTCGGGTTCCTAAACTGTTAGCATACACCCTCTTACAATGTTACGCGTTAGTTGAACGTAGTGGCCATCGAGAGCGAACTTTTCTTGTAGCTTACGTAATTTTGTTGTAAGTTATGCAATTACCAATCCTCATGTAGGGTAAAGTGTATTATAAAAGTTAGCCTATACTTACTGTTTCGGATACAGACTTGTAAAAATGTATATCACTCTAATGTCGAGACAGGTATCAAGCACAAAACTCGTACGAATTATATTCAATTATTAATTTACGCCGCCCCTCTATTTAGTTAATAACGCTACGCAATATATACGAACAATAATTTTAATAAGAGTTTCACCCTTACGTTTTAGGTAGGTCCGATTCAATTATAATGTAAGTGAAAGTGTATAGTATTTCTCAATAGATTGTTCCATAGTCAAGGAGAAGTCGATGAATGAATTATAATGGCCTTATTTATGACGTTCAGTTGAGTTCTCAGTGCGCGGAGCGTCGCTCCTCGGCCGATAGAGTCGCTAGTTTAGATCACGATACACTATGTATCTAACGTTAAGTGCAATTCGATTGATTCACTACATTCTTTGATTCCAAAACGCATTTTAGTTGTAGACAGAGAATAAAAACTCTATAAAATACATTCTAGCAAAAATTTATTTCACGTTTCATAGTATTTTATTGTTAGTTTCGTCCTGTAGCTAAAACACTTCTCATTCGACGCAAGTACGTCTTGCGCTGTGTCAAATTGCACCAAACAAACAATAATTGCTCAAATGATTGCGAACACCAAGAAGGTAAAGTATCAGAATTTTAGAGTAATCTGTAATTATTGAAGCGAGCGATCGCGAGTAGGTGCCAGTAGTCGCAAGTCCAGTGTTGTTTATAACAGCTGCCAGTTGGATGAGATTGTGCTAAAGTTATATTGAGTCATGGACTGAGAGGTTAGGCTGTCTAAAGAGTGTCGAGTCAGTGGGCTTACAATAACGTTTTAATATATTTCCCTAAGTCAAATAAATGGCAAGTTAGTGGCATTAAGCCTGAGTTATCATGACAGGTTCTCAAAGCTACAATGGGATATAAATGATAAGATGGAACGTAATACAAGTATGTAGAACGATTAACTATTTAATGAAAACAACTTAGCTAACTTGAATTTATGTAATTTTTATTTGCAAGATGTATTATTTATGTATTATAAAGTGTAAGTTAAATGTTGCTTTAAAAATTATTGCTTACATTGGAACACTGTTTTTACTGTCAGTTTTAATGCGAGATTATGTAAACAGCGCAGAATACCGAAGTTATTTGTGAATATGTAATTATTCTTGTGATTTAAAATCCGTTTATACTGTATTTTTTATTTTCTAGATTAAAGAAAACTTACTGCATTTTAAATTATATTTTATTTGTTCAACATCTAAACATCAACACCTTTATTTGGATATTATTTAACACCAATATAATAAATTGTTTTCATCAAAGCATTTAGTGAACATTAAAATCGTGTACAGATTACCAAAATATCTAATAATTATAATTGATTTTAACTAAAAATCCATTTTGTTGACTGACGAAGGGGTTGGCGATGTCGGCGACTTAGGTTGGTTTAACTTGGACAGTGTGGCTACTTTGGACGCAAACTTCACGAAGCTCAGTCCTGATGCTTGCGGCTCCGGCTTCTGACCACTCTCAGGCTGGAACGAGGCGTCTAAGGAACCTGAAATATAGAAAAGGAAAATAAATAAAAAGTATTCGTATTAGTTTATCCCATAAAAGTGTAGTTTGACGAAGGCCAAATGGCTTTAGATGCACTGACCCCCACTGAGTTATTCGATATTATTAATTTGAAGCGGGCCAATGTGCTTCAAATGCTGTGTAAATCGAGGTGAGGCCTGGTGGCTTAGCCATAGAGCATACATATTTAAATAGAGGCACATTTCTTATGGGCGCTCTGTAGACAAACTTTCTGTGACCAGTATGACCCATATTGCCGCTTGGCGGCGTGGCAGTCGCGCTGTGACGGCTGACTCTACGAGTGCAAGAGAGACGAAAGTTTCTCCTGTGTATCTTAACTACGAGAGCAAGAGAGAAGGAGAACGACGCCAACTACGTACTACACTGACAACCGTCAACACGCCAGTTGGAATCGGCACACGAAATCCTTAAGAAATGCGCTTCTATTATGTAAATCTGTATTCATTGGCTTAGCGCAGACTGACATTAACCCATACATATATTCAGGAGGCCATAGAGCAAACTACGATTAGGGCAAGTCAAGCTTACTCTAATCGTAGTTTGCTCTATGGTTTAAGTTATAAATCAGAAGAAAGTCCGTCAGATAGTAAAATTTGAATGTCGAAGTATAGGCAACATCACTTCAAATTGAAGAATGTTGCTATACATATTATAGGTGCTTAATATACGAAAAATAATAGAATTGCGTTCACAAATATGCATGCATGGCGCACTAGAAAAAATACGAGACTACAAGAACTGTTGCCTAGAAGTAACAATGTAATCATACAAATAAAAGTACTTATATAATTTTTATGGATTTATAGTTTAAGAAATCGACTCGACACGGTTGATGCACTAAATGTTATGGGACACGAATGGACACATCACGTAGAAAAAGAATTGCTATGAATGCAAGGTTTGTATTAAAAAATCCTTTTATGTATTTACTGTCCTTAAGGCCACTGCCTCGAATTTTGCGTGCAGCGGGGCGGTGGCGGCGGCGGCGCGGGAGCGGCAGTATCTAATGCATAAAATCAAATGGAGCGGCCCTCGAAAACAGCGGCGCGGCAGCGACGCGTCGGCGGGCAACGAGCGGTGCACTCCAGTCAAGCGGTGACCGCCCGCGCGTCTGCATTGCAGTGTTGTGCAATTTATTTTTGTGACTAATGACTATTTTTGAATCAAAAAGAGGTTGTCGTTCCTGTTCAGACATTTCGTTCTCGAATAAAAATAAATATCTCGACTACACAACCACGAACACAACACTACGCCGCTATAGTGCCGCGCGATCTGCTCGCTGGTTTCGAGAACGGGTCGGCGTTGCCCGCACCGCTCCCGCGCCGCCACCGCCCCGCTGCACGCAAAATTCGAGGCAGCGGCCTAACAGATGAAATGGTGGGGAAAGCTGTAACGTTGTTACTATAGTCCGTGCCACGAGAACATATTATATAGACTTTTGGTAAATAAAGAATAAGTGACTTAGCGACAGTTCTGTCAAAAACAAATAATGTTAAATCCCAAAGAGGTTGGACGTTTAGACTAGAGAGAACATGCCCTATAAATTTCCTTATACCGAACGTGCAACATGTAATGTCAGTTGGTCTTTTAAAGAGGCATAGACTCTTTACATACTCATATCTTTGACTACATTCTCTAAATAGCCGTGCTGTGATCTGTCATCAGTGTAAAATTTGTTGGGCGTTTGTGTTTACATTTTTAATAACTTTTTTGCATTTAAATAGTAAGTAAGCTTATAATAATTAAATAGTGTACTCATTAATTAATACACATCGAGTATGTGATATCGGGATGTGGATGCCGCTATTCTCGGAACGGAAATAACAGGAGAAACTTTATCTTCTAGCAGTGAGTCGGAATTTTCCAACAAATTTATTTACTTTTCTCGTATTAATGCTATCATGAGTGTTAAGTTTACACAATATCATTGTGTTGCAAATCAAAGGAACAGCTTGCATACGTATGTGTTATGAATTTAACTCACAAATTGTTATTTTGTGCATTTATTGATTTAATAGCCTTAGTGATGGGATTTGACAGTGAAAGGAGATATCGATGTTTTTTCATTGAGGGATAAATACGGAAACTAACTATCGGACATGAATGTAAAACTGTCGCTGGAAGCGACAGCGGGTAGCCGCGGTTACTAAGTTAGCAATAAACAAAGACGTCCAGCGGTCTAATTTTCTATCGCACGTTTGATAGTAAGCGCAGTTTAATGTACATAATTTACTTGGATACCTACCTTAAAAGTAGCGTCTATTAACCTAAAGCCAAGTGTTCCAGTGTACGCGCGTGTGTAGGCTTACATTTTTGCATCTATAAAACAGTAGATGGATTAGGGATGTGAGTAGCATTTTTTATTATTAAGAAGGTGTTTTATATTACAGGTTGCCTATTAATGACGTCACAAGAAAACGTTGGATAAATGCCGTTGGACGGCCTTGTTTGATTTAGCAGAAGTACCACCGTATTTGTTCACGTCATTTTGAGAAAGACTGTTTTTAAAGACAGAAAGCACCAGGCGTCGTTTAAAACCGAAAGCTCTGCCTACATTACATTTATGCCTGGACATTGCACACCCGGTAGAATTATTTATCCAAAGCTAAACAAAAAGTGTGTAATTTTAGTTTGAACATATTAATAAAATATAATAATTACAACGATTTTAATTAATCTACCTACTTCTATATTATTTATTATATTAGTGCTATCCTGACTGATCAAAGACGTCTTGCCTTGTAGTCCGCTACATAATATTCTACCATAAAATATAATATTCTTTCACATTCACACAACATTATCTGGTCCCAAACTATAAGCATATCTTGTACTGCGAGTACTAGACAATCGATAAACATGCATATATACTTTTCTGTAAATATATTACATATTATACATAGTACCATCCAGACCAAGACAAACATCCATATGCATGCACACAAATGTTTGACTTGAGCGGGAATCAAACCCGCAAGCTTCGGCGTGGCAGTCGGATTACCTACAACTCTAAAAAAATCGAGCAGTGTCCAACGTTAGCGATAGCAAGCAACGTGATGCGACGCAAACAAATTGCCAAAGCCTGCCGTGCCGCATTAGCCAATCTGGTATAATTCGTACAATACATAATCTAAGTGACAGTTTCATAGCATCTCATCGCCACGCATCGCTCATTAGTTTATGAATACTTTTTGTCAATAGATTTTATGGCTAAAACGAACAATTAAACACGTGAATTATTTTAGTACTGTCTGTCTGGCAAGTCTTTGCAAAGCACTGACCTGCGTCGACAGCAAAAACTACAATTTCAATATTTTAGTTGTTTACTTCTACGGCTTAAATATATCGACACATACTAAAGTTAGACATTTGACCAAAAATATTTATCGATAAATCATCACTGTTACGAACAACACTCGGTTTCCTAACTCTATGTTTTGTCTACTGTTTGCCTACCACGCGGCTGCTATAAGAGCGTGCTGCTAAACCTATCGACAGCTCTTTCTATCATACTGCATGTGCCATTAGAAAGAAGATATCAATCATAGCAACCGCTGTTGTTATTTAGTGTTACTTCTATGCCTTAGGTTATATTTCTTTGGTCAAATCCAATGAACGCTACGGTACCAATGAATACAGATTGACATAATAGAAGTGCATTTCTTAAGGATTTCGTGTGCCGACTCCAAGTGGCGAGTTGACGGTTGTCAGTGTAGTACGTAGTTGGCGCCGTTGCAGGCGCCGGCGTCGTTCTCCGTCTCTCTTGCTCTCGTAGTTAATGGTTAAGATACACAGGAGGAACGTTGGTCTCTCTTGCACTCATAGAGACAGCTGTCACAGCGCGACTGCCACGCTGCCAAGCGGCAATTTGGGTCACAGAATGTTTGTCTACAGAGCACCCATAAGAAATGCGCCTCTATGTAAATATCTATGCTCCATGACGGTACATAGGTACGTGGAAACTCATGTGTTAATGGATCGCGTTTTCTTAGGGTCGTAGCACACGTATTGGAAAGGGATCGGCACCGTATCGACTGGAGCTGTGCAGTATTATTGGTATGGAACTCCCTACTGCAACACACACTAATCGAAATCCCACAACACCGTGGTGCGGTACGTGGTCGACTTGCAGTTCCCGCGCTTACGGTTCTCCGTACGCTAGCTTACGGCTCTCCGTAGCCTAGCTTAAGTCTCTTCGTCCACGCCCCTCCCGCGGTCTGCGTTCGGATTCAAAATGATTGAAGTAGTGCCGCCTAGCCGTCAACCAGCGGTCGGCGAGCCGCAAGCACGGCGTCGCATAGCTGTAGCCGAGTCGAAGTGCCGGAGCTTTTGATCCGCTTACGTTACGTGGTTACGTCAGTTTGACGGCGAGGCGAAAGGCGATACGTTGACGATCCTTTTCCGAGTTGATATGTTTGCTACGACCCTTAATGGGGATTTTTTAATGTTTTGTGGTACTGGAACGCGTCGGATGCCTGGAATATCAATATTTGGCGTTGGTTCATTGAAATGTTACATTATTGGGCTAAGCGGGCATTTATCAGAGGTCTAAGTTAACCCATTCCCAGTCCCATGAACCACATGTGGCTCAGGACAGTTAAATTTCTATTGTGTCTGGCGGTCGGACAGTGAAAGTGTTAACGCGCTAATTGACGCGTTAAGAAGCAGGTGTAGCAAGAGCATTAACGCGTCAATTAGCGCGTTAATTTAAGCGCTACGTAGATGTGGCCAACGTTTTAACGCGTTAAAATGCAATTTTTTACGCGTTAACTAACGCGTTATTGGCCATTGCCATTAACGTTAACGCTAACGCATGTGTAGCAGTAGCATAACGCTAACGCGGGTGTAGCAGTAGCATTAAGCGATAGCTCGGCGTGTCGGTTTTTTGGACACATCAAAGGGTTTTAGCGCGTAGTTTAGCGCGCTAAGTGATGTTGGCCACATTAACGCCGTCCCATATTCGACAGGATGCGCGGGCAAAGTAAGGACTGTTTAAGTTACAATTCGAAATTGGAACCTTTAGGAAGCGTGCATATTTGTTTTTTATAGGTTCGTTTTTTGAAAAATCCTTAACGAGTGTTAACGCGTGAATTCACGAGGAATTAACGCTTAACGGCATTGTAACCTTAATGTAGCCAACGGACATTTTTAGTGCGTGTTATTAATTAACGCGTAGTTGACAATTGTCGTTACCGCTAACGCTAAGGCAGGTGTAGCAGTAGCATAAAGTTAAATGCAAGTTTATAGACATTTCACCCGCTTTTCCGAATTTTCGGAAAAGCGGGTGCAAGTTGCAGACGGTAAATTATTAGTCGCAAAGATTCTTTACACCTAATAAAAATAAATTGCGTCTTTTAACGCAGGTTACCCCGAATCAACTTTATGCTATTGCTACACCTGCGTTAGCGTTAACGGCAATGGCCAACAACGCGTTAACAAACGCGTTGATGATTGAAAGATTCGCCTTGACAATATGTAATTTAACGCGTTAAAACGTTGGCCACATCTACGTAGCGCCTAAATTAACGCGCTAATTGACGCGTTAAAACGCAGGTGTAGCAAGAGCATTACCGTAACTTTTTAATGGATTTTGTTTAACTTCATTCTGACTACGCTATCCACTTGACCACGGAGGACTGTCTCCGTGGTCCAGTGGATAGCGTATGCGACTGCTGATCGGAGGTCCCGGGTCGGGCAAAAGTGTTACTGGGTTTTTCTGAATACTCAGTAGCAGCCCGGAGTCAGGTGATGTGCCCGGTAACGGCAATAGGCTCGCCCCCTTTTACGTGGGACCTTACAATTCATGCCAAAATGTGGCTGTAATATTTACACCTCTGCCTACCCCTTCGGGGATAGAGGCGTGAGACTATAAAATATAAAAAAGTTCATTCTGACGTTTTCATTCATACACAACGTAAAATCTCCATGCCTTAAAATTTTATTGCGATGTACTAGCTAGTTGTCTGTAATATTATCAATTTGTGTTTGATAGATAGGCTATACCATGTAGTTAATATTTACTCTATTTATCATTAATGTACATGGTACTCTTTTTTTACTTAATTTACAGAATAACTTTCGTGTAAAACTACAAAAAAACACGGCAAACTCATCAAAATTCTTTGGGAAAATTCGACCAGTCAAACACAAAATCAAATATGTTTACTTAAAAAAAATGTTTTTGGACAAGTCAAGATGTCAAAGATAATAATATTAAAAATATAATTCAATTCAAATACCTACATAGTAGCATAATTGAATATGATATAATAAAAGTCAATAAGGTAATAAAAGTCAAGTAGCACAAAATACAACTGTGTAATTAACTAGAAACATGCTTACTGCAGTAGGTATATCTTTAGTAAAGACATACCTACTGCAGTTACTGCAGTGCAGTAACTCAGTAAGCATGCTGTACCCAGGGCTGCCATACGTCCGGATTTTCGCGGATTTTTCCTAGTTTGAAGGGCGTCCGGAGCCCGTCCGGGCCGGGGCTTTTGAAAGTGTGGCTTTTGAAAGGGTGTAAACCGGACACTTTGTTGTCAGGGGAAATCCATGTTTTTTAAAGATAAGTGTTTAATGGTACTCTTCCAGAGGTGTCCGCGGTAAAATGCATATTTCGCCCAAATGTCCGGGGTTTTTTGTAATGCTTCTCCGGTGTCGGCAATTTAGGTGATGGCAGCCCTAGTCTTTTTACCCATATCACTGGTTTTGACATTTCGAACAAAACGTAAAGTCCATTTATTTAGTGATGCCTTATCTATTATAGCCTTTGGACTATTCAAGTGCTAGGTAGCAAAGGATTGCCATATAGAGAGTATCGCGTTCGATTCCACGGCGGGTACAAAAATTTAATATAAACATAATACACATAACTTTTGGAAGTTTTATGTGTATTAAATTGGTAGTATTCGCTTGCCCGGGTCAGTAGTCAGGGAGTCAGTATCTATTCCTGATTAAACTGACACTCGAGTAAACCAAGGAATATCGCTAGCCCTTCAAGTTGCGGTGCGAGCGTCCGACGACAGTCGTTCCGTGGAAAAGCTAATATCCTGGCAGATCTGGGGGGCGATTCAGAATCGTTCGATATCTCATTTGACATTCGATTCCGTTTATTGTCAAACGGGCTACCTCATTTTTTGTCAAAACTATAGCATTTCCTATCAATTTTATGCATTCAGTATGAAGTAAATTAATAAATAAACCGAATTCAATGAATATTTGTCCAAAATAACTCTGATAGGCGGCTAAAAGCCAAGGACAATAATTTGACATATCGTACGATTACTTGTCGTGACATTCTGAATCGGCCTGCTGGTTAGACTATTAAGCGGACCCGGGCCCCAAGTCTACGTTAGGACGATGTTGTTGATCAAGAATATGTAGTGTAAGCACCCCAGGGTCACATAGATGCCAATAGGAAACAATTTAAAAAATAAGTTTGAGCACATTGGTAAGTCGTTGAAGAATATAAAGCTAGACTCTACCGGAGGTATCAGTGGTATCACGTCTCAATTAGGTAAATTAAATAAAGATCTTACTCTGTTGCGGCGACATTATAGAGCTGGGTTGGGATCCTTGCTGGTTCTCTCCTTCCATTTCGTGATTGGTTTTCTCGTAAAGTACATCCAGTGCTAGCAGCGTTTTAAGAATAAGAATGATAAATTAGTCAAACTATATCGTTTTATTATCTTATCTGTACATTTTAAAACAAATAAAACGGACATCTTGTTTGTAGATGAATTCAGTTGTCTAGAACGCACATATCGGAATAACTAAGTAATAAAAAACACGTGTGTGGTAATATATATATAGGTGGTAGTGGCTGATTCAGGATATTGTTTCGACGGTTGAATGAAGGTTTTGAGTCCCTAGCTGAATCCACCGAAGACACAAATTTAGCAGCTGAGCAAGTTTTTGAATTACGGACCATCTTAACACACGTTAGTTAGGCCAAAGAGCTCAGATATTTACATAGAGGCGCATTTCATATGGGCGCTCTGAAGACAAAATTTCTGTGACCCAAATTGCCGCTTGGCGGCGTGGCAGTCGCGCTGTGACAGCTGTCTCTACGACAGCAAAGACGAACTTTCCTCTCCTGTGTATCTTAGCTACGAGAGCAAAAGAGATGGCGAACGACGCCAGCGCCGCCAACGGCGCCAACTACGAACTAACTACACTAGTGACAGTCGCCACTTGGAATCGGCATACGAAATCCTTAAAAAATGCGCTTCTATGTAAATCTGTATTCAGTGGTTAGGCGCTCATCATAGGGAGTCACAAAAAAATTACTTAAGTAGTTGTCAATAATTGATTGCGTATGGATACATAGCGTAAAATTTTGACCCTATTGCTGAATAGAAGGAAAAATGTTCCTAGAATTAGGTATACGAATATATCTGGTGACTGCCTGGGGGGATCGACCTAAGATCATTAATATGTAAAGAGATGATACAGCGCTATAAAATCTTTAGGTACCTAAATGTTATTGTATCATAACTTACGTTTCCAAACACTACTGCGGATCCACAGCAATCATCACACCTACCACCTACCTCTCGAAGGTCATAATATCGCCGTAAGAAACCGCACACCTCAAGAGTCCTCTCCAAAAGAAATAAGCCAAACAAATTACCATTAAATAAATACTACGGTTTATGAAGCCTATGTAACGACAGATTTATTGCTACTGGAACTTATTGTACCTATGATTCGTCGTTAAATGTAAGTATCTTCAAAATAATTAATATATTTATTAATTACCATCTAATATAATTGTATATTTAATTAATATATTACCATCTTTTAGCGACATAGCGTCCATTTCAGCATCCTGTATAGTCTCGAGTTCAGCACGAAACTTTGTGGTGATTTTCCTCCTTTGATAGTCTGCTTCAATTTGTTGTTTTGTACGAGGGATGCGAAAGCGGAAACAACAACATACCATAACCACTGCAACACGTAAGGAATAATGTGTTTTACAACTTTATGTTTAAGTACATACATAAAGAGCTGGATTCAATGAATCTCAAAATGAATAAGCTTAAATTGTGTATTTCATTTCATGTGCCTACGACATTAACTTACCTAGGGATGCAACACTTGCTAAACAAAGAAGCATAATCTGCCAGACCCTCAGATCACTACCGGCCACTGTGGTTTCTAGCCACTGAGGCTCTTCAGAATTCTTAATTACATCCATAATGGGATCCATTGTTATGCAAAGTTATCGAGATGAAAACTCTCACAATTTTTTTCGAAAGTAGAGCAAATGTTACACGCACGCGTCCGATAATATTTCGTTTGAACCAGAAACTACCTAATTGTTTCAATCCTAAGGAGTGGTTACACGCCGCACCTAGAAATATCACCCCTCGGCACTCCTATTCCAATTTAATTGCCACCTCAGCTAATTGTCAAGATTCAGTGGGCGTTAAGACTACTACAAATTGCTATGTCAATATTATAAAAAATGCGTTTGTACTTATGTTTATGTTGTTTAGAAACTAATAACATAAAATGATAAATATATGCTACATACAATTTTAAAAATTCCCGCTTACGACCTCTTATGAACGAGGGAGGATGGGGATCGCAGGCCAATGTTGCAATGTCCACAAACAATCGTTCAGGATCAGTATCATAATTCATTATCCACATTCTTATAGAGTAGAGAGTTCCTTACATGTGTCAAGTTTTTTGACTTGATCTGAGTTTTTAATACGCACATAGCTTCGAAAAGTCAGTGGTGCGCGCCGTTGTTCTTAAACCGATACCCTCTGCATGGTAGTCTGTTGGTGTCTCCACTAGACTATCGCTTACTTCCTTACTTTATGATCGCAACCTGGACTACTAAACTTGTTCTTGACGGCAAGTCATAACATAAGTGACATTAGTGCAAGAATTCATTAACAACAATTAAATTAAGAACACTGTTAATAAGCTATTAACTTTAAATTATGTAGGTATTACATCTTTAAAAATGTACAAACGTAAAACTGTCAGAGATATTTTGTAGTCTATTTAAAAAGTCTTAACTCTTAATGACTTAGGCACAAAATAATGATTGCTAAGGGAGGCTTAAGTATTGAGAGTAGGTATAAATAATTGTTAAAGACGAAACCTGTGTATGTTAGTTCTGTAAGAACCCCAACAGCTTTCAGGAAATGGGCAGAATTAGTGTACCTATAAAATAAATAGTAATTCCGCTGAAGTAAGGTCCCCGGCATGGCACACCAGGCCACGGCCTGACATGACTTACTCCATACAAAGTAATACTAAGACTGGTTGACCTTCCCGGCCCCGGCACGGTGTAGCCTGAATCATTCTTTACCATTTTACTCTTTTTGTACCCTGTTAGCTAATAAAGAGTAAGACTATGAGAGAGCGAAAATAATAAATACGTCAGAAATAAGTAGTGGTGATCTGTGGTCAGAAATAACATACTACCAGAACTTACGTATTTCTATGGTTGACTAAAAGTTTTAATAATAATAATTAGTAACAAAATCGATGTCTAAGTATTATTTTTTAGTTATATAAAAGAAATAGCATATCCAAATTAGTATGTACTGTTGGATATTTTATGAATGAAAACCATCGTGGCTTAGCAATTCTTTTTTAGGATTGACAACATTTAGTTCGTTTTTCTCTTTCGTTTGATGACTGTTTCACTTTCCCGCAGAAAATAGGGTGTCGAATCTGTCCTATAACCTCTGTTATATTTATTACCTACTATTTTAAAGATCGAAGATGAATCTTTTATGATAATTGTGGATTAATTCATGTAAAGGTTGTTCTAAGTGATGTTGTGTAAGATCGTTTGTGTTCTTGCGGTCACTCTGTAGCGTTTTAAAAAATTAAACATGGCCTCGAACCGAGGAATTCAGATCGGATCCGCGTGGTTTCAACGGAAGCTGAACTTGAGGCCGCAGCACCGGGGCGTGCATCTCGTAACTGAGGAGATCCTCAAGCAGGTGCCGGAGCTCTCACAGTTCGCTGTCGGCCTCTGCCATATCCAGAGTGAGTATTCGTCAGGCCTGCATTCTTGTCTTGCCGCCGATACTGCATCCCTGCCGACTGTCATATTTACCTCACCTGTATTATGCCGCGATTTCATAATTAGTACAAACTGAAGTGTAAAAGAGTGTTGTGAAAGTCTAACAACGCGAAACACGCGCGGTAGCCAGCTGATCAATGGGTGTTGTTTCCAGTAATGCACACATCGGCGAGTCTTGCACTCAACGAGAGCTGGGACCCCGACGTCAGAGACGATATGGAAATGATGCTCAACAAAATAGTGCCAGAGGGTCTCCCGTACCGCCACTCGTGCGAAGGACCCGACGATATGGTGAGTGTTTGTTGTGCTAATCACTACAATACATCATTTTTAAAGTGACATTACTTTCACTGCAGCATTTGTTATATTTAATTTTCAAATAGAACATCATTCAACTTTCATTTGTTTATATGCTTTTTTGGCATGTGTTTTCAACTAAACTTCTTTGTAACTCAATGCTGCATAGTTTATGTGTATTTGTAGAAATTGGGTTTTTATTATTCATAAACAACTGGCATTTTTTATTGTGGCTATTGATTCTAAGTGGTTTATAAAACACATTTTATTAAAACTTATTGGTAAATACATTTATTAATCACCCTCAGTGTATAATTATTAATATTTGGTGTATTTATTAATGCTGTAATAACTATAATTTTCTAAAAGTATGTACAAATAAATATAGAGAAACAAGTGTTAAGTATTAATAATTATATCTCGGCTAAGGAGTGTAATGCATGCTAATCTACAGTAACCTTGGTTTGTCTTCTTTAATGATAATAGAGGTCATAACATCACATTACCATTAACTTTGTTTACATAAGAAAATGTTTTTATTATGATACCAACAAACTGTAAATAACTTGACTGATAGTCCATATTTTGAGTAGTACAGTAATACACATAATGTAATACCATTATTTTAATACTTTGGGTGACCGTTTTGAATGATTACTATGTTTTTAATGGACAACTTAAAGATAAAGCATGATAAATTTAGTTGACTAATAACATGATGTATTTGTTGTGCAGCCGGCGCATGTCAAGGCCTGCTTCTTGGGCTCCTCCCTTACCATCCCCATCACAGACGGCAAGCTGAACCTCGGTACCTGGCAAGGGGTTTGGCTCTGTGAACATAGGAATCACGCTGGCAGCCGGAAGGTGATTTTTTGTTTTACATTTATCTGTTCAAATTTTTATTTATTATTCATCTGTCTTATTTTATAGAGCAGTATTGTTTGATATCAGGTGCTGTTTCTAAAATGAAAGATTTTTATTTTATGCCATAATTAACGCCTGGATATCCAGATTATAACAAAAGCTGTATGTAATTATTATACACTGGAGTTTTTCATGATGATGGTCTGCTACTGGTCATGATACATATAATTGTAATGGCATCTAAACTATTAGTAACTAGTAATAATATTACCACTTACAACAAAAATCACCGTACATTTTCAAAAGTAATAACAAGATGTAATACTTATTATGTAAGTTCTAACTCAAGGTTCTTTTCATTATACTTATATAGCGCCCACTTCTTTTTTTTTCTCTGCACCATTCAAAGGTAGACTGGGAGATAATGCCCATGGCATTAAGTCCACCTGTATACGCTGTGTATATAAAGTTTTTTAAATAAAAAATTAAATAAATAATATTAATACACAGTATGGTAAATATTGAGCTAAAGTTATATAGAGTGAAGCATGGACCGTGTCACTCATTCAATACTATAACATCCAGACAAACTTTGAAGTCGACTTAAGGAATTTGTCTAATGAGTGTTGTATGTGTGATGCAGGTGGTAGTGACGCTGTCGGGCTGTCCGCGCGACTCACCGCTGTCACCGGTGTCGGCCGCCTCGTGTTCCAGTTAGGAGAGGGGGGGGGGCGCGACCCCCCATACGCATTCGCACTCGCGCCCCTCCTCCAAGAGCACGCGGAGGTAAACTCCGCGCCGACACCTTTTATATCCCGCACGTAACATAGACGTTAGTTCTTACTCTTATCTTCGAGCGACAATATGTACATAAGATAAATATTTTGTAACGCGTCGCGCGCCGGTCGGCGCGGGCCGGCGGCGGCGCCACATGTAATATAGCGGTATAGGAATTGAGCCGCGCCGGCGCCGGGCTGGCCGGCGTGCTACACCAGACCCTATTGATGTTACGTTCAGTCACTGACACTGAACCCGTTGAACTTGTACATAAGGTTTATGTGCGACGGTTTTAAAGTATAAAGTAATTGTTGTTTTGTTATTGCAACTTGTCGATAAAATGTACATAGATGACGCGTGGACGTTGACGCATGACATTCCGCTTCGTAGGTTCGGTTCGACGATGGAGGGTTCGTGTGACACCTACTTTTACCATTATTAATCATATACTACGTTAGGACAATGTATGAGATAAGGAGTAATGATTTGAATGAATCGAATATTTTTCACTACTGCACTCGTTCAATTTTTTCAACGTACACCGGGAGACACGTATATTTTTTAACATGGCAGCACGTTAGATATTTTGATGGATTCGGACACTCATTTTACCACACCAATTTTGTATGTAATCGCACTGGTTAACGGTCAGTTCGTGTAAGTTTTAAGAGCTGAAGTAGGTTTATATAGTTAAGTACTTTGTACGTGTACGATAGATCCCTTCTCTCTCCGTGTTAGGTTACACTTTATTAACGATTAGTACGTGGAACATGTCCATAGCTTTAATTGTGTCACACCCGTTGTATCAACGGGTCCTTCGCGGGATGACAATGAGCTAACATTTGGTACCACTAGTTTGTAGTTGTATATCATTACTCTTAAGATCATGTAAGTGCCTCGGATTTATGGGGTGGTCATGAGTTAATTTGCAGACTCGATTCCGAGAGAGGTACGTGTGTGGCCAGACTGGACCGTGCTGTGTGTCACCGGTGTCACGTGCACGCGCATGCGCACGCGCACGCACTAGCGCTCCCACCTGACTTTACGTTCATCTGTTGCGACTATCACAGACAACTGTTGTTGATGCGGACGCAATCATTCCTCCAGTACGGAATGTACTATGTTATAGGTTAATACAATTTAATTTCGCGATGTTTATAAAGGCGTATGTGTATAGTTGTATGTCTTCCTATGTAAGTTCCATCACATAAGGACAAAATTAGCGTAACGTGTCGGAGTAATGTAACTGGAGTATGTGAACGGAATAGGGTATACAAACGTCACCGTTGTATCCGGCCACGTCTATATACATTAGATATTGTAATGAAATTATTTGGATAGACGCTCCAAATGAATCCAAACGTGAGCATAGTCCTATTATACATAGTTATCAGGTGGAGTAATCAGTAGCGGGTGTTTTATATGATACGAGTGGTAGTGAAAATTACACTGTGTAATTCATTCACTAATGTTACAGGGTTGAGAACCTTGTCGTTTACAGGAATTTAATATATTCATTCCATGTTCGACATTCCATCGATAGCGGAAGACGCTAGGCGCGCCCGCCGGTTGCGTTCGGCTTTAGATGTCCCATCGAGATCGCTTGTGTGGCACAATTTTACACTTGAAACTTAGTTAGGAGTTAATAAATTATAAATAGTAGGGTACAGTGGCGTTAAGTAATTTTATAGCGCCGCGCACACTCATTTTATACCGCGTTGTACAAAGTGTAGATCTCACACTCGCTGACTCGCGCTACCAAAGACGACTTACACTCACTTCACTTAGGGAGCTTGTTGTACCTTCATATTCGGGCTTTTGATAGATTCACCTTTAACTTTACTATTTTTTCAGTTTTTTTGAAATCATATAGACATAGGTAATGTTTTTGTGTTTGTAATTTTTTATCTAAACAGCTTTATAAAGCTTAATTATGCTTGGAAAGTATATGATTGTTTATTAATTATGAATAAATACTTTGTCTATTGCATGTTCAATGTACTTTGTAACATTTACTAGTTTTGCGTATCTCATTGTTTGTTTTTACTGCTTATATGTCATTACACATTGTTAATTGCTTCTTTTCTTATAACTTTTTTGGATAGTATCCAGGGGTGTGTGCAAAGGGATGGCTTAAGTGCTTTTTAACACATAATTAATTAAGGAAGTGTAAATATTTTTTGCATTAATATAGTGTACATGTACATTTATCCATGTACATACATTCATAATGTAAAAATGTTCAAGTGCTACTTGTGTATGGGTGTTCTGTATGCCACTGCCATGAAAATTTGCCTATTTGTTATATTATTGGTTTGTTCGATTTAATGTTTCTTTTTATTAATATCATAATATAAATTGAATAAAGTACATACGATAAATTATTGATAGTAAACCGATATCCTACTAAGTAGATAAGTTTCTAAAAGACATGACAAGCGACTGGTTCGCGTAGTAATAATGATATTCCTTTTGTTTATCGTTGAACGTTACCTGTGTTACCTGTGCCGAGCAAGTTGCGTCCTGTCGAGTAGTTAGACGTCCCGCGGCAGACTGTTCACTAACAACGAATGTGTCTAGTGTTTACCTTAAGTGGAGCCCGCTCCGACTCCCAACTCCCGACCAAAGCAACTCGCCTCGCCCTCACTCGTTTAGTTGTTCAGTGCGTACTACGTACAGTCATAATCGCGGTTATCTGACACTGTCAGCCTAAGTTAAGGACTCGTGTATCGGTTGTTCGTTTCGTTGTTATATCATGTAATGATGTATTGTATTCGGTTCCACTAATTATTAATGTAACAGTTCTGTATAAACGCACGGATTTTTATCGACATTATTTACTTATTTAGCAAGTCAGTATGCATCATTCATTTGTTACATTAATGTTTAAACTGCACATAGGAAAATGAGGTTGTAATCAGATTTAATAAAATAATCAAATTGGATGACAAATAATTTGTGTGTATATTATTTAAGATCAATAATACAAATATTATATCAATATTATGATTGTACAGTTGATTCACGTTTTCTTAGAGGATCCTCGCCAGTTGTATATTGTTGGGTTAATGCGATCACTTGTATGTGACGTTGGGATATCTGTCACAATAAAATTTGATTGTATCATATAACTTGTACAATATAAATATATAGATCCACGATTATGAAAGAGATTAAATATTTGCAAAAGTTAATATTGTATGAGTTTTATTTCGTTTTCATATAAACACCTCTTACATTTCAGTCGTTCTATGATTAATTCCTATGTGTTAACAACTTTTCTATGTTAATCTATCTTACATCTATGTTATTTGGTATCAGTAACAGGCTCGTCTTCGCTGGGGATCGCGTGTGGTCCGGGGCCCTCATCTGAAAACACATTGTATAATTGTATATTTTTCAGCCACCACTAGTTACACACATATCTACATAAGCTTTTGAATGGAAACAGACTAATAACTGTATAAATTTTCCAGAAGAACAAAGTTTTCTAACTCTGATAGTCCAGAGGTCAGAAACCGGTAAATTTTCTAAATCGGATTCGCTTATTGACATTTAACCCGAATTGATTGTGGTTAAGGTTCACCTATTTAACCGGTTAAATGGAAAACCATGTAATTGATTATTACGATTCTGTTGAGCGAAATAAACTGGTTAATTCGAGTGACATAAGTAAGACGTGCTCTCTCTCGCTTGTGAACAAACTTCATCATCATGCCCGAATTTAACCAGTTTATTCGATTCCAATAGGGGTTTGCACGGCCCTTAAAATGTTGTTTTTAAGTGAGTAAACCGATAACCACAATTATTTCGGTTAGGTCTAAATTGTTCTCTCAATTAACCGGTTATTCGGTGAAAAGAGGAAAAATTGTTTCGCGAATGATATTTACAGCTATTTCAAAACAGGTGCCCTTGGTAGACCTATCCCTCTCTATATCAAATTGATACAGATTAATACGGGTAGGCTAGCGTTTCGTATTCCCAGAAAGGAGATGCATTGAATAAACTGAAAGTGCAAGACTGATTTATGATTTTCAAACGAGCCAAATAGTATTGTTATTGTAAGTGGTAAATAATAATATTGTGTACCAGCAAGCCTAAACACTTCTAGCAAAAGGGTTAAAGTCATATGCGTTATGGGTAGGGGTACCAGGATTCAGATCGACTTCTTTATAGTCAGAAGAGATATCGATCATAAATATATTATTGCTTTAATGAAATATTAGAACTGGGGTCTAGTCAAAGTTTGATCGAGTTGCCAGCTGTGAGTTGTTTCACGACGGCGGGAACAATTTCCATCTTCGAATTACCTATCTAACGGTTAGTAGAGACCGGTAGGTGGCGCATTTCGAAAATGTATGAAAATTATTCCCATCGTAAAACTACTCGCAACACGACTAAAACTCGGGACTAGACTCCCTGTATAGTTTGGTTACTTCGACAAAAAGTACATTTTGTCCTTTATTAGACCTAATATTATAAAAACATACAAAAATACAATATACCTAGTAGAAAAAAAGTTTGAAAAAGTACCGTTACTTCAAATAATTCACCGTTTAGTTATTAGTGCTGCCATCTACAATAAAATAAAAATGAACATGGTACATTCAATTCAGTATCGATTATTAATTTATGATATTCATCTTATAATAGCATGTTACAATTAATTTTAGTATTCTTATTAATCGAAAAGATCTAGTTAAGTGTCCTGGTCATATTAGTATGAAAGTTATAATTAAGGGTGCTACTATGTACTTCATCGACTAATCACTAACGCATCGATCGATATAAAACAGACTACTTCGATCGAGAGAAGCGCCATTCTAAATGTCGTTTGAGTTATGACGAGTTATCCGTGTGGTATTTAAAACTCGCAAACGCGCATTGGTCTGCCTGATTGTGGCTTTCTGTAGTAGCCCTTAAATACCAGCGATGCCAGGCACATTACTTCTCCCAAATCATATGACCATTTCTATCTCCCCTTGTCTTTCCGTCTCTTCTTTCTCTCTACCCTTCTCTTTACTTATGATAGGAAGACAGAATATGGCGTCTCCTACTTGGGTACTTCCCACAACACTAGGAACAGAATATTGTTATTTAACGTCCATCATCGTTGTGGGTCGAGTCGGTCGATTTACGCTGTGACTAGTATAACTTCTCTACCACTCGACATAAAACGCGCCGTGTGGACATCAAACGCGATTCTTACCTTTCACTGGTGGTACAACAGTGGAATTCTTATTCATACTGTCGAGAGTCTTCTTAAGTCCAGTAGCCATTTGTTGAAAGTCATGTGTGGTCACTGATAGTTGTCCGAGAAGGTAATTCACGTTTTCTTTCAGCTCCAATATTTGTGTCGTGATGTCGCCCACCTGGGACCAAACAATCGTTTTAATTACACTAACATCACGCATTATTACCGACAACAATATGGCATCGTTTCCATTAGGCAAATTGTTCCGAATGCTTAAGTTGATAAGATCGTCTGAAGAGTCAACTTGTCAAACATAAAATAACCTAAGACCGAATGAAAATAATAAAAATAATACTTAACAAAAAATTTTGCTTCTAAAAGAAGTACCTAGGTATCGCATCCACTACAGGGCAGTGCGCTGTGGTTTGATCCCCGCGCCCCGCACGAGGCAAACCCTAATAACCCTAATATTTGTATGACTGCACGGTTGGCGTAGTGGTTTAAGCGGCCGCCTCGCCGCTTGACACTGCGCCGAGTGTTGTGGGTTCGATCCCCACACGAGACAACACTTTGTGTAATTCACAAATTGTTGTTTCGAGTCTGGGTGTTCATTATGTCCGTTAGTTGTATATTTGTAAAGTCCCCCGCGACACAGGATTTAGTACTAATGCGGGAGATGTCTTTTAAAAAAAAAAAACAAAAATTCATGATTTTGAGATGGTCTGTTTGTGCATCTATACTGCGCTGCGATAGAGAGATTAGCATTCGTGTAAGTAAGACTTGCACTTTACATATGTTTAGAAACTTAATCATTAATTACATTACTCGCACGCAAGTTTACATAGTAGGTAGGCAATTAGTACTTGAGGTGAATGTGTAGTAAGGCTGAAATGAAAAAAAATGCCTTAATTGTCTAGTGGACACGTGCCCTAAGGCTGTTGAACTTACCTCAGTTTTCACTTTGGTCATGGTGGCCGTGCTGTTATTAACGTATTGCTCAGTGTTTGCCTGCGAACACGAATATTATTAATTAGTGAGGTGACATTCCGCTGAAACAAAGAACAATTACCTAAATAAATGGCAACGTGTATACTTTTTACAGATCTAAATACTCAGATAGCTTATGTCAGGTAACGACTTATTCAAATTGATTAAACGTATACAGGGTGACATATTATTGCTCGTATTCCTAGGAGGTAGGTAATACTGCTTTAAAGATTTTTTTGGCAGTAATCCACGCTGAGAATTCGAGCCCCAAGACCTTTTGCATTTCAGTCTGTTGGTCACGCTAACAGTACGTTAAATCACTGCTAATTATAAAACTTAAGTTAAGAATAAAAACAGGTAAAAAAGTTCAGCCGAGCGAGTCATCAAGTAGCATCTGAAAGATATCATCTATTACCTACTCTAAAACTGCTAATAAACGCATCGTAATTAGCCTGTAGGTAGGTAAGTACCTACTCACCGAGAGTGTCATCAGGGTAGCCTGGCTGCTCATGATCTGCGAGTGCATGATGCCGATCTGTCGCCACACGCTCCTCATCTCCGACTCGAACGTGCTGCTGAGCTTGTTCAGCGCGATCGTCTGGTTGTTTGTTATCACGGACTCTAGGTTGTCCAGTCTAAAACAGTTTATTAACAGCAGGGCTGGGTAAAACGAATTACTTAATGGAGTAGATTTCGAGTTCCGTGGTGTATTAATTGGCACCTAGTTACCTACTCATCATAACAAAATGCAAAAACCTGAAGAACAGACAACCAGAAGGGCAGAAAAATGTTATTACAAATACATTCTAAACACATTCAAGAATTAACTATAAAACTCAATTTAGCTTTATAAGCTTGGGCAAAGCTCACTTCCCACGGTGCGTTGTTTTGCGTACGGAGGGAGTACGGACACGCTTGGCCTCTTCAAAATTATTTGACTCAAAGCTGCCGCGCGCTTCCGTCCGCGATGTAAGTAGGAATAGTTTTAGGGTCGGCACATATCTGACGGAAGATGCGTCGAACGTATCTTCGGTCGCGTCTATTCCGTCAAATGAGTCGGTATCACATCTGACGAAAAATGCGTCGAGCGTATCTACATCGGTCGCGTCTATTCCGTCAAATTAGACCTGCTGCATTACGCGTCTAGTCAGTTTCTGCGTTCAGCAACTACAGTGCGGTTGCTTTGTATGACATTTAATTTTAAAACGTCGCCCAACGCGTCAGTCAAAATTCACGTGGTGTGTGGTGCGCGCGACGTCGACCGATAATGCGTTGACGGAAACGGAACAGACGCTGTACGCTCGACGTACTAACGGATCATCGATCAGGTGTGAAAGGTTGAATGTTTATATTTGTATGTTTTGGTGTCACGCGACTGATTTTGGAGGTACGCAACGCATCTTCCGTCAGATATGTTCCGACCCTTAAACTTAAGATGGATAGATGTATCTACTGACCTCGAGTCAATAGTTTTGTTGGTGCCCCTGTGCTGTCCTCTGATGACGTCGCCCAGTTGTATAATGATCTGGTTGACGACGTGCTCCAGCCGTTTCTTGGTGGCCAACACGTTGTCCGAGGCGGTCTGAATCAGCTGGTCGTTCTTTGACATTTGCTGAACCTGCATGGAAGATTCATACGTCAATAACATCGCCAAATATTACTTTATCCATGTATGTATATCCAAGAATTTAAAATGAAACCGTTCAATAAATGTTGTTTGAACCAAAGCTTTTGCCGTGTCGTAAAACTGAAGTTGGTAGCAAACTAGCAACTTTGTACATCAGTAGTTTCAAGCGATGTTTGTACAGCTAAAGACAATTAAAATTTGCTGCACGTCTTTTTAAGCAACTCTTGCCACTTAAATAAGTGTGAAATATCTTTAATTTAGATTCTAGCGAACTAATAACACGAATAGCTTTAATTTTTTTGTTACAAGAGCTCCCAGGGTAGTCCCCTAGGGCCGTAGGTCTTGCGCTCACCGGAGTTATTGCCTATAAAAGATAAGTTACCTGGGCGTATAACGCTTGGAAGCTCAGTGAGATATGCTCCGTCATGGTGTTGCTCTGTGTCAAACTGTTCTGGATGTCTTCGTTGGTCGTCGCCAAGCGATCACTCATCTCTCGCAGTGTCGCCACTACCTTAGTTATTCCTGAAATATACAAGGTAAAGAAGATATTCATGCTTTAAAATTCAGATTGCCAGTGACCATGGCAGGCGTGTGTAATATGCGCCAGAACCGAAAATTTTAAAGTTTTGATTGAAATATTGAAACTCTCATAACTGCGTTTTCTTACATGTTTGCCTTGATAAAACCATTCTTCATCGCTGGTTCAAGCCCCTAACTGAATGAGGTCCCCCCAAAACAAAGTTATCTCTTTCATAGTATAAATGAATAGGAACATGAAGATACTTGATCTGGGACCAAAAGACATAAAGTTAGTCAACTCTACCGGCGCGGCCACATTACATGTTGTTCGGCACAAACAGTGAAAGCATCTGTTTAGGTAAGACAGTACTAAAAACGCATTTACGCCATTTGAAAGCGATGGGTAGGTATTTTAATAGAGCAAGTCCTAATTTTTACACGGTGAATAATATATCCTAATATTGCGGCGGGCTTATAATAATACCTACGTGCAATCGATGGACACAAACACAAAGGACATCAAAACTCGGCACAAGTTTATGCAGATAGGGTTTATACAAGGTTTTGTCCCACTCTGTGAACGAACGCACAAAACGATTGGTGCTGCATAAACCATAACATTTTTAAAAGATAGTTTAATTACCAGGTCATCTTATAGATAGATACCAACGTAAAATAATTGGAGAGGCTAGCGGATGTCGGTCATAGTACTTCCGAGTAATCCGTCATTTGCATGGCATTTCATGAAGCTCTCGGGAATTGGCTGTCGTTATAACGGACTTTATGGCGTTGCCATAAATAATGCATAGGTAATGTTTGTAGGTATTTCAATTTATTTAGGAAATAAAATAAGTCAATTTGATTAGTTGGGACATAAACGGTAGAGGTAAATGGTGAAAGATCGTTAAAATACCTAGAGAGAGTTTCGAATAGCAAATACCTAATAAATAACAGCTTGAAAATAGTGATTTATTTAACACGATTGGAAAAGCTGCCCATTGGTTTGATTGATAATTTCTAAAATGGACTCTATCGAAATAGTACCACGTATTTTAAGTGTATGTGGAGAGCCTTGGGGGAGGCCTATGTCCAGCAGTGGACGTCTTTCAGCTGATATGATGATTTGATGATGTTAACACGTTCCGGGACAGAACGTCGAGGGGCGGTACTCCAAAACCTACTCAATTTGACACTAGAATTCCCCATACAAATTCACCCCCCGCTTGACGACGTTGTGTTATACCTTGTACTGATTTATATTGCGTGATACGACAGTACGTTTCTGGACGTGACCATTATTCATATTTTATACGACTGTTTTCACGAACAAATTTTATAGCAAAACAACAATAAAATACAAGTAGGTAATTATGAAATTATATCTACTTTTCACGATCGCATTCGGTGGCATGAGCTAAAGCGACGCGGGGCTCCCGCGCAATGACACAGTGTAGTTTACTTGTGTGCTCATAAAACTTCACGATGTGACACTAGCCAGCTGTAGGTTCTTGTAATACGACACTAATACGTCACCCTACAATATTTTCAATTACTGACGCCCGTTCTTTGACGAGCTGTCGTATTTCGAAGCTTAAAGTCAGCCGTCGATGGACGTTGTGTCGTTATCTATAGGAATTTTAGGACCGTCCCTCGACGTACTGTCCCGGAACGTGTTAATTGTTAGAGCACATTAGCTCGCATAATATGTTTAGGTACTATAAACTTACCCGTGTTGTCATTTACAATGATGGCGTCTTTGGCGTTGGAAACTGCCTCGAGAGTCTGATTGGTTGAACGGTTGAGGTCAGCTAGCCTTGGTAAGTCCTTCCACATGCTCTCAGCGTCAGACAGCAGGTTCTGAATCTTCTTGATGTCCTTCTCTTGGCGCTCCATAACTGCGTTAGCAGTAAAATTGAATAAGATTTTGCTGGTAGCGTGTAAATACAATTTGAGCTAGTACCTATTCGTTGTGTTGGCGATTACGTATTGCAGAGTCAGCTTATACTGCTTACAGTTTTTTTTAATGTAAGAAACGGCTGGTTAAGGGAAGGCACCTTAGTACAACTCGTCCCAATATTTTGATTTGGGGATTAGAGTTACATATTTGACATACTTACCTACATATATTTTGTATGGAGCTTAAGTCAATCTCGGCCGTTTCATATCGAAAGTTTGGATTGGGTCGGTTATTGAATTCAGCAGTGAATCAAAAAGTTAGCATCGTGACAAGAGATGACGTCAAAACAATGTTTTAGGGTTGTCGTAAGTTAGTAGTTGGAAGAAGCTTTCAGTAAAATAATATTTTCTTTCTTGGTTAACAGTCTATGCTCTATAGATTCTATAAGTTACCATCGCTCATCTTGCTGTGCCACGCCTCATCCGCGGCCGCCACCTCGCTCAGCGGCACGATGTCCGTCTGCACCACGTTCCCCGTCACGTTGTATTCGTTCAGTTTCAGCTGGTACTTGTTCAACAGCTGCTCGAACGGATTCGTGTCTAGTTCCGCTTCTATACACATGGTTCGCAACGACTCCTAGGATCGAATAAGGTTTTGATATAAGTAAATATTTTAAAAATAAATCTTCTTTTTCTTTTAAAAATAAATTGAAATCGAGATTTCTAAAGTCAAGCTTGAATTGAAAACAAGATTTCTAAAATTCAAGCTTGATAATAAATAGTTATTTGTGCAACAAGAGAGCAAAGTTGTTTTTTGTTTCGAGTGCTGATTTTGAGTCCCGAGCAAGCGAAGGATTCTATGATTGATTCACGAGCGTAGCGAGTGAATCAAAGTTAGAATCCTGAGCGTGGTGAGGGACTCAACAGCACGAGATACAAAAAACTTTGCTCTCGTGTAGCACACATAACTTTTCACCACAGCAGTGAGAACACATATTACTTAGGAGACATAAAAATTAACAGGAATAAATTGAAAACGAAATTCTGCATTAATCACTTGTTGTTTTAACACTTCTGGTGTTAAAGTACAGTCAACATCGATAGTTTCAGTCATCGTTTTAGAATAAGTATTTTATATTAATATAATTAACACGTTACGCTATACCCTATCAGCATCAGCGAAATGTTTACCACAGACTATATGGATAGGTACATATTTACTTTATTCCCGCTATTTTTTTAGATCGCGTTTTGATACCGCGTCCCTGATGTTTATTTTTCAAATGTATCATTGTTGAAATTCCAAATAAAAATGTATTGGTTAAATACTAATTGTATACTATTAATTAGACTTATTTTTATTAAAATCCAATAATATATAAAACATATAAACAATAACATTTAAAAACAACATAATTTCTTTATATATAAAGATATTTGTATATCTTTAAATTTTAGGGTATAACGCGTTTCCGAACGTGTTTTCTTTGAGGTCGAATTCCTAAATCGAATTTCGAAGGAGTTTGTTTTTTTCACTCGCTTTTTTTATATGCATGTGAAAGAGACAGAGCACAGTAAAATTCGAATGTTTCAAATTTATGGCTGAACAATGTCAATTCGTGGCACTGAATATTGAAAAATTAAAAAGTTACTTTGCCTCACGCTCGAATCAAAATCGCGTTTTGTTCACTGTTGTCTCGCAGCAAAAGCGGCATGTTTGAGCTGCTGTGGTGAAAATAAGTAATTAGCTATTTGTATTGCATTTGAAAACGATAGTACCTATCGACGTTTATTAAACTATCGATTGTGTAATACTATTGATAGTATCGTTGTTTTATTACAACAATACTATCGATAACATCGGAGATTCGATTTCCTCGTAATCGGCGCTAAAACTTGTGCCACTGAAGTAAGTAGGTAGAGAGATTAGAAATAGAGATACGTAGTAGCTTAGGTATGTACGTTTTTTCGTGACCATATTATTTGGTACTACTGTATTTATTCTTAGCAGGAATGGCTAAAATTGTCATGAGGGTTTTTAAAGTTCGATGTTTCAATTAGGATTAGCTTTACTGTAGAAACCCAAAACCTACTTATTTATAAGATTACTAGAGGACGCCGGCAGCTACGCCTGCATTTTTTTTTAAATTTACCCGTTTTGGCCGATCCCGTGGGAATTTCGGGAAATCCCTTCTTAGTGCACCCCTACGGTCCCCAAGGAACATATATGCCAAATTTCAGCTTCCTGCGCCCAATAGTTTCGGCTGTAGCGTGTCTGTCAGTCAGTCAGTAACGCAAGGATTTTATATATCATGGTTTCCTTTGCCAACGCGTAGATAAAAATAAGCCCAACGAATAGAACTGCCTAGGTATATGTTGTTTTAAGTAACTGAAGTGCAATAAAAATGTCTAAATAATGTGACCAAATATTTCTACTTTCGTCAACTCACCGGATTTAAAATATTCCTCAGACTCGTTATTTGTTTGTTGACTGCGTCTATTTTGGCGTCAGTCACATCCAATCTCCTTTGTAAGTCGTCATTCACCGTCAAGCTGTTGTCTAATTCAGCGGGCGCTTTGGGAACGGGTGTGAGTGTTGCAAGAGTATTCTGAATATTTTGTAAAGCTTCATTAATCTTCAACTGAGCAGCTTTTTCAGGATCTGATTTCTGAAAATAAATGGTTTTCTTTATCCACGGGTAGATTCTTGACTCAATTAATATTTTGAAAGTTTTGACCTGCTGTCAGATTCCATTATTAAAGTAGAAGTACCTGAATACATAGGTAATTAGCTAAAATACCTATGGGTAGGTAGCTTCCTACCGTTACCGACAAGTCAAATCGACAAGCATTATCTTGTGCCAAAATGCCTCGGCGTCATGGTACGGGTACTTTTTAAAAGCCAATACCGGGTATCGCTTTCTAGAGATTCTTAGCAACTGAATTTGTCAGGAGTTATTTATAAAAACGGTGAACACAGTGAAAGAAAGGAGTGTTATGGTTACAAACCTGTAGAAGTATTGTTTCGACATTGGACAACCGTTCGTCTAGCCTGGATATGATCCCGGTCAGCGGCTCCAATGTTCTGTGCTTCTTGTCTAAGGCAGCCAGCATCTTCTTCAGTGTCTCTCCGAGCGCTTTCTCCCTCAGCTCGTGTCGTTCTAGCTTCTCTTCTGATGATCTTATCATGTAGACTAGCGACATAATGGCGTCTCTGATGTCGTCATGCCTACAACATATTATTATTATATTAGGTGCCTAAGTATTTAAAAATTGTGATCATATTATGAAGCCTAGCAGTTAAATTTTTCGTTTAAATATGGCTTCGTGGTAGATACGGTACGCGGTATCTTAGTCACGACTTTATAAGGTGTAGAAGAAGCTTTCAAAAGTATTCATGATTTTATTGGTGGTACGGGGGTTTTTAACCCATTCAGTGCCGTGCCCGCCCATCGGCGGGCGAAACGTCTTAACTGACACGCCAAGCCCGCCCATGGGCGGGTGGATTTCAACCTCCGATATCTAAGCCAATACCAATTATAAAGAAGGAAGATTTTGTGAAATGATTCGTTTTACTAAAATTTATTCGTTACCAAAACGGCCTACAGATATCTCAAGTTTGGAAAAATGTCGATTCCGACCTTTTATGCCGAACCCGCCCATGGGCGGGCATAACAATTATTCAGGCTTTACCAACCTTTTGTGAAACATGATAATTTTAGTTAATATTATTATGTTTTAATACTATTGATAATAGGCTTCAGAAAAATATTATATACTTTCTCGATTGTAGTATCTGATACTAATATATAAAGCTGAAGAGTTTGTTTGTTTGTTTGGTTAAACGCGGTAATCTCAGGAACTACCGGTCCGATTTGAAAAATTCTTTCACTGTTAGATAACCCATTTATCGAGGAAGGCTATAGGCTATATAACATCACGCTATGAGCGACGGCAGCGGAGCAGAAGCCTTAAATAACGCGGGTGTAACCGCGGGCATCATCTATACTAATATATAAAGCTGAAGAGTTTGTTTGTTTGTAAGGTTGAAGGCGCTAATCTCAGGAACTACCGGTCCGATTTGAAAATTTTTTTCAGTGTTAGATAGGTTATTTATTGAGGAAGGCTATAAGCTATATAACATCACGCTATGAGCCACGGCAGCGGAGCAGTAGCCTTCAATAACGCGGGTGTAACCGCGGGCGTCATCTAGTCAACCGTATGCCTCGGACATAGAGTATATTATTGCAAATTTACATTATGTATGGAAAAATCAAATTGTATGCAAAGGTACTTATTGAAAGAGTTATGGAAGTGACCAACAAGAAAATATGGGATGTACAAGCGGGATTCCGAAAGGGTATGGGATGCACGGATCAGGTTTTTTCCTTGCGAAGCATAGCCGGAAAATTTTTGGCCAAAGGTCAAAAGGTCTATTGCGCATTCGTGGATTTGGAAAAGGCTTACGATAAAGTGGTGAGGAATGAAATGTGGTCGGTGCTGTCAATGAATGGGGTGGACAGCAGCCTCATTCGAGCTCTGAAATCCCTTTATGAGGATTCTAGAGCTTGTGTGAGGATAAACGGGGCATACACTGACTGGTTTACCATCGATAAAGGTGTTAGACAGGGATGTGTAGCGTCGCCGTGGCTGTTTAACCTCTTCATGGACAGTTGTTTGCAAGATTTAAAACATAGTGACTGCGGATTAAGGATGAATGGGTTACTCGTCAAATGCCTCCTTTATGCTGATGATCAGGTTATACTTGCATCTTCAACGGAGGAGTTGCAGGAGATGGTAACAATCATGCATCGTGCGTTAGAAATGAAAGGAATGAAAGTGAATGTAAGTAAAACGAAAGTTATGGTTTTTGAAAAGGAGGAATGCGTTACGGCTTGTGATGTTTTGATCGATGGACAGCGAGTGGAACAAGTGAATGAGTTTGTTTACTTAGGTACGTTGTTTACAAGAGATGGTAAGAATGAAGCAGATATTGAAAGGAGAGTTAATGCAGGTAATTGTGTGAATGGAGCTCTGAAGGCGTTTATGAACAGTCAAAACGTGTCCAAAAAGGCACGTTTGGCTGTACATAGAGGTGTGTTAGTGCCTACCCTTATGTATGGTAGTGAAAGTTGGGTATGGCAGAAGAGATTTGAAAGTAGAATAAATGCTGTGGAAATGAGAGCACTGAGAAGTATGTGTGGTGTGTCTTTGACCGACAGAGTAAAGAATTGTGTGATACGAGAGTGGTGTGGAGTAAAAGAAGATGTAGTGACAAGCATTGAGAAAGGCATGTTAAGATGGTTTGGGCACATGGAGAGGATGGATGACGATAGACTGACAAAGAAGATATATCAGGCTAGTGTGAATGGGACAGGACAAAGGGGAAGACCTAGGAGAACGTTCTCTGACCAGATTGGAGACATCCTGAAAAAAGGACAAGTCAGAAGTACCCTTAACAGAAGAGCATGCATGAGAAACTTGATGGGAGTGAGTGAAGCAAGTGAGGTATGTCAGGATCGTTGCAAATGGCGTTCCGTAGTCTCTGCCTACCTCTCCGGGAAACAGGCGTGAGTCTATGTATGTATGTATGTATTATGTATTTTTTTTACTAATTGAGTGTAGGGGTTGACGACACCTGAGTATTGAAAAATGCACATAGATGTGGGTTTTTTAAAGACATTTTTGATTTCTTTATAGCTTAATTTTATCTGAAAGACGGTTTTGTATGATTTTGATTCATCTTAGTTAGATTAATTAAGTGACAGTTCTGTCTTACCTTCATGCTCCATTACTATTGCAGCTAATAACAAATAAAACTGTCACAATTTTACCACAAATATCGCAGGAAACTTCACATACACGCTTTAAACACGATACAGTACATGTAAACTGAACATATCAAACGGTTCATGTCGAAAGTTAGAGCTTCATGCCGAAAACGCCGATGGGCGGGCAAGAATACTTAATCGAGATGCCGGACCCGCCGATGGGCGGGCTGTATATCATACTATGGCGGCACCTGGGTAATGACGTTAATTTTCAGGTAGGCAGTGAATGGGTTAACACGCTTTTATTAGGTCGTCGTGTATGTAACTATGTAATGGAATCTAAGGTAACTAATTTAACCATCTTCCAAGGGTCGTAGCGTAATGAAAATTGGCAGCTGTATGTAGTTCTGATGACAATACAATAATATGGTACTATCAAACTGATCTGATGATGGAGCTTGAAGACATGGACTGGAACTTCATGATGGAATATCGTATCATAGTCGTGTTTGCACTTGTGAGAAAGGCAATGCAATGGACTTTGAACACGATCAGATTTCAAGGTTATAACAAACCTATTATATATTGTAGACCACGCAGTGATGTAGTTAGGGTCCTGTACGGGACCCCAACTATACCACTGTGGGGGATGGGGCGCTGGAATAGGAAAGACTTTATTGTTAACAAATACTAATACTACCTTCCTGGCGGAAGCTGCATTAGGTCGCACATGAGCATAGCATTTATGCCGCCAAAGGAGTACCTAACCCTTTGGCGGCATAAATGCTATGTTCTTGTGGGAACCAAAGAGAACCAAAGATATCGTGTCCACGAACAAGAACTCTACATTTTGCCACACGTGGACGCATTACCCTTATGTACTTAATTTCCTGAAAGAAGAGGCGTTAAAAATGTCGGTGAATGTCGGCTTCCTCGCTGATGGCGCATGTTTTGTCTGAGTTCGACAAACTGGTACTTTGAACAGACTGTTTAATGTAGAGCCACTTACTACTCGTGCTGCAACGCCGGTTAGAGCGCCAATCTGTGTAACCTGCTTCCCGTAACGTCTCTTCACTTGATTTTTCAACAAGTTAAACAAGAACGTATTTCCTGTTCCAGCGCCCCACGCTTTTACAATCAAATATTATAATTAAAAGCACATAGTTTACACTTCAGCCTAGAAATAGAGACAACTTGAACTATGCATAGTTTCTTTTTTGTTTTTATGTGCATTTATAAAAGCATGTTTTTCTAGTGTTTTTTAAACTATTAATTTATTTGTAGTAAGTACCTATGCACGTTTATGATAAATAAATTGACATGACTGCCCATTTTCACCTATCTAATTATTATAAATAAAGCACAATTATTGAGTCGTCATAACATAAGACAATACCAAGGCAGCGATAGCTGAGTGGAGATATCAATAGACTGCCATGCAGTGTTGCAGTGGGTATCGGATTCGACTACACGGCGCGCACCACTGACTTTTTCAAATTATCATGCTCATGAGCCCTGTTAATAAACTGTCCCACTGCTGCTCCTCCACGTTTTAATGAGTCAGTTTGTGACAGTTAAGATTAGGTATAGACTTTAATTATATAGAATCCGGCAGCATCCGAATGATTTGTTATGCTATTCCTGCTAAGGCCCTGAATTGCTATGCTATACCTGAGCATGAAGTTTATATTCATGTTCACTAATGAGCAAGTTCGTAGTGGTTTTGTTAGAAATAACAGAGTTTAACTATAGAACGGAAGCTGAAAGCTTATAGGGACTTCCGTTTGATTGTTTATCCTGTTTAAATACGCAGTCGATATTGGTGAACCTAAAAGTGGCATGAGTTTCATGGTGTTAAACACGTGTTAACCCGCGTTTAGCAAACATGATTCATATGTTTAGTTAAACACTGCAGGTAACATGTACCTTCACATACATAAGTTGGTGCCTTCGACTCAAGGTTTCTATGTAGGTAGCCAAGATTCGCCTAGTTGATATCCCTGTCTAAAGAATAATGGATATCCATTATTCTCGTTCTTCAAAAGACGAAAGCGTTTTCAAAGAACGCTCGGCTGACGCGACGTAGACGCAACGGCACCGCGCGCAGCGTCTACGCGGCGTCGACATCCAATGTGGGGCGGCCCTAAGCTGTAAACAGATATTCAATCGAGATATGGGATTCATTGGGTGCAAACCTTCTCGGAGACCATAGGGTCAGAGTAGGAACCCAAAATAATATTATTGGGAGATTGACAGCACTGACAGTCTGTGACAGACCAATAGACGGGCACGCGACTGCAAACTGAAGTCTTACCGGTTCAATTCATATTTTATTTATCTATTAGCGTCCGCTACGCCATGACAAAAGATGGATCTTGAGTACTGTTATAATGCCTAAATCACCTAAATGAAACCTGAATGATAGTCTGGATTACCTAAGCTATTTTCAATCTGTAGATAACCATAGACTGCCTCCGTGGTCCAGTGGATAGCGTATGTGTCTGCTGATCGGAGGTCCGGGTTCGATTCCCGGGTCGGGCAAAAGTGTACTGGGTTTTTCCAAATTCTCAGTAGCAGCACGGAGTCTGGTGATGTGCCCGGTAACGGCAATAGGCTCGCCCCCTATTACGTGGGACCTAAAAAAATTTGGCGAAAGGTGGGTGTAATATTACACCTCTGCCTACCCCTTCGGGGATAAAGGCGTGAGTCTATAAAAAAAATGATAACCATATCTATATCTGTCAATTAAATTGCCTTTTAATCAGAAAATCGTAGCATCTACTAATCCACTACCTATTGAGAATGATGTTATGGTTTTACATGGTAATGACCTCCAGTGTAAAAAACCTCACTCATATACTATATAAAACTAGAGCTTGAAGTAAAAAAGTTATGGTCAAAGCGTAGGTGTGAGTGGTCCTTTAGCTACCTATAGTAGAGACAGTAGGTAGGTATGTATTATATACTGGTTATGGATACAAAGCGTCCATAGTCCAATAACCGTTAGGCTGACGTTATGATGACACCACCATCTCCAAAAAACAAATAATTTATCTTTGAACAGTGATTAAGTGTTTTCATTTTAAAAATACGCTTTTCGAAGCTTTGACTGACGGATGACACAACGTTTAAAACGTGTTGAACCCGGCACTGCGCCGCCGAGTGTCCTGTTCTGATGCTCTTTGTTGCCGTTGTTTGAAGTTTGCAATATTTCTCAGTGCTGCCGCCCGGAAGGCAATTTTTCAAACAAAGGCTTGAAAATTACAATGAGGCAAGTAGGTACCTACTGATATTGCAGCTTAGTAGACATCGGTATGCTGGTGAACAGAAAAATAGGAATCTAGGATCCTACTCAAGCTCGTATGTGTGTCCCAGCGTTTAACGACAGTTAAAGTGGTTTCACGTAAATGCTCTGCTATTAGCCATATAATTACTAGCTTCATTTTTATTTGTTTTGTAATGCTACAGGCTACTGATCACTGAGCAGAAAATCAAAGTGTTTTAACTACAGATACTTGAACTTAAAATTTGAATGCTGTTGCGAGAGTTTAACCAAGTTTTCCTAAGAAAAATAGGTCTACTTAGAATTTTATAAAAAATAAATAACTTTTTTTATTAATTGCACCTAGCTAAAATTTGATGAAATAGTTGCATTTATTTCAATAATTGCAAATTCAATTTTATTAGAGGTGCCGCAGCAGAACAAAACACTTCATCACCTTCTTAGGGTTACTCTTGGGTCCAAGACCTTCGCAATGGACCCCGGAGTACGCTGAATCCCCAATTTGCTGTTAATAGCTCAATGAGCCAATATTTTTATACATTAGGCAAAATATTTAGAAAATAATTGACTGGTATAACAAAGAAACAATAGTATCCGATAGGTAAAGTTCTTTGTCACGTATCGGGAGAGATGTCGTATCTATTTCAAGACAGGTAGCCGTACTACTAAAATACAACGAAATGCAGAAACCACAACTGGTGCACGGTATTATTAATAGCTCTCAAGTTCTAGTTACTAAACTGAACTGTACAATAATGCTATCCAGCTGGGATTGCAATGTGCTCTTTGATATATCAAATAGGTAGCGCTTAAGGGACTCAAAATTCCCGAATCTTATTTAGTATCTACTAAGCTATTTTAATAACGCAAGGAGTTTAGCTAAAGTCCTGAAAAAGTTTAATTCAATATTATTGCAAAAATATTATAGCAGTTTTTTAGAATAGGTACTTCTTCAAACTTCGGAGTTACTATCCTTTTTTGTATTGAAGGTATAGTAAACCAATCTAGCTGGGTTACAATTTGATCTTCATGATGACGCAAAGATGACGAATTCCAGAAATTAGGCAATTCTTAATTTAATTTGGAGTTATTTTCAATTATATTCTGATTGATTTATCTACTACCCTAATCTCATTTATATTATCGCTTAATGGGGCTAAACATATCTGTTTTAATTAGTTACGGAACTTGTCTCAATTACATCAACTTTGTGAAGTTGTACGACATCGTAAAAAGATTGATGTTCATTCGGTGGCAAACCAAGCCCTAAATAAAATATTTAAATCGAGTGCCCTATTTATAGAACATCAATCAGTGCCTAAATAGAAGCGGTTTGATGTGATCTTTGCAGCGGCTCGGTTAATGAAGATTTATGGGATCTCTTGCATTATCTCACCGTGCACTTCACTAGATAGATAACATTAATATACGAAAATTTATGACTGGCGTTACAGCCCTTTCAAGTGGACTAGTTTCAAAAGAAATCAGTGCCTTCTGTAGCATCTTTAATTTTATGATTCTGGTTTGTGCACGATCAGATATTAAAAATGGCTCTTGAGTGCGTAAGAGATAAGTAGGTACTTATTTGACGTTTGAAGAGCTTTTAACAAGGCACATAAAATATTATGTACATATGTTTATCAAGCTTTTGTCATTCGCGTAGGTATAGGTATTACAAAAACAGCAGTTTCCTTACACGTTGACGTCAAACAATTAGTTACGACCACAAAATGTACATTATAACCAAACACAAAGCTCGTAAACAGTTCGTTTTGTTTGTTTTACAGTTTGACGAGGTAATTTTGTAATAGGTACAACGATCAATAAATTTGGCAAGTCATCGGTTACAATGACCTGCTAAAAAACATAACAAAAGGAAAATTAAAATTAAAAGTCCTCCTTGTATCTTAAACATCCTCTGTGTGCATTGTACCTATCTGAAACCGTTGAACTTTTTGGAATGTACTTAATTTTGTGGCATTCAAGTTCCACAATTATTTTGGCGTACACACCTGTGGGGCTAGTTTTAGAGAATTCGGAAAGACTGCATTGCGACTGCTTGCCTTTTGTGTAGGTCTGCATTCAATACGCTAACATTTGACGCATTGTGGTGCCACTAAATAGAAAAAGGCCACCTTTAAAACATGTACATGCTTACGCAAAGGTGTACTTACGTAATTTCCCGGCAGTGTGTGTGTGGAGCCCACAACAGTAGCGCGACTGCGACCCACCATAGTCTCTGGGGACAAGAGGCAACTTTAATAACTTGAATATTAACGAATGCCTAAACTAAGTCGTGACTTCGTGAGCTATGATGAGCTCACATTGTATGGTGTTTTATTCATATGTGATAGGATCAGACAACTTGAGTGATTTACACTGACACCTACCTAAGTTTCACTACGTATAAGGAGCTGATGATAAATGTTTATTATAGATTTAATGCGATTCGAACAAAGTAAACTATCCTAGTTGGCTAAAGTATATCATACTTATTTAGTCAGGAAATCTTTTCTCCAACTTTTATAGGTATCATGCGGTCATGCATATTTAGTAGATATCAAATTTCATTAACGTTTGGACTTTACGGACTGACTGTTGTGAAGAGATTCAACCTTTTCTGATTATGTACTTAGCAAATGGCAAGCGTGATAGTACAAACACTTGGGTAAATTCAGTGGTGTAATCAATAATATAGATTTCTACCTACATTTTGAGAAAGCATGTTGTCCTATAATATAATCTGTCCATCGTCTTGCCTGTGCCGTGACGATATTAAGCCATGAGGTTACACGCACGATATAAACCAACAAAGCCATAAAGTAGAAGTAGTAGAACAAATTTATTTTAAATTGTTTTTCGGGATACATACCACGTACCTTTGTTTGGAGTAACCGATATTTCGGCACTGTTGCAAGCGCCATGTTCACGGATGTACTATAAATATCGGTTACTCCAAACAAAGGTACCTACGTGGTATATATCCCGAAAAACAATTTAAAATAAGTTTAAATGACCACGAAAGTTTAAATTCCTATATAGTAGAACAAATGTTTTCTATTGCAGCTAATTTAATACGGTGTTTATTTCTCTAGACAGCCCGTACCAATTACGGGCTAATTACTAACCAAAATTTGACCAGGTCGATATGCCTATGTCTAGCCAAGGTTATAATAAAAAAGAAACCCTCAGTCATCATTCAATTCTACATAACACTGATAACCGCAGTGGCAACACCAGACGGTCAAGCTTTGATTTAAGTATTAGTTTTGTCTTTGATCTCACAATTAATATGCATGTAAAAGCAGCGGCTCGTCCGCGCGGGCTCGCGGCTATTTGCATTATTCATTAATGCCCACCCTACCTAAAAGGCCGCTCTGAATCTGATGTCTCATTTTATAATGTAAAATAGACATTGTTGGCATTTTTTTTTATTGCTGTTACGCCTCTTACCAAGGCTTCAACATCTTAAAATGCAATAAGTAATATCTTCTGTCTAGGTCATTTTGTTTCGATTAATGATACTCATCATAGTCCTAGTGTTATCCCGATTGTATTCAATTATTCAACACTTTCGCTTTAAAGCCCAGAGTCCGCTTTAGCTTTACTAGCTTTTCCATAGAGCGACTACCGTCTAGCCACCGCAACGCTAATCCTTCGGTTAGCGATATTCCATGGTTTAGACAAGTGCCGATGAGTTTCCTGGTATTCATCTCAGGGAGGCACTACTTTCATTCAACCCAGTCGCGTTACCGCGAAATTTTAATATGTACACAGAGAAACTTTTGCACAGCTTATGTATTATTGCATAGGCTATGCTATGCATGTTTACTTGTCGGCATCTTAATTTGTTTATTAGCCAACGATTATAATTGAGCGTGAAGCGGTAAAGTAAACGTGACCCTTCACGTGATGTCACAGTTATCTCGCCCACCGACATCGACATCGCAAGTTACGGCCGCAACTCCGCCGATACAAACACTGTTTACCACTTAGCTACAAACATTTTATCTATGTTCATGTTCATAGAGTGTGTTCCAAAGACTTTTCAGTGTTTATCAATGGAAACACTGAAAAGTCTTAGGAAGAAAATAGATGATTTTGGTGGGTGCCTGGAGCCCTCTAGCGCTCTGCCTGTCCGGCACTGTACGGGTTCTAAATCCATCTTCAGTAGGTACCTATACAATAAAATTATACATTAGTTACTTACTAGAGAATGGCCGCAGGTACGCACGCACATTAAAAAAAAATTACCATTGCTTCCCGAACCCGTGGGAATTTTGGGTAAGTAAGTACCTAATCCTTTCTGCACCCCTACAGCCCCCGAGTAGGTACATGCCAAATTTCAACTTTCTGCGGGCAATACTTTTCTTCAATCGTCTTTCAGTCAGTCACTAACGGAAGAATTTTATTTATTAAAGATACAGATAAATCGAGCAATTTAGTTCAAATGATCGAACAAAGAGATAAAATTTGCCACTATAACAAATTGCCTGTACCTAGATGATGCAAATGATACATTTCGCTAAATTATTATTATGCTTTATGTTTACTTACAGCGTATCTACGTACAGCGTATCTCTATGCTAAAATCGTCGTATACTGGTTACGTCGATGGATTCTGTGTCTCCAATTTCCATCATGTGATGGACGCGGAATGCATGGACCTACAGTACCTACACCGAACAGTCTCTCGCTCCTACGGGCAGCCAGCACTAGGGAAGAATCTGAATGCTAAACTTTAACTACCTAGGTAGGTACCTAAGAAAGTAAATACATTGCATAAACAGCACTATGTGCATTTTTTCAGGGGTGGAGTTTAGTAGGTAGGTACATGATTTAAGTTTCATGACGAGTACCTACAGGTTTCATGACTGCCTCGTTGGTCTCGCGGCATAAATGTGTGCGAGGGATTGGGAGGTCTCGGGTTCGATTCCCGGGTCGAGCAAAGTGTTATTGGGTTTTTCCGTTACAAAATTCTCAGTAGCAGCACGGAGTCTGGTAATGTGCCCGGTACGGCAATAGGCTCACCCCCTATTACGTGGGACCTAAAAATTCAGGGCGAAATGTGGGTGTAATATTACACCTCTGCCTACCCCTTCGGGGATACAGGCGTGAGTCTATAAAAAAAAAAACGTTTTATGACTTCCATGATATACCGGTCTACTTCAGAATTTAGGTATTTATCTAGGTATCATAGGTCAGTAAGTATGTAACCCATTGAATTATTACCTTAGGTAATAATTTAATGATGTAACCTATGTTTAATTCAATTAATAAAGTCCTTAAACCAATATACCTATAAGGTGCTTAAACCAATAAACTTCATTAGGTCTACATAAAAAACGACTTTTTAATATAAAAAAGCAAAACGCTTTCACTCGCTAATAGATACCTACATAATCATAAAGCATCGTGTAACCTGAATAAGGATACTTCGAGAAAGAACAACACTGCAAAAAGAAACGTTATCAAACCAAACATACCTATATCTTACAATGAAATACTGAGAAGTCGTGGGAGTCAGCATGAAACCGAAATCCTCGTCAATATGGAAGTGCGAACACGACATTCACTTTCTAACGGTTTCATGACAATCTATGCTAAACTGTTGCGCCAAAACATTCGACAATTTAGCTGTCAATATTCAGCTTGTTTGTTTAAACAACGACTCATTTAGTTACTTAGAATAGTCATGTTTGTCCATCTTGAAAGATAAGTAGGGATGTTTGTACCAGACTCTTCATGTTTTTTATCTTTTTTTATATAAATATTTCGCACTCGTAAGTATCGACGAAGACGAAGAAAGAAGAGACTTTACAAACATGCAAGCAAAGCAAAGGACACAATGAACAACCAGACTCGAAACAACAATTTGTACCTTTTCTCGTGTGTGGATCGAACTCACAACATCCTGCGCAGTTATAAACGGCGCGGCCAAGTGATACCTTGTAATATATGTATATGTCAATGTACCTTATACATTTCGTCATCTGTGTTATAAGTACATTAGGTACGAGGCTACCTGAGGTATTATTTACTGAGCACTGAGCGCTTACTAATAGTTGAATCCGAGAACACTTTATGCAAGCGCTGAATTCAACTCGGATCGTTACAATCGTTGTAAGTGCAATATTGCCTTGCCTACAAGGCAGTTTTTTGCTCAACACGAGCGGATGAACTCTCCAACTACGCCCGCCGAATTTAATTTAACTGTTTCTTCCCAATCCTGAGGGAATTTCAGAAAATCCCTTCTTAGTTCACCCCTACGGTCCAAAGGAACAATCATGCCAAATTTTAGCTTCATGCGCCCCATAGTTTCGGTTGTGCGATGTCTGTCAGTCAGTCAGTCAGTAACGCAACACGTCAAGAGTTTAATACAGGGTGTCACAAGACCCATCACCAAGCCGAAGTCTACTCGTTATGGACATCATGCCAAGTCATACTTACCAAAAATAATAATACCTGGGAAACGATTTTTTTTTAATTTTTCACATTTTTAAACCGCAATTAAAAGCGCGCGCGTGCAATGCTCGAAATACCTACTTATCCATGAGGGTCTTAGGGCATCTAAAGAACATATTGGCGGGGTAAATGCATCGATTTTGTACCTAATTAGAAAAATTCCATACTAACTTTAAGCCTCAATATCTCCTGAACCAGTAATTGCCCAGGTATGGTGCCGAAGTAAAAATGTTCGTAGTGATTGGTACAACATGGGATTTCAGTTTTTGTTAAGGGTCTTTTTACACCCGTTTTTTTTTGGCGGCGGATGAAGGTGTTGAGCTCCGCCGCGAAAACACCCAGCGGCCGCAGAGGATAGGGAGGACGGCAACGCAACACCGCATCTCCTCTTCCTCTGCGGCCCCACCGCGACGCAACAATGGTGCGCCCCCAATTGGTCGCGGGAGATAGGGCACGCCGCAACGCAACACCGACACGCCTCTCCTCCCTCGACCGCACCCGACTGCGAGGGACAGACAGAACTGTCCCCCGCACCCGCACTTTGGACGCATCCTACGCAGGCCTCATCCAAGCTCACGTGGAGCGTCCCCTCCCGGGATCCCGCTTAGCTTCACCGTGGGTGTACCTCAAACCCTCGGTTACTGAGCCTCCCCCCACCACGACAATATAGGAACAGGAACAGACAAAATTTTTATACATACAGATAACATTTTCTTATTATAAGTAAAAACTTTTTCTTAAACGGTTAAAAATAGCATGCTTTTTGCCAGATAGAGTGCATTCTTCACGTAAGTATGTAGGTAGGTACTTTTAGTTTGAAATATTTGAAAGTTCTCTGTAACAGCATTGACGCGAATGCATCGGCTGAATGGATCCATATGGTGTTAAGATGTGTGTCGGTTCGGTTGAGATCCAACAGGGGTTTCAAGCAGTTTATCTATATAAGGTGTAGCGCTGTCGTCATCATCATCATAATAAATCAGCATCACTTGTCCTGATTGCCATTTCATTGCAGAGCCCAAACTACTGAAGCTTGACACATGAAATTTTCGAAGAAGGTTACCTATTTTTATAACGTTGATACGCACTAAGGAAGGATTCCATCATATTCAACACTTAAAGGGGTAAAATAGGGGCAGAAAATTTGTCTGAAAATTCGAATAGATATTTCGTAGCACTATGAAAATAAAGGCGTTCCTTTTAAAAAGGTGCTTTAGGCAAGGTGTACCTATATTGCCTAGGTAAATAGAAACAATAGCCTCGTTATAGATATGTACGTATGAGAAATGTACATATTGGTTACTATGCAGCTTTTTGTATGGTGTCTACGAAAATGATCTCATCCTTTAAAATTTGATCTACCATTGGCGAGCCCATATAGATCGATCGTTCCAATAGGCTGGGCATCGAGCTTCGTGAAGCGAGATGGATGAACAAGCACGACGATATAGGTGGATTCCAAAATATCTGTGCTAAGAGTACTTAGGTAGGTGCTTCCTGTACGAATTATTTAAATACACAATGCTTACAATATGCCCGAGATCAACAAACACCGTAGTCAAGTCTAATACCTAAGTACTCCGGACTGAAATATTCGGTAACGGCTCTCTTGTAGATCTTTGAAAGTCGTTATGGGGAGCTTACTAACACTGGTCTAAGCCGTGGAATATCTCTATCCTTTTGGGTTTGGCGGAGGACAGACGGCAGTCTCTTTGTGGTAAAGTTTATAGTCTAATTTTTTTGTTGGTTTGTGTATGGCTTGAGCCTAATGGAGGAAGGTTTTATCAAGGTAGAACACCAATTACCTATCACTTATCTTTGTAAGAAAACAAATGATATCGGAGACGGCTTGAGCCCCCTAGAGCCCCCATCCCCAGATCAGTCACTGTTCCCTACTTATAGGTACATACTTATTTATTTTTTATTGTTTGGTATGTAGTGCATGACAGAAGACATTTTATTGATAAAAATGTTTTTAAAAAGAACGATATTTAACGGTTGGGCTGTGGTTGGGCTCTAAAATTCATTCATTGCGTTACAATTAGAGATACGCTGAATATCGTTGCGCCCTAAAATAATTAAATGTTAAAACATACCGAACCACTGACTTTCACAGTGATGACTTTAGAAACTGCCCTTGCGTCTCTTCAACATAAGTTCAATATACAGTGCGGTTTCATTAATCATAGGTGTAGGACATAACGAAGCTGATATCAAAGTATCACGTGACATAACCCGCCACGGAAACTGGTCTAGACCTCATTAATGTCATCGTTCTGTGAAGAATATCTACCGACGTACAAGCTCCCTGTCGCCGGCGCCGGTTGATCAACGACCAGGTATGCTACAAATGTAACGCAGTGCCTACATAATCATTGGCTCTAACTGCTTATGCTGCTATGCTATGCTGCTACCTATATGTATACATAATATAGGTAGTATTATCTTAATATATAAAATCCTTGCGTTACTGACTGACTGACAGACACGCTACAGACGAAACTATTGGGCGCAGGAAGCTGAAATTTGGCATGTATGTTCCTTGGGGACCATAGGGGTGCACTAAGAAGGGATTTCCCGAAATTCCCACGGGATCGTCCAAAAGGGGTAAATTTAAAAAAAAAATGCAGGCGTAGCTGCTGGCGTCCTCTAGTATATTATATAATAATTTTATCCATTGTGCGTAAAAAATATACTAGCTGTTTTGTGCTAAGATTACTTACTAACTTTATCTATATCTTTCTTTTTGACTACGGTGGAAACTCTCCTTATGAGCCATCTCAACTAGACGCCAACCCGGCCATGGGTGGCCGACTGAGCTTTTGGCACTGGCGGAAGAGGTGTGTGGAGGCTCTCCCCTACCTACTCCCCTTTAGGGACAAACAATATAGGGACCCTTTTGGGAGGAAAAAAAATTCAAAATATTGTGTCACAGCTTGCCGGAGTAGGACACCGGAGTGGATCGGTGGGCAACGAGAGGACATGGCTATCTTTAGGTATCACGTGGATCTCACCACTCTCATTCTGTAACCCTCGCTCTCTCAAATAATAATTATAGACGCGGAAAAATATAAAAGCAATAATAATTGCTCACATATTTTGTTATGGCGGGCGCCTTATCCACTATCAATGGATTTCTGTTATGGTTATGTCAGAGGTCTGGCGATATTAATCAGTGATTGATTGAGATTGTGTGGACTATGCAAATACTTCGAGTCCTTCCCGTGGAAATTCCGCTTATGCCAAATATGTATCTCTAGTAGCCAAATCCATGGATAGGTCAAATAATGGGACCGGCCATTAAATACGAACGATAACTTCGAAAAGTCAGTGATACACTCATTGAATTAGATCCCGAGGCCCTGTGCGTGGTGGTGTGGTCCCCTGGACGCCATTGGGCTATCTTTACTCAAACAAAAGTTTATGATTCTATTAGTAATAAGGATTAATTATTATATAAATGCATTATAATACTTATTACCTACCACATTCCAAAGGGCTTGCTATGACCTCGGTTTACAGATGGTGAGATAAGCAAACAATTAGTGTCTATGAAGTAATCTACCGATTTAATCTGTACCTATTTTATGCATTAACCTGTATTAACATTTACATAACCTGCAGTGCTACCTAGTGCATCTACTGAGCTCATTAATACCCGTCTACTTATTTGTTAAGCAAGTGTATTGCTAAATGATTTACTTCTTATATAGTTTATAATATTACAAGCTACTTGTGTAACTAAACTACGACTTATGGCCTGTCTTAAGTATGATTACGAGGAAGTAACGTTATTTTCTTCTTGTGCTTTTGTAAAGGTACAGGATACCAGTACCCATACCTAGAACTACCTAGATATAAAATACTGAATAAATTGCTGTACGTTAGCCCCTTAAAACTACGAAAATGGCTGGACCGTTTGGGACCAATCCTTTTTTTAGTTGTTTGCCATGGTAGAAAAGGAGCAGCTTAAAAGAAAACAAAAAACAAATGAATACTTATGTCACACTTATGTCTACTAAATAATCGCAAATAGAGGTCGGTTTTTTTTTGTATACCTGCGATAGCCGTGTGGAGAGACCGATAGACTGCTACGCAGAGAGTTTCAGGTTCGAATCCACGATGCGCACCAATGACTTTTCGAAGATAAGTGCGTATTAAATTGAAAATTATCACTTGCTTATCGGTGAAGGAAAATATCGTGAGGAAACCTGCATGTCTGAGAGTTCTCCATAATGTTCTCGAAAGGCATGTGAAGTCTGCCAACCCGCACTTGGACAGCGTGGTAGACTACGGCCTTACAAAATTCGTTTCCCAGGTATTATTTCTTGTTAGTATGACTTGGCATGATGTCCATAACGAGTAGACTTGGGCTTGGTGATGGGTCTCGTGACACCCTGTATATGTATACATTATACAGGCCAGGCCCATATCTATCTTGCCGGCATTTAGTCCCATATCTATCTTGCCGGCATTTAGTAAAATATTTGAAAAGATTCTTTTAAAGCAGCTACTAAACCACTTTAATTTAAATAGTCTGCTTCACAAGGATCAATACGGATTTACTAAAGGTAGATCCACTACTGATGCGGGTGTTGCTCTCATAAAACACGTTTATAGTGCTTGGGAGTCATCAAAGAATGCAATTGGAGTGTTCTGTGACCTATCTAAAGCATTTGACTGCGTTCAGCACGACACGCTACTGCGTAAGCTCCGCCACTATGGCGTAGAGAAAACCGCACTTAGTGTTGTCGATTCGTACCTGCGGCAGAGATTTCAGTGTGTCGATGTAAATGGGACTACATCCTCTAAATTACCTATACAGCTAGGCGTTCCACAAGGCTCAATTTTAGGTCCTTTTCTATTTCTTGTATATATTAATGACTTACCTTTTTATTTAAAAAACATCTGTGATGTTGTACTTTTTGCAGATGATACGTCACTTATTTTTAAAGTAGATAGGAATAGAAATCAATTTGATGATGTAAATAATGCACTATTACAAGTTACACAATGGTTTACAGCAAATAACCTAGTACTTAATTCTAGGAAAACTAAATGCGTTAAATTTGCTTTACCTAATGTAAGACAACTGGGACCTAATATTATGCTAGATAGGGAGGAACTTGACACAGTAGACTCTACAGTGTTCCTAGGTATTACACTAGATAATAAGTTACAATGGGGTGCACATATAGCATGTCTTGCAGGAAAGCTAAGCTCTGCTGCGTATGCCGTCAGAAAAGTTAGGCAACTTACTGACATCGACACGGCTCGTTTAGTTTATTTTAGCTATTTTCACAGTGTTATGTCCTACGGCATTTTGTTATGGGGCAAAGCTGCGGATATTCAGAATATCTTCGTTCTACAAAAACGAGCGGTAAGAGCAATATACATGTTAGGTGCAAAAGATACTCTTAGAGAACGCTTTAAGTCTATAGGAATTCTTACAGTAGCCTCGCAATTTTTATTTGCTAATATTTTGTACATTAGGCAAAATATAGGTTTATTTACCACAAAAAGCGATATACATAACATAAATACTCGAAACAGGCATAGGTTATATGCCCCTTATCATCGTTTACATAAAGTTAATAATTCTTTTGTAGGGCTAGATATTCGTATATACAATAAAATACCAATTAGTCTTTTAGAATTACCATTTAGTACATTTAAAACTAAAATAAAAGACTGCCTTATTAAGAAAGGTTAATGTTATAATACTATTAATGATTATTTCAGTGATAAGGATAGCTGGTCACTTACGCTAGACAACTCATGATCTTTATACCTAATTAGAATTATATAGATAATTTGCATTTTTCAGTTAATCTTTATATAATATTTCTAGTTCTTTTAAATTACTGTTCATGTATTATTAGGTCATTCAACTTAGGTACTACATTTACATTTGCATTGTTGTTCCACTAATTTTATTAAAGTTTTACTGCACTGTAAGATGAAGATAACTCGTGATTATGGGCTGTAAACTAATGTTTTAGTAATTTTGTGTATTCATATACAGTCACTTATGTAACATATATTTCCACCATATAATTATGAACATGGTCGCGAGTTGCCTACATTATAAGACGTAAGTGGATGCTCCTGTTACACAATATTCACACTGGAAGGCTACTACAGCAGTTAAATTGGTAACTGCATTAATTATTTAAGTATTATGTATGTTCCTAATTACTATTTACAAGTAATTAATTACAATGTGAAACAGTTGCAGCTCCTTACAAAAACAAAATATGTAACATAACACTGGCGATTAAAAAGAGTGGCCACGAGTTTTATTGCCCGTTCTTTCTCGTGGTTCTACCTATTGCTTTGCGAATGGGCAGTAAATGTAAATGTAGAAGCATTAAGTAATGTACATAAAAATTTGACGTTCATAAGCGTCACTTTGTGACCCAGATGAATAAATGTTTTTTGACTTTGACTTTGACTTTGATGATGATGATGATGATGATATTTTTGTATGGGCGCTTTACCTCGATATTTTCTCGTATTGAATAAAGTTACCTACTTAAACGGATTTTATCGGAATGCCTATTAACAGAGATAATTGCACAAATCGGTATTTACAAGGACCGCGTGTAAGTGACTTAAGGTCCCTGATATATTTCATGTTGTAAAGCAATTAAGACATCTTGAACAAAAAAATTATAGATACAAGTAAGTATGTACCTACACATCTCATATATGTATGTTTACATCTTCCATTAACTTTATCACACTATCAAAAGGATCGTTATTTTGTATAAGCAATAATCATTATCTTATAAGGTCCTGATATTAGCAGGCAATTCAGCAATAAATGTTCCCCAATCGTTACCCAAACGTATAATTGCAGTACAAAAGGGTCAAGTTTTGAGTGAACCTTAATTATTTTTCGGGTTGGACAATTTGAAATAATGATCGACCGTAGAGTCTTATGAAGTAGCTGTACAAAATATTGGAAAACATGGGCTTTTGACCAAAATAGATTGAGCAAAATGTCAGTGACAGTGCAATATAGAAATTCAATAAAAAGCTTTCTTCAGATCTTTACATACCTTTGCTGTGTTACGCGTTATACCGTAGTGGCTACTTATGCAATAGGTTTGTTTTATTACTGCCTATCAAATGGACTACATGTCAGTAGTTAGTGAAGTCCTAGCTCCATAGTGACGGCCATCAATCCAGCAACCTAACAGCATCGTATAAATTTCCTCACTTTGCCGGCCTAGAGTAGGTACTTAGAGCATTATCACGGCCCGCTTAAGGAATCCAGGACCAAACAAGTTAGGAAACACGAGGGTTAGTATTGAGTTCCACATCTTATGGTAGGTAAAAGATCCAAAGGTACACAAAAGTGGTATTAATCTGTGATGAGCTATCTAGTAGTTTGGAACTGGATGGGGTGGAATAAAGAGTATATTAGGCAAATTACCAAGTTCATGTGCGATATTTGCTAAGACCGTGAGATCATGTTAGATGAATATAAATAAGGTAGGTACACACGGTCTATAACGGTTCAATATGCAGCTTAAAGCACTAGGAAATTAAGAGAAGAATGGACGGAAATGATTCCCGCGCGTGTTATTTCATGAATAGCAGGTACATTACTCCTTGAGAGTCGACTTCCAGTGAAAGTTATAATTAAAGCTCATAATTCTAACTGGATGCAGTACGATACCTTATGTAAATCGGTTCTGCTAACAGTGCGATAATACAAGCACTTGGTACCTATTCGTAGCTACGTACTTTATATTCCCATCAAGTATCGAAAACCAGCAAGTAATACCGCGAAATGACCCCAGTGACAGATAATATCACACCAGTCAACATTCATTGAATAGGTATTATCTAAGTAGTAAATACTGTTTAGCGTTAACTTGACCTAATAAGTGTACAATAAATATGCCGTATCTGTCTATTACAATTCAATGAATACAATCAACGCATAGAGTCGTGGACTCGATACGAACCTGCTGTGGACATAAAGATTAGGGCCAGCTGTTACGAGTTTAAAATTAAATTATACGAGACCTTTGATTACGTTCTGTCAGTTCGTGATGGGGGCTCAAATGATTTCGGTCATAGATCTTCAATCACGAATCACGATGCAACTGCGGGATGTTGTAACCGGCCAATAAAATAATCATTTTTCATCGTTTAAGTGCACCTTGATATTTGGTGTATGAGGCAATTGAACACAACTAGTGAAAGTTATATATGCCCATTGATTTTGTATATCGATACTTGGTGAGCACTCGCACTCAACGTTTGTGTTTGCTTTAATTTTAGGAACACGCAATATGGGTATGTACCTAATGCATTCATTATAACATTTAATAAGAGTTGTACCAGTGTACATTTGTCAACAAAATCGAAATCAAGAGCCCTAAAACGTTTCGTAACTAGATAATTGGCTGAGAGAACTTCTCACCGAGGCCGAGGGAGAGTTGTAGTAGGTGAAATCACACATTAGAAATTATCCTTCTTTTTTTTTAATTCGCCTTTCAATTCATCTATCATATATCTATTTGAAAAATCCACTAAACAGACGTCTTCTTAAAAACACAGAGCGGCTAGCTAATACTATGTTAAAGAAACATCGCAAGTTAATTACTATTTGTTGATGCAGGAAATTTCCATAACTTGATGAAAAGATGTATAAAATCTACGCAGGTGGTATGTACTTTAGCCGGTTTGCAAGGTTTATTACCTGCAATCGTTTAGCATTATCTACTAGTTTAGTAATTATTAACAAGTAAACTCGCCAGTAATTCACTGAGATGGACAGAGAGAGCGCGACCACAGTATCAATAATATCGTACCGACTTGATTTTCACCAAGATGGCAAGCTCTGTAGCTTTCTGAAAACAGTGTCATGCTTATATCCTCAGAAAATCGCGTTTACAACCACTGAATTGTGCTTCTGTAGAGTTTAGCTTAGGCATACCTCGCTCAGTTCGGGATATGGGCCGGGCCGCTGCGGCTGAGGAATTCTTACCGTTGTTTAATTGAAGCTATTAGGTTAGCTTAATTTTAATATTCTGTTTAATTTAATTCAGTTAAAACGAACAGTATGAATGCCAAATAACCAAGCTAACCTTTAGTGGTGAACGTGCCATTACTGATAGGCAATAAATCCTTATTGCCTGTTTTAATACATATTAGGACACTTTTTATGAACATACTATGGAAACACATTTAAAAGGGAAGCTAATGCCGACTCTACCATACCATGCTCTACCCATTAGGATAGGGTACGTGCGTGCCGCGTGCCCCTTCCTAAAATATGGCCCGAATGGCTCCCATATGAATATATTAAACATAAAGATAATAAACAAATTATTTCTTGATGTGTGCTTGTGTGATAAGTCTTTACTTTTCAAAGAGGCTTAAAATTAAACTTATAATTGAACTATAATCCAAGAGCTGGCATCAATTTTGGGTAGGTATTTGAGGCAAGCTGAAAACTTGCCTCATATACCATTACAATTTTGGGAAAAAAGCATATGTTTTTTCATAATTTACTATAGCCGCGCTACTCGCCAGCCAGGTCTGCAGTTCCGTGTTGGGGTATTATAGGAGAGGTATGAGGTAAGTTTATTTATTTCAAAAATACCCAGGTACCTAAAATTTATGCCAGCTTTCCTACCACTAAGACGGCCGTGAGCGAAGCTGCAATTCGCATTTACTATTTATTTAAGTTTTGATCAAGTAGTTAGGTATTCCGTTTGTCAATGGTACCTAAGTAAGCGTAGGTACGCAAATTGTGTAGTCTATTTGATCGCCTTTCTTCAGATATCTAGATGGTTTCAGCCTCAGATACTAATCTAGCTCAATTTCTGTGGTCAGAGCTTTATCTTTTATACCTTCTAGCCTTTTTGATGACTCTGATTTAGCTTTGGCTACAGTCTCTTATATTCTACCTACTTGTTAAACCATTAGTTACACGTTGTCAACCGTTTATTTTGATAAATGATAATGGGACCAGGCGATTGCAAATATACTCAACTTTATTTTTATATTACAAAGCATAATAAATATCGTTCTGTTTTTTTTTTTGCTATATAGACGATGTGATGATTAAATCTAATTCAATACAAATGCTCTGATTATATTCAGAATTATCTGAGCATTTAATTTACCTACTTTATCATTAGTTTTAACAGGATAGTTTGTCTTAAATTTGTAACTGTTGCGTACACTTCCAAGAATTTGCCAAACTCTTATCTCTTCTTGTTCGTATTACATATTTGCAAGTATTACTTTTTTACTTGCGTAGCTTATTAGCTATAGATATATTTAGTTGAAAGCTTAGGTATTGTTGTTACCTACTACTTCCTTATTCCTGTTTATGTATTCTCTCTACCAAACGGTAGAGCTCTATAAATGGTTCCAAAGAGAAGAACGTTTGTGTAGAGAAAACTTAAAAAGGCTTTGTAGTATTGAGGTATTCTTATGAGTTGATACGCCATCCATGCGCTATAAACAATGGATGGCACTAGTTACATCGACAGTTAGAACGGTAGCGCAGACCTACTGTGCCTATATGGTATCTGGAATTATCTAAATGTATAATAATAGGTACGTAAGTACCTACTTTGCACCCATTTTCCGAAATTACCGGTACCTACGAAGGAGTATTTATGTTGGCGTTGTTAATGTTAAAGAAGAGATGCAGAAAGCTACTATGTACCCATATATAGCTACTTCTATGCCTTAGAAATACAAAATACATCAAAATAATAAAATAGACGAAAGAAAGTTATTTACCTACTTAGTGTAAATTGCTAAATTGTAACCAAGACTCGCTGATGTTTTTAGGTAAGGTAAGTAGGTACAGAAGAAAATTTGAAACTCTTTGCTATAAAGAGTCGAGAGAGCGAAGTTAATTGGCATTGTGGAGCTCTCTAATTCTCTTTATTTTGCATCTGACTGCACAGGTGGCCCAAAGCATTACACGGCTGCCTCGCCTCAAATACTAAGTGTTGTGGGTTCAATCCTCACACGAGACGACGCTCGCACTTTGTGTAATCCTCAAATTGTTGTTTAGAGTATGAGTGTACCTAATTTGAGTTCGTTGATTAAATTAATTTTCTTAAAGACACAGATAATAATAATAGAAACACTATTGCTAGAGGGCTGGCATTTTCCAAGTAAAAATATATAACTGCCCCTGAAATAGAGACTTAGCATAAATACAAGATTTTATTGTTATGCTTTCTAATCGGTAGATACCTAGCTCCCCTCTGAACGAGAAGTATAAAATTGGCAGATTGCTCTTACTTTCCAAAACATTATACGGACTTCCTTATGATGTTCCTTAGCCCTTAAACAGAATTTTCTAAAATAGTAATAGGTACTTAGTTACCGACTGCACCATCTATCGTCATCTATATAAACATATGTTACTACATATCATGTGAGGCAGGCCATTTGGTAAGCAGTTATAAGTTTCATAAGCACGACTCTGCTTTGTCAGCCATATCGAACCACACCACGCCTCTTACCTAAGCCCGTTTTAGGCTTGTTACCTACTGTGAAGCTGGCGCCAGCCCTGTCTGAGTAACTATAATCAGTGCTGCTTAGAGTTCCCGTTTCTTGGATAAAAAAAAAATAATAGTTTGGGTAATTAAGTCCATTTGCGGGCTTGCTCAATCTTTTAGTCCTATATGCCTTTTATTTTCCTACCTAAATTTTTTGTGACGCGGCACTACCTTAGCTTTATTTTTCATTCCGATGTCTTAAAACTTAATTATCACAAGGGTGACTGCTAATTAATTTACATTCTTGGGTCGCACGGTGTGTTCTAATAATAGGTATCTTTATAGCCCGATACAATCGGAATCGAAAGCATTCAATCGGAAAATAATATCAGTTGCATTATTGCTGCGCCCAAAACATAGTTACCTACAGGCCTATTAAATATCCCTAAAATGGCAAATAGGTTCAATTTGATTTTGTCTCACCCTTCCGTCAGATAGGAGCTGTGGATAGGAGTGTGTGGGTAAATAAATGCATTCAGTTATGTTATGTAAATAATGCTGAAGTAATCAGCAGCTAGGTGGGTGAGTGACAAGCTAATATTTTCAGCGCAGCATTCCTTCTGGCCACCTAACACGTAATCCCATTTTAACATAAACGCGAGACAAAGCGAAAGGAGTTTAAAGCTTGAGCCTTGGCCGAAATCCAGGCAAGTCATGCAGACGGACAAAGGTTTACGGCGCGTGTTACTCATTGCATTAGCTAGTTCAAAGCGCGACAGATTTTCCGCAATGCTAGCGGCTTTTGTACCTAATTAGTGGCACGTCGTGAACATTTCTCTGTACGTAAATATGCGTAGTAACTCGTAACGAGATGCGAATGACTGACTCATTGGCAGCTGGCACTAAGGGTCACTGCGTGTGCCGGGTTTTAATAAGCAGCTAACGTAATTCAGTTCAAGTAAGATGAAATCATTTGCAGGCCACAGTTTTGTTTAGGTGCGTGTACTTGGGCAATCACCGTATATTTACATCTTGTAGGTACCTACTTACCTACCTGATAGAGTTAACAAACTGATGCTTCCAGAGATCAAAATAAAAGGATAAAATATGGTGGTGAAATTCCAGACAACTCTCAATGCGTTTTTAAAACCAGTAAGTACCTATCTCGATCCTTAAGTCGTATTGCATCTAACTGTTTGCGATAAACAAAAAAAAACGACTGAACGGATTTTATGCGGTTTTCAGCAGTGAACGGAAGAGATTCACTGGGAAGACTATAATTTATTGCGACCTGACATATCTACTTGTCATACGGGTGGCGAGACAGACGGACGGCGGCGGATGCTTTAATTTAATACCTACAGCTTGTATAGTTTAACTAATTTTTAAAATAAATGTATCTACCTAATTTATCTTCTTATATTTGGGTTATATTATAAGAAAATAATGTGGTGGACCATATTTAGGCAACTTATCAATATTAAATGTAGTCTAATATGAGACACGACTGAAACCTGTAGAAACAGTCATGGTAGAGATTAGCGCTCTAGTCGTGATTCGTGAAAACTCTACAAGGGACAGATTATGTTTTTGCAACTAAAGCATAGCTACCTACGTAAAACGGGCTTAAACAAGCCGAGAGAATACTGCGTATAAATTTTTCTTATGATTAGTCGAAGTTGCCAGATATAAGAAAGAAGGCGTAAGTAAAACAATGTAAGGGTTTAAAATTTCAAATATTGCCGTGTCATGTGACGCGTATAATATGATGCATCTTCGGTCAAGAGTCAACATTTTAAAATAGGCACGTGTACTTTCTTTATTAACACGATGCGAGTGAAATAAAGAAAAATATGATTAACATTGTATTATCACGTTCAAAACAAACAAGTACGTAAGTAGATATTTGTCGCGCGCGAAATGTCACCGCGGCAAAGGTGCGAAGGCGCGAAAAGCACTCGCTAATGCAACAACTTGGGGCAATAAACTTGGTGTTGATGGCCCATGGCTACCGCACAATATGTCAAGTGGAATATTAACAACTCGGCTTATTATCAAATGCTGGTTGACCCAGTTTGTTTTTCTTTATGCTAGAGACGCGATAAAGGGTTAATAAACATTACTATTGATTAGCTGAGGGCAGTGTTTTCATTTAAAGAAAGATACCTATATCAATTAAAATATTAATAACGATGTTGGGTAAGATACGTTTTGGGTAGGTATGTTTTTAAACTATATAGATTGTACGATAATTGTAACGGAGTAGCCGTGCTGTCTCTATCAAAATAGCAAATAATATTTTATTTATTAACCATAAGTAATTTTATTCAGAAATACATTTAAATATAACAGATATGCATAGAGCTAATGAACTAAGTTTAATAAATTACAATTTTATTTTATTAGACTATTTTCTTTCATATTTCTTGAAGTAAAACAGCGGTAAAGTCTATATAGGAAGCTCTTAAAGTAATTAAATAGCTAATACAATTAATTGATCTATAAATTCAATCTATCGACTATCGTAGACCTATGACATTTATTATAGCGGCACATTTAAAATAGTAATGATCGTGTGTGACACGTTCGCGTGTCATTATAAACCGATCTCAGGAGCCGGCTCATTACAAACTGTACAAAAAATACTCACCGGACTATATATCGCCATGTCGCCCTTTTAATTCTAAATAAAACTAGATAGCACTGTTTCTTGGTTTTATTGTTGTGTCGAGTGGTGCGCGCCGTGTCTAAATGTATCTAACGTGTGCGAGTGAGTGCGGAGCGCTGCGTTGCGTCCGCGCGCGGTGTCCGCTACGAACTGACGATGAACTTTGTAGTTTGTAGAGCAGACGTGCGCCGGCGCCTCGGCCTGCCTGGCCCCTGCCTCGCCGAGTGCGCTTGTTTATAATCACTTATTGACGCATATTTCGATCAACATTCCAGGGGATGAGCCAGGGGCGGATTTAAAATTTTGGTTTGGAAAGGGCTGATTTTGGTCTGATACCATAAACCGAGCAAAATCGTGACCATCTTGACCCTGATGTGGGTACGTTTTATCAAGAAAAACACCAAAATAATATTAATATTATTGATCAAAGAAGGGCTCAGATGCTTATTTCGTAGTGGTAGCTTCATTAGCTACTCTAAATGCGACCCTGGGATAACCCATGTATTTTTGGGCATTATCGGTCAATCAACGCGGCACTTTCACACCGTTCACAAGTGCTCTCATCGACTTATTTTCGGACAAAGGCTCGTTATTCTTTAAAGCCAACGCATCAGGGTGAGATGGTTTCAATCACCATATTAATATACAAGGACGTTGCACTTTTAATTTCGGTTAGGTAAACACGTTGTGTTGACGCAGGCCGCTATCTTTGGAGATTTAGGTATGTCCACATCTCACCTTAATTAGGTAGTAGCTACAAATATTTACATTAACTGAACTGTTACATTTGTTTTTTACTTGTATGTCATCCATGTGTATGGACGAGTTAGAAACAGGCTCATTAATACAGGCCCGCCGCGACCACGGCTGATGCAAGTCAGCCGAAATGTTGGCAAAAACCGAGGTATTTATGCCTTAAATATATGATTTATCGCGAGTAAGACCCGCTATATAAACTTGTATAAGGCTTATTACGCCTACATTGGGTCGTATTATGTTTTGATTTTTGCTTTTGCTACCGATGGCAAACGCGCAAGCACAAGCACCCCAAAGGTGAAGGGTAAGGCTGAAAAATAAAAGCTTTTACGCATTTCTGTTGATTGTAGGTATTAGTGCCAGCTGCTCTCTGCTGCTGTAGACAGCCAGCCTTACTCTGGCATATGGCTCTGACACAGCTCATTTTGATCAGTCTTGGGGAAAAAGCAGAAAGAGAAGCTGGATTAGAAAGATCAGAAGGAGGAAGAAAAGAACCGAAGAAGGATTGGAGCAGAGCCGAGTAAACTTCTAGTTATATGTTACCGGCGACTCTGGCCTGCGCGGAATTAACGCATATTTAATTTATCGAAGTATGCCGTCGGTCCCGGCTGTCATGAAGATCTTTGACAGTCGTTACGAAGAGTTTATACTCTCAAATAAATCGATACTGGTCTAAACCAGGTTATATTGACTATATGTATATATCTATATAGTTAGACTAGAAAGCGATCCTAGGCTCAAAATCTTGGTTGCAACCGGGATAACAATAGGACGATCTGATAATCATATATCAAAATTATCAAAATAAATGTCTCAATGCTCCTAGTAAATTAAATGTGGTCAAGTTACTACTATCATCACCTTTCTGCCAGTGAAATTTCTATTTGGTCTAACCGTTTTAGAGATTAGCCGGAACAAACAGATAGACAAGAAGTCTCGTAAAGAGCGTGAATAGAGAGATAAAGAATATATATATATTTTTATAGACTCACGCCTGAATTCCCGAAGGTGTAGGCAGTGTTGTAATATTACACCCAAGTTTCGCCACGAATATTTAGGTCCCACGAAATAGGGGGCGAGCCTATTGCCGTTACCGGGCACATCGCCAGACTCCGTGCTGCTACTAAGAATTCGGAAAAACCCAGTAACACTTTGCCCGACCCGGGAATCGAACCCGGGACCTCCGATCAGTAGACGCACATGCTATCCACTGGACTACGGAGGCAGTCCACATCTCACGTTACTTAGGTAATATAATAAATATAATGTTCACTAAAGCGCGGCTACCTTTAGGGACACGGTGTCACCATGAGACCACCAATTTCATTAAAAAAAATATAAATACGTTGACAAAAATTTATAGGAACTAACAGTCAACTAGCGTAAATAAAATAAGTAGAACGATTGCAGATATCGTAGAAATTGAGAAATAACAACATGTACTTATAAACAGAGTCAGATAACACGGGGTCAAGAGTCGCAAATAATACAGCAAGGTCACTTCACATTATTTATTGATTTTTTCTTATATTTCTGTGTACAATCCTCTTATGTCGACTGACACAGCCGGCCGTTCTGAAAGTCTTCCCGCACTCCTCACAAGTGAACGGTCTCTCGTCAGTATGTGTCCTATTATGTACTCTTAAAATATCTAAAGTATTAAACCGTTTACCGCACGTTTCACAACCATATTTTCTCTCGTTTGCGTGATAAACAAAATGTCTTCTATACTGCGCTAATATATGGAACGTCTTCCCGCAAACTTCACAAGTTTTCTTCGGCGTAGGATCGTGGATGGCTTTGTGTATCAGCAGACCACTTTTGAACTTGAATTTCTTATCGCACACGTCACAGGAATACGCCTTATCAGTAGTGTGTGTGTCTAAATGGTTCATTAGATTCCTTGTGTGTTTTCCACATATCTCACAAATTTTCCAGTAATGATATTTCAGTTTCCTTGATTTCTTTGATTTTATCATTCTCTTCGGTTTATTTTCTTGTTTTTTACTTGTATCGCTGATGTCAGGTTCGTAGGATATGTCATTGTCTGCTATGCCGTCTGAGTCGTGCAGGTCATGCTCCTGTTTGGTGTGGTCGTGCATGACGTCATCCTCGTGTTTGGACGTCACCTCCAGCTTGATGTCCCGCGCGGCGCAGCGGTACTGTTTGTCAACGTCCTGACATTTCCGCCTGAACTTGTACGCGTTTTCTAGCTCTTCGTGACAGTTTAAACAAATGTGGGTCGGTAGATTATCGAAACGGTCCACCTAGAAGAGATAGTTTTGTTTAAAACATTATAAATAAATTATTTAAGGAGATCTAGTTCATTATGAATACAATGGAAGATAATTTTAACGATTTGATTTGGATGATATGCCTATTTGACCATAGATATCGTAATACGTAATATTTGCAATCATACATTTAAAATAGGCAATAAATAGTTAATGTTACTATTATACGGAGAAGATGATGTTATCTACATCATCTTCTCCGTAGTAACTTTGTAGACACTACTCATTCATACAAATATTATTATAGATAAATATATTGATTGATCTCTTGGCGTGCAAACGTTAACATTATCACTTATTGGTTATCACAAACCTGTTCATGGCAAATAAAAATAATTATTATTATAAAAAAGGATTTATTATCACTTTTGGCAGTTTCATATTCAAAATCATTACATAGTATAAAACAAAGTCGTCTTCTTCGACGCGGGCGAAGCCGCTGGCGACGTCTAGTATATTTTTAAAACACTTTTCTTTTAAAGATCCTCCATGAAGTTTATCTGTGTAAACCTTTTCCTTTTTGGAATCGTGTGTACTTTGAGATCCAGTTACGTTGTTACAATAAAATACTTATTTGATATTAAAATATTTGATTTTGAAAATAGTTAGCTTGCACTTGGATAATTCCTTTAAAATGTCTACCGCTCAATAGTATTGTTTTTGAAACTACTTCTATTGTAATCTGATGCAATTTAAAAACGCACGGTGCTTGATTGTTCTAGCGGAGCGCAAACAAATAAATATAATATTTCGTCTAGGTATTATTAAAATTGATTCGACTGACATCACTTCCTTGAAATATTCACAAAAAGTCAACGATGCATGATGATGATATATAGCGTTTAGATAAACTAGTACGCTCAGTAACACATCCTTTGTTTTGGGGAATACCAGTGTTTTCCATGGTAGCCAAGTTTGATAACACTAATCAGAATCATTTTATTTGCCTAAATACTATGTGTAACTACAGAGCTTGCTGAATACTCGACACAAGTACTACCTAGTCTGACTACGGTTTATTGGGGGGGTTATTAAGGTCAGAGGCGGAGCCAGATTTTTGTTTTGGGACCCATTTCGATTTGAGGGAGAGGGGAATTAAAACTAGTGAGCGGTTTTATCCAGAAAAACACTAAAAAGTTATTCACTTTTCTAAGAAAACGGGAACTTTTAGGGTGAATTCTGCCATTGGCTTTGTAGCGCACCGATTCGATCGGCACTGCACTGATTGGCTGGCGCAAAAAACAATAACAACTGACCTTAAAACCATCGTGGTGTAACATGAAGTGTCTAAAATAGTAGGTACTTAGAACTCTGTAAAGAGAAGCTACGAGATAATCGTTATACATTACCTCCACCCCCGCGATGACTTTCAGCTTGTACGCCAAATCTAGTCCACCGTCATCTCTCTGCTCAAATATATCAACACACGCCTGCAAATTGGAACACGACCGGCACTGCTCACTGCTGCCCAACTCAAACTTAGGCTCTACATCAAACTGCAGCCGTTTCTTCAAGTCCATCAGCTTGATATCATCTTCATAATCATCGTCATTGCCAACGTCATCAAAGTGGTCGTGAGATTCTGCAATCTTTTGCTTTTTGATCGAGTGTTTCTCTCTCACTTCGGCGTACTGACTGAGAGCGTCGAAATATGGCCACTGCTCGTTCAGAATACCTTTGTTCGCGAATTTTTGCTTCCACTGAAAATACAAAAATAATTTAACAAGAGGCGTTACGCTTAGTTCTTCTTTGCAGTTTCGGCAATCAGTTTTTTCTTCTTATATGATCAAACCGGGTACTTGACAGTAAAGACCAAGTTCCAAGACTGACATAATCTAACGAAGTCCTCAGTTAACAATAAAATCTTATCAACTAACGGGTTTTGTAAACCATAAAAGTAGAAACAGGCTGAGAAATGGTCACCACGTTACAAATAGTTCTACAGATTTTAAGATTCTTTGATGAAAAATTTATGCTCGGCTACAGTGAAAGGCGGGCGCGGGTGCGGGTGCGACGCGGGAAACTCAAACATACGGAACTCTATAGGAGTGTCCGTAGTGAGCGAGCGGGGCGGCGAGCGGCGCGGGCTGTGTAGCGTGGGGAGCACGCGGGCAATTCAAACCATAGAACTTTCATACAAGTGTCCGCAGTGAATACGCGGGCGGCAAGCGGGAAACAATGCGGAGCGTGGGGATCTCAAACTTTTATGAGCAATGATATTATGAGTAATTATTAAATCCACTGCGAGTCGAACTCGCTCATCAAGGTTAACGTAGTAGAGGTATCCACTTAACATAAAGCATCATATAGCCCCCTAGCCAAATATCACTATCACTTTTTCGGCAGCAAAAATAACTTAATAATATTTATTTACATTACCACATATCTCTTTTTAACCCTTCCATTCGTTCCTGAAGCTAGAATTTTCTAATTTTTATTCAAAATATTTTTATTTTAATATTTGCCAAATATTCGTAAACATTTTCCAAATTTCATAAAAACCTAAATTCTCATAACAGTTATAAATGTGATTTGAACCCACGCTCTCAGATCGTGAGGCGGTTGTATTATCCGCACGGCTAGGTCTTGTTATCAGTTAGTTGCGAATTTGGTGAACAATTGACAGAGTGTTACCATGGTGAGTATTAACGTCATCTAACTGAAAACTCATATTACTATCTGCGATCCGTCACAATACTAAATTTGACAAACACTGTACCCGCGAACGCGCCACTACGGACACATGGACGCGCGCTACGCCGCGCGCGGGCCGCCCGCTCTATGGTCAAGCACTCATCGTCCGTCTATGTTATTAAGATCGGACTCAACAGTACGGCTACGATATTCTTTACTTTAGCATCAGTCTGTTCCAGATTCGTATGAATACTAGCTAACAGTAAGATATAAACGACGGGTGACTTACCCTAAAAGTCTTCAATAAATGCGTCCATATTTCTTGCAGGTCTAGTAAGCTATGGTCCAAAGGCAAGCCTATAGTTCTTAGTCTCTTCTCCACTTCCCTGTAGGAAATAAATCCATATTAGAACGAGAACCATGCCAAGGTGAACTTGGCTTCGCCTACGGCCCCGCTTGCGTGGAACTTTCCAAAAATCCTCTTTTAGTGCTCCGCTTACTCTCCAAGGAACATACATGCCAAATTTCAGCTTATTGCGCCCTATAGTTTTGACAGTGTGTTGCCTGTCAGTCAGTAATACAAGTACTTTATTTAATACAGAAGAGAATATGCATGTGCAGGCTTGATATTATAAATCAGAAATGGATTCACGTAAAATAATTCCACGATATTTACTAGACCGAGACCGGATCGAAACTTGAACGAATCGTACCAAAACTTCTGATAACATTTGACATTGTTTTTCCTTGATTCAACCGCTTTAAAATTTTGGAGGGCTTGAGTCAACTAAGTTTAGGATTTATAACTAAGGTTTATAAGGGAAACAATTTTGATAAACACCTATGCTTTTCGGGACCGTGAAAAGTTTTGAATTCTTATATTGTTCGTGCGAGTATAATTAGGTTTTTTTTTTACTTTTGATAGGCCAACGTTTGACCGCGATCTCGATTGAAGTTAAGCGATGATACGGTCGAAGATGGAGCACGCTTATCTAGAAGATACCTATCCACCGCGACTTGAAAACACCCAGATTGTACTCATCAGGAAACACAGACTCAGGCAAGGAGTTCCATACCTTTGCAGTACGCATAATAAATGAGGAAGCAAAGCGTTTCGTGCGTATGGATAGGATGTCAACCATATAACGGTGACAATGATTAGTTTCTCTGGTCGTCCGATGGTAATGGTGGGGATGGAGGAATCAGGTTATGTAGTTCCTCTACACACTCTCCGAAATGTAACCTATAAAAAACCGACAGACTGGCAATACTGCGACGATGCTCCATGCTTTGGAGTTTTGTGTTAACGCAATTGGTCATCGCCAATGAGTCTCCTAGCTTTCCTCTCAATAGAGTCCAAAGTCCCTAGCTGGTATTACGCTGAACCATCCCAAAGGTGAGAACAGTACTCCATGCAGGATCGGACTTGTTCTTTGTAAAGATTAAGCAACTGATCAGGCGTAAAGTACCGTCTCACCTTGTTCAGGATACCTAGTAGAGATTAGCTTTAAAAATTAGCTTATAGGTCATCGCAATTAGTAATTAGATGACAAATTAAAATCGATATACGTATGTCGTATTTTTTAATTACTTTTTGTGTGTCATTGGAAAAGTTGTTGGTCGCTGAAGAGACATTCAGCTTACGTGAGCTATGAATGAGTGCACCAGGCTCCCAACCAATTAGTATATTATTCATCAAAATAGATTTCGCACTGGCAACAATATCCTATGCGGCAGTATTAACAAAACTCTCAATCATGGTCCATCAATGGACACAAGAAAACCAAGCTCATATGAGAATCACAGAGTGTTGTACCACAGAACCACATAAAACTGTCTAAATAATACAATGCTATAACGTTACTTACCGCCATGCACGATTCTGGTCCTTGACGTCATTAAATATTTTTTCTAAACCTGTTCTTGCACTTATTAAATTAAATACCCATTCTTCTTGCCCTGTACAAAAATAATTATCATATCAGTAAAAGACTTTAGAAGAAGCTGTTTATGAAAAGAGCCTGTAATAATAATAATATACTTTCCACATTTGGAAATGTTCAACATTTTAAGAACACTAAAATTTCGAAATTTTTGTGCTTTCTTTCTTTCTTCATTCTTTTGCTTTCTTGCTACAAATTACATTCGGATCGCAAGTGTGGCGAATGAAAAGGAGTTCAAGCCTCACCCATCGCAAACCCTTAACAAATTATTATTAGTATTCCTCCTGATATAACTGAATCTCTTCCTGATTTAATTTATCTCAAATCAGAATCCTGATGCCGCCACAGGATCACATCCCATATTGCAGGTCATGGCAGAACATAACGGCACCGTAACAGCGCAGCTGCAGTACCGCGCTGTTTCAAATACGTTGCGAATCTGACATACGATTTAATGGTAAAAAAATGACTCGTATAATTGAGTTGGAGCGTTTATGGTGCTTGAATAACTTGCCAATTGCCATGTGATCCACCTTTATTTTTATCTGTAAGCTAAAATATAGAGTCATATAATGATGTACTACTTACAGCCGACTAGTGGATTCAGACTGAGGTTGGACTCGCCCAGGTATAATTCAAACAAATTGTGATACACCCAGGATGTGTTATTCGTCGCTTTTGCCTTCTGATATTCCTGATAACAATACATTATTACTCATTAGTTAATACTACAAAACGACTCAACCGATACTTATGATTTTTTAAGTGTATATTTAGTATTAGAATAGGTCGTTATCTATGTATATTATACTACTATCTTTTGACAATTTTTTTTTCATTTGTCAGGTCTATAAACTGCAATAAATTAAAGAAATGCAATGGGTTCTGAACCACGAAGTAGGTACGAAAGGCGTCAAAATAACATTGATCATATCGGTACTGCACTCGTCCTGTCACTTTAACAGGCAAATCCACGGCCAAAAGGTATTCTTCATTGATATAAAATAAACATATGTATGAAGCAAAACTACAACCTTGGAAATACAAATCGAGGATCGCTAATGCTATTTTCCTGCATTTGTCAATGTTATGCGACATTTACCTTAAGGCTGCTTAACAAATATGGCGTAGTGTTACATTCTGTAAATGCGAACTACATTTAATTAATTAATGGTGTCTTAATAATAATCAAATTCAAATTCAAATTCAAATTGTTTATTTGCGATATATGGGTGTTACAAATATTATCAGTTGTTACAATTGGGGTAGTAAGGTATCACCATATTTCAGCCAGGTAGGCATGCAAAATGTTACTTAATTGTGCTAAATACAACTTTTCTGTCTATTCTTAACATTTCATAATAGTCCACGTAGGAGAAAAGCGGTATAATACGTCTATATTATATTATCATTGAGTTAAAATTCAAGTGACTATATTATCATCAGAAATTATAATAAAAGCAAATGTATAATTATTATGTCAACTTATATGTCAAGCCTATATCAATGTCAGGAATAGTATGTCAAAAAATATTTAATTAAATTTATATTATAGTTATAAAGGAGTTAAAATTATGTAATCAATAATGTCAATTTATTAGAAATGTCAAACTTAATCAATTATTTATAAAAAATTGTCACTTAAATATTCATTGACCGAGTAGTAACACTTATTTAGTAATAATAATCTTATTCTATTTTTGAATGCATTATAATCTGAAGTTTGAAGAATAGATTTGGGTAATTTATTGTAAATACGTGATGCCATACACAATATACTTTTATTCAATAAAGCTGTCTTATTTGGTGGCATAGTTATAGTTAAATTATGTCTTTTACTATTTAGTTTTGTAAACAACTGAATGTTTTTCCTTACAAACAAAAGCACTTCCAATATATACAAACATGGGAGTGTTAATATATTCAGCTGTGCAAAAAAAGGTTTACAGCTTTCTGTAGGTTTCAGATGACATATTGACCTTACACACCTTTTCTGTGCCACAAAAACAGCTTCTTTATCAGTTGAGTTGCCCCAAAACATGATACCATACCTTAAAAGAGGCGCAACATATCCATGATATGCAGTCAGTTTCCTAAGTCTTCTTAAAAACACTATCAATTAATTTTTAAACAGTTACCTACATGATAGCAGGAGGTAAATGCTTGCTCTACTATAAGTGCAAGCATTTTCATAATATTTGTTGGAAAAATCTGTCTAAGATTTACTTTGACACCAGTCCAAGACTTAGTTTGACAACTGTCCATGGCTTGGTTTGACATCTATAGAAGGCTTAGTTTGACATCTGTCCGAGACTTAGTTTGACACCTGTCCAAGTCTTAGTTTGACACCTGTTCATGACTTACTTTGACATCTGTCCAAGACTTAGTTTGACACCTGTCCAAGACTTAGTTTGACACCTGTTCATGGCTTACTTTGACATCTGTCCAAGACTTAGTTTGACACCTGTTCATGGCTTACTTTGACATCTGTCCAAGACTTAGTTTGACACCTGTTCATGGCTTACTTTGACATCTGCCCAAGACTTAGATTGACACCTGTTCATGGCTTACTTTGACATCTGTCCAAGACTTAGTTTGACACCTGTCGAAGACTTAGTTTGACACCTGTTCATGGCTTACTTTGACATCTGTCCAAGACTTACACCCATATTCTAAGACGTTTCCTCAAAAGTTCCTCGACTCACACTCAGCCGAGGATACCTTGAGGTTGTCCTCAAGGAATCCTCGAAATTTGTATTCTTAGTTATAATTTGGTTTTGACTTGAGGAAATCTCGAGGTCCCTCGAGTAAGGTCGAGTCGAGTGAGAGTTGAGGTAATACGTCATCAAATACGTCATTTTACCAAAGACTAGAGCATGCTTTTTGAATATTTTATCTATGTTCATTCTTTAGTTCATTCGAAAGTCAACAAACTGTTCGATTTTTTGAGTAATCTGTAGCGCGTCCCTGTCAAGTGTCACGTCTACGCTCAAGGTTACGCTTCTGTCAATTCGTATCGTTTGTTTATAATTTTTCTATCTTAGCGTTTGAAATAATATTTAATTAAATATATCTTCTAGACAAGTATTTAGTGAGACAGAAAAGTTGTATACAGCGGGATACTGCAAGTCAGGTATCTTCCTGGAACCCATACCATTCCTATATCCCTTATCCTTTTAGAGGAGTTCGATATTGTCAACCTTTTTCTATTGCAATAGTTGGGGTGGTCAATTCGAGGGTGCGTGGTGGGTTCCTCTTTCCTTCCATTAGGTTAGTTGTGTCTTCAATTAATTGTAAAATACAAGTTAAATTCAACGTCGACATTAGCTGCCGGTAACCCCGCTATAAAGAAAGCGGCTTGGGCCCGTTTGGTGGAAGAGTACAATTCAATAGAAACCAATAACAAGGTAAATAACTAAGTATATATATTATTCATACTGCAACCGGCTAATTTGCCTGTCTTTTGACGTTAGCTGGTCACATTTAATTGTAAATACCACGTTCAAAAACTATATAAGATATTAATATCTAACATGTTTTATAGAGCGTGGTATTTTTTTTGTAGATATCTTCATAGCAAATACTATATAGCACATTTGTTAATTGTAGCAAATTGTAGTATTTTAGATAGAAATAATAGAGAAGTATCACTAATATATATTTTAAAATTTTAGAGAACTGAAGCACAATAATTAAAGAAGTGTTAGGATAATTTAGAGACACGCAAAACAACTCTATTAGCTCAAGATAAACGAGAGCGCATGAAGACAGGTGGAGGGCCTTTCCATCCTCAGCCAGGGACTTCAAGGGATGATCATATTATGCAGATTGATGAGGCTCTGACAGAGCAGACAGATGTTGAGCTGAGATATGTTTTTGATAGTGATAACATATCACCTACACCGGCTACAACAGATACTGATCAAGGTAATTTTCTTAAGATTTGTCATTAAGTATAATATGTATTACATTTATACTCAATGTAAACAACTATTATATGTACTTATCACATTTTCAATTTTTTTTCAGAAATCTTAGTTCAAAGCAATCCTCCCTCATCCCAGACAGTAGAAAATGAATCTGGTCAACTGTCACAGACATACACTGTGGTAGAAACTGAGCCAGATATTGAAAGAGGTAATTTGTTCTTCTATTAAATTTACTTATAACATTATATACATGTGATGATGGAAAACATTGTGGCATCCCTTTCCCCTTTCCGAACTGTGGGTGTGGTAAAACTCAACTAAAGAAGTAATAGCATCATTAGGTAACTGACTATAAAAGAAGTAAAACCTGAAGTATTATAAGATTTCTAAGCCAAATTACCTTCTATATAGTGGTCCCAGCAGTGGAACATAACTATGGGCTGCAATGATAATGTTCTATAATATTCTTTTTTTTACAGAACATTTCGAAGATCTGCATCACGGCACACTGACTACAGTGCAAGTGGACAACAGACACCAAGTAAGTATTATGAACTATTCAACTAATAACTGTACTATGCTCTAAGTCAAATGCAGTTTCTGACTATGAAGGACCGGGCAGGGTTTTTGGGAGGCCAGGTATTTAAGTAAGTAAAAATAGAATACAATAAAAATATGTAGTTTGTGAGTGGTTTACCAGCAATTCTATTTAAATATATAAAATACCTATCTTGCATTCTAACAAATTTAAATTGTTTAATTATACAGGAGAAACAGTGGCTGATAAAAGCAGCTGAAGAAATTTATAAAAAGGCGATAATAGAGCGACAAACTGCAGAAGAGATTTTAAGACAAAATCAAAATAAATAATTTTACAAATAATTTGTTACTGTGTATCAATTGAATCCCTATTGATTGTCATACATTTTGTCCTGATTTTTGAGTCATGGGACTTATGATGTCTAATGATGCATAATTTACTATAGGTACTTTTAAGGTATGCATAATAATAACAATGCTAATATAGGGGCATTGTATGCCTAATAGGATTTATACAACAAAAGCTGATCTGGCTTTTTATGAAGTGATATCTGTATACACTGATGCATTATAGCAAAGTGATTATGGCAGCAGAATTAAAAGTAGAACATATATACTGAAATTGAGAACATTCAGAAGTATATAATAAATAATGGAATAATGGTGTCAATATTGTGGGCTGGAAGAAAATAAGAATGTTAGGGTGGTTTAGTCACATGGAAGACCTGAATGAAAGTAGCAGTTATAAAATAGGGTTAACAATATTAAAACTACTGTTTTATTTTAGTTAACAATGTATCAAAGGCGGAATAGGTAATCCTCTGTTACTGCGCGTAGTACTTATATTGAATATAAGCGGCATCAACATATTCAATACGGTATCCTTCCTAAAACGATAGCGTCTTTGGAATTCAAAATTGTCATAATGTTCCATGGGGTTTACCGCATCTCTTAAATAACGCCGTTCTGGATAATTATAAGGATTATCAAAAAGATAGTCAATAAACTCTTGGAAATCCATTGCAAACACTTTTTGATGGAAAAGTAATAAATCGTAAGACACTGTTTACAAACGTGGGAGCAAGCAAATGGCGTATTTTTCCCTCGAAATTTCCTCAAGGTAGATCGAGACGTACCTTGAGTTTGACAGTTGCTTCCTCACCTCGAGTGAGGAAAAATTTCGAGTGAAGCTCAGTGACAGTTCTTTTATGCAACTATGAATACCGATTTCCTTGAGTAAGGTTGAGTGGAGTTGAGGAAGTTTCGAGGAAACGTCTTAGAATATGGGTGTTAGTTTGACACCTGTTCATGGCTTACTTTGACATCTGTCCAAGACTTAGTTTGACACCTATTCATGGCTTACTTTGACATCTGCTCAAGACTTAGATTGACACCTGTTCATGGCTTACTTTGACATCTGTCCAAGACTTAGTTCGACACCTGTTCATGGCTTACTTTGACATCTGTCCAAGACTTAGTTTGACACCTGTTCATGGCTTACTTTGACATCTGCCCAAGACTTAGATTGACACCTGTCCAAGACTTAGTTTGACACCTGTTCATGGCTTACTTTGACATCTGTCCAAGACTTAGTTTGACACCTGTTCATGGCTTACTTTGACATCTGTCCAAGACTTAGTTTGACACCTGTTCAGGGCTTACTTTGACATCTGCCCAAGACTTAGTTTGACACCTGTTCATGGCTTACTTTGACATCTGTCCAAGACTTAGTTCGACACCTGTTCATGGCTTACTTTGACATCTGTCCAAGACTTAGTTTGACACCTGTTCATGGCTTACTTTGACATCTGCCCAAGACTTAGATTGACACCTGTCCAAGACTTAGTTTGACACCTGTTCATGGCTTACTTTGACATCTGTCCAAGACTTAGTTTGACACCTGTTCATGGCTTACTTTGACATCTGTCCAAGACTTAGTTTGACACCTGTTCAGGGCTTACTTTGACATCTGCCCAAGACTTAGTTTGACACCTGTTCATGGCTTACTTTGACATCTGCCCAAGACTAAGTTTGATACACGCCCAAGGCTTGGTTTAACATCTGTGGTAGACTTAGTTTGACATCTGTCCAAGACTTACGACAACTGTTTATGGCTTACTTTGACATCTGTCCAAGACTTAGTTTGACATCTGTCCAAGGCTTAGTTTGACTCCTGTTTATGGCTTAATTTGACATCTGTCCAAGACTTAGTTTGATACACGACCAAGGCTTAGACCCACACCCATTCAAGGCTTAGTTTGACACATATCTACACCTACAAAGAGGAAAGCTAGAGATAACAGTAACCAAATCCATATAGTATAATACTTACTGCAAAGGTTGCTGCCCATTTCCTCCCCAGTTCTCTTGAAGATAACGTCTTTGGAAACCCGTACTCTTCAATCATGATCTTCGATAGCTCGCTAAACAAAGTAACAAATGTATAATTAAGAACATATCGTTAGTTCCGTGCTTCTATAGTTTAATAACATTTGACGCTGCGCTGGTCCCAATATAGGAACAAATAGATTAATTAGATTTTTATAGCTTGAATTCGATTGAATTAAATTGAGGACAATAACATAGGACAATTGATGCTCAGATGGTGGGCTCGGATTCTATTTCTCAACGAGGGTGCGCGACCGCACCATCTGTACTGCATGGTGAAGTGCAAATCTGATCTGATTGATAGTTTATTTATATTTTGCACCCTTTGAGTACAAAAACATAAGAGTGAAAAAAAATTATATTCATAATGATATTTTTGTACGTATACAAGCCGCGTGCGTTTTACCCCATCCATCTCGCAGATCTAGCTTGCTGTTTTTTTTTTTTGCTCGGCTTATTTTATTTTCATAGCCTTACATTATTAACTGCAAAAGGATTTCTTTTTTATGCGATTGGTCGTTCCTGAGAGTGACCGCTTATACAACTTAGCTTTGTTATATTGGCACTGATTACTTACTTCCAAGCCCATTTCTTCTGCTTAAACAACCAGTCGTGCTGCAGTCTTATCTGTATGAAAGTCTCGGTGATGTCTTTGGACCCTGTAACGACAAATTACTTCACTTTGTGTACGAGCAGTTTCAGACTAGCGTTTAATACGTGCGTATAAGTTCGTTTTTGGAAACACTTGTAGACACATACAGGCGCGTCGTTTGCCTTCATCATCATTTGCCTTTAACAGTTCACTTCTGGACTAGGTCCCTCCTTTGAAAGCAGGAATTGGCCTACTATACCACGCTGGCCAAACGGATTGGTACAGGGTTTGTATCAAGATTTCCGTCTCTTACAGTGCTGTTCTTTGCATAATAATATGCTTCCTCTGTCGGCTCTTACGACACCCATGGGATGATATGGTATATGATATACATTGCGTATTCTTAATCCGTAACCACACAGAACACGGACGTTTGCCTTATGACAACTATATAAGTACATATAAAAAGAATTCTTGCGTTACTGACTGACTGAGACACTCTACAATACTGGGGGCCAATTCTGCTATTTTTATATGACATTGATATCATATTTTGAATGGATTTAAAAGCGGTATTCTGATAACCTTATGTCATTATCGTATAATTTAAAATAAACAGTTCGTCTTTGACACATACGATCTCGTTACAATTTCATTCAAATATCATATAATTTAGAAGAATACGCTTTTTGTGACGTAAGTATGACACTGACATCATATCGCGAATATTTATTTAGCGGAATTGGGCCCCTGGGCGCAAGAAGCTGAAATTTGGCATACCTGTTATTTGTCTTTGGGGATTCTAGGGTGCAACAAAGGATTTACCGAAATTCCCATAAAAAAAGGTTAAATTAATAAAAAAATACGTGCGGGAGTAGCTGCGAGCATCCTCTAGTAATAAGTAATATAGAGTCCCGATTCTTGAATCGCGCAATGACACGCGCGTGTAAGCGTGTATATTTATGCAACCCTATACGCGTAGAAAAATACAGCAATTTGAAACCTATTCAAACGTTACAACTGACTATTCAAACGTTAAACGTTTATTGAATATGCCAATCTCGGTTAGACGACCCAATTTGTGCGATTGTTCTGAATTAGGCCGCGGTGTGGCAACTTATTCTATGCTCCATTAATTGGGACAAGGCTTGCAAGATGTCCGTTATTTATTAATTATTGTTATTACTTGTTAGACCAAGATTTGGTTTCGTCTTATATGAGTTATATGACACACGTTTGCTTATGGATCTAATTGGGATTAATCATGGGTTCGTTGTCCTCGTGAAAAATAATAAACACATTAGGTCGTTGGCAAAGGAGTTTCAGTTTACAGAACGAAATTCTATTTTTCTACGCAATAGGTCTAAAAACACGGCAATTCCAACTGTGATGTGTCGCGACAGACAGACATCGACGTCTAAGAAAAATTAATTTTGCATATTCTCAGCTTTATTTCGTAAGATTGTTCTGTCGTTCAATGATGTTTATTCGTTCGGCGCTCAGTGGTCTGTAGGTAACTAAGCGAGAGACTTTTGGTTAAAAGTTCTTAAAGTTGTATTGTACAACTTATGATGAAACTAGATGAGCCCGCGGTTACACCCGCGTTATTTAAAGCTACTGCTCCGCTTCCGTGGCTCATAGCGTGATGTTATATAGCCTATAGCCTTCCTCCATAAATGGGCTATCTAACACTGAAATATTTTTTTTAATCGGACCAGTAGTTCCCGAGATTAGCGCGTTAAACCAAACAAACAAACAAACTCTTCAGCTTTATATATTAGTACCACAGGATGCCCGCGGTTACACCCGCGTTATTTAAGGCCACTGCTCCGCTCCCGTCGCTTGTAGCGCGATGTTATATTTATAGTCTATAGTATATTGTTATATAGCCTTCCTCGATAAATGGGCTATCAAACAGTGAAATATTTTTTTAAATCAGACCAGTAGTTCCTGATATTAGCGCGTTCAACCAAACAAACAAACTCTTCAGCTTTATATATTAGTATTAGATTAGATTTGTGTATTAAATAGATCGTAACTGTGACAGTCGGTAACGGAAGTTAGTATCCCTGAATTAACTGATACTGGTCTAAACTTTGGAATATCGCTATCCCTTTGAGTTGCGGAGTGCACACGGCTGTCACTCTGTGGAAAAGCTAATATTCTGTCAAATCTGGTAAGACTAGTAAACAGATCCCTGACTCTAAGGCGAAAACTCTTTGGGGTAAATAACTGAAATAATGTTGGGATGATGATGAACTTACAATGAAATTCACTCTCAATTTCATTCTTGCTATTCTTATTCTTGACGTATCTTGGGTTATCCCTGAAGCAGCTGGCGAACACATTGGCGGGCTCCGTCTCCAATCTCGTCAGGTAGTCGGGGTCGAACTTCTGGTAGTACAGTAACATCGCGTCGTAGAGCACCCACTCGCTATTGTCTGTGCCTTTCCTTATTTTTTGGCGATGTTTTCTCTGTACAACAGGAGGAAAGAGTTAGTTATGAGTTCAAAAATAAAACAGCTTCGGCCTTTTACATAACAAGGACTTAATATAAATAAAAAATGAAATTTAGATTTTAATTTTAGTCCTAGAGCTCTTGTAGTGCGAATGTATAGAGTGAGTCGATTTTTTTGCTCGCGAGTGTAGTTTGTTCTCTATGTAAGGGCACGTTCCCGCTATGTCGTAGGTATCAATTTATTTATTATTGGGCGACTGTCGTCTCTAGCTGTTTTTATTATTTTGCGAGAAATTAATTCAACAGACATAAGGAAGACCCAGATTCGAAACAACAATTTGTGCATCATACAAGGTGTTGTCACGTGTGATAGTCAAACTACTACGCATTCCGTGCAGTCAAACAACTGTTTATTGCAAATGTGTCATCGAAATGTTTTATCGTTTAACGAGTATCGTTTCTTTTTCTAGCTATTCCCATGGAATCGATATTTCTACGGTTCACGGTTCACTCGTCTTGCCGTCACTTTATTTAAGTCTCGACAATTATTTATCGTTTTATGACTTTTGTGCTAGGCACACCCATTGCCATAACAATTTGTGTCATTACAAAAAAAGGTGGTGGCCGACGACGGCAGTTAATCGTGTTGTCTTATACGTGAACATCTCTATTTAAATAAACAAGCCACGACGCTGTAAGCGACATAATAATCTGCCGTCAGTAGTCGTCACAATTTAGTGGGAATGCAGCCTAATAGCTATAGTATTCAGACTAACTCTAGACTGTGGCTATACAGTTAACACTTAAAAATGATTGGAGAAAATTAGTTAAAAATATTTCGAATAGAAATAAGTCTTCAGAAAAATATTTTTTTTACAGACATACATACATAGACTCACGCCTTTTTCCCGGAGGGGTAGGCAGAGACTACGGAACGCCATTTGCAACAATCCTGACATATTATCTCTCTTGCTTCATTACTTTTTTTTATAAGAGTCTTCAAAGGGTGTAAGTTAAGAACTAAGTGCAGTGTTATGTTTCGTGCTTGTTTTGTAACAAGACCTTATATGTACTTTAGGAAAGCTCACATTGAACGTCATCCTTAAATGATGCCACAATCCTTGCACATCCTGTATACAGCAGTCGATAGGTAGCTCCTGGCTTCGCAGTACTCTTTCCACCGTCCTGCAATACGTCACAAACAGGGTTATAAAAAGCACATCATAAAACTAATCCAACTACTGCGTTTTATTCAAAGTCAAAGTCAAAATCATCTAGGTCACAAGGTGACGCTTGTGAACATCAATTTTAAAATTAAATTACTTAATGCTTCTACATTTACATTTACTGCCTCATTCGCAAAGCAATAGATAGAACCACGTGAAAGAACAGGCAATAAAACTCGTGGCCACTCTTTTCAATTGCCAATATTATGGTACATATTTTTATTTTTGTAAGGAACTGCAACTGTTACACATTGTACTAAATTACTTGTAAATAGTAATTAGTTTAACTATTTGCTCATCGTCTGATTTCTTGCGTACTACCGACTTTTTCGCGTATTAGCTACATCTTGCGTACGACCGCTACACCTAAATTACGCGAACTATTGAATAGCATTTTGGCTACTATCTGTCTACTCAACAAAAACATCAAGATTGATATTGCTGTTGCAACTGTCTCACTTGAATGTGTCCATCAGGCGAAGTAAAGTCTACATTTCTGTTGATGACATTCATTTACAGTCTTAGGTATACATTTCGTAATATCAGTTATAGTTTGCGCTTTTTGAATAATTTAGAAACTTGTAGGTTATTTTTATGTCTCTTGATTAATTTTACGTGCCTTTAAAAATACCTCTCAATGTCGAGTCGTCGACTATATAGACATAAAAAAACGAAGTTAAACACGTTTCTATCGAGGTGATTATTTTATTTTATGGCGATTACCTAATTAAAAATTTTAGTTACCTCCACATAGTTATAATATCCAGCTTTCTTTCCTTTGCTTCTGAAATGCACATGATTAATTTCAATCGCCATTCATCATTCCCTGAAACAGATATTTACATGTCAATACTATATGTAAAATTTGTTACTAAGCTAAATAATTGAAATTTATTAATTTCCACTTTAGTTTCATGTCCAACCCTGCAGCGGTGGCTGTTGCGTGGCTGCTACTCTAGAACCTTCCTGCCCAATGGCCATTGGTTCTTTGAGTTACATGCGTACCCATTGCCTTGCATTATAGCTTGACTGCTTGATTAAGGTTAGCTTCAATAGTATATATTATATTATCTTTGTGACCACTATTTTACAATTTAATTCAATTTCAAACTATTTTTCAAAATCAGTGTTTGCTTAATGGCAGGCATGACCCAATCTGGCTGAGGATGACGTAAATCAACCACATTCTGATTGATTTTAGAGGTTCAATCGACAGACACATCATATTTTGTCATGGAGATCAGGGTATGATTTGACCACATGCCCAATTTTGTTCTTGTGTGAACTGCACTACTTCTGCATTTGCATCAGTTGTTTATTACAAATTCAGATCTCTAAATCTCTAGTCTCTTTACTTTATGAAAAACATTTGAACAAAATAAACTTTTTTTCAAGCACAATAAGGCTTACTTTGGTCTGTTATCTATATAAGCAATACATTCTATAATGAAAAATGTTAAGAAGAGGCTACATAATTTGAACAAAGAATGACTAAAACTGACCAAAACAATGACCAAGACAAAACCAACTGTTACCAATCAGAACAAGTTTTTGCTTTATTTACATTATGACTTATGAGGTTATGAGTATAATATTGTCAGATTCTTATTAGAATTAAATTGATATTACTTACAAGATTCATATTTGTCCAGTATTTTGCTCTTTCCAAAATGATTATCAAACATTTTAAAATATTTCCAGCTTTTATTATTTGTTCTCTTTGCATTTTTATACATCTGAAACAGGAAAAGGACATGGATAACAATATGTTATTAAAAATACTACAGAAATATGCAGGTAGAAAGTATAATGTAGAATTACAAGATTAAGAAAATATGAAAGAAATTGAAGTGACAAAAAAAAAGTGAAGTTAGTTGAAGTGAGTTTGTTTCTGCCTTACTTCTCAAGAAGTCATTTAGTTAGGAAAAGCCAGCATCATCTAGAATAGGGTTTTGACTTGTATAAGTGTTGTAAACAACCAAAATGCAGAAATAAATATATCTTTATGTCTTTAGAAACTAAGAATCATTATTGTCTCTATTGTCAATACTGTCATATTCAGTAGGTAGGGTATATAAGTCCAGGCCCCTTTTTAGAATAATGGTTAACAGAATATTAGTTGCCATGGAACAACTACTGTCTGTCCGTGACCTAAGAGGATCACAATATTCAGTGGTGAGACCAGTGTCTCGAGATTTGAGAATTCTGACCTGTCTTTACTACTTATCTCTCATATCTTATGAGTGATAGATGCAATGGTGTGTTTTTTAATATTAGTATATAATTCCAGTTGATACTTAAATATAAACTTACATCATAGTTGTATGACCACTTCTTCCTTACATGATCAACAGTCATCTCTTTGGGGAATCCATTGTCTAATAATAACTTGTGAAACTCTCTGCATAAAAAAAAAATTGGTTGCCTGTAAAGTCGGTATACGGGCGAAAGTTTTACGTGACAACGACTTTGAGTGGTAAAATAATTTTAATGTGAATATTCATTCGTATAGTAGGAAGAAGGATGAAAGACGCGTGCCTTTCACTTTTTATGTCTGTCTCTCTCGCTCTTAGGCGGGACGCGTGCCTCTCACTCGCTCTCATTGTGAGCGCATAACGTGAGCGGAGCGTAACGCAGTTTCTTGAAGTGACACCCGGCAAACCAATTTATAAGACGTTGTCACGTCAAAAATACATTAAATTTAAAGCCTGACAGTAGTTAATTAAAGCACTTATTTCTAATTGAACTTCCTCGTTCACAAGTTTAAAAATGTATATATGAATTTCACTCACCCCCAAGGTTGCTTTTTAGCTTTAAATAGCCAATCGTTTTCAAATCGAAGTTCAAATACTCTTCTATTTAACTCAGACGTCCCTAAATCAATAAAGGTAAGTACTGTAATTAATTAGAAAATGTAAATTAAAGGTGAGATATGATTACTGCAAGAAACAACTTACACACAAAAGTTTTATCCTCCATGTTGAAAATGGCACACTATTGAGAATTTCTGACTCTGAGTGTATTTATTTGAGTCCTGTATTGAAATTCAAAGGTTTTAAAGTTATAGGAAATAGCAATATTAGAACAATAAATACAGAAACATGACAAGTTGGCGAATTGTTTGGTGTTGGGTTTTGACACTGACACAATGACAAATATGACAATTATTCTCACCTGGCAAGAGAAGCACTAATGTCTAGATTTGACATTTAGCACGGATCATAGATGTGTGAATAACATGGATTGGACGTACCTACGAAGTTAGCGTGCATACCTACGAAACGTATGCAAATAAAATGGCGTCCATTAGGGTTGGGCGCATATTAGGCAACGCAAAGCATATATCGACAAGTTTTTTTGTTATCGACAGAGTATAGCACCTTTAGGCATCATTCGCACGAGGATTTAAAAAACGATTGCGTTGAACTCTGGCGTAAGCACTTTTAAAAGCTTGCGATGAGAGCGTTCATACCAGCACTAAAATCACTGTTGTCTCGGTTCAGTAAGAAGTCGAAATTATTAAAGCTAACGTACTAGCGAATGCGATTTGTCTTGCTAAAAGATGAAAAAGAAAACTATATTTTTTTAAGTTTTTGAAGGGTTCTTACTTTTTCTAGTAATAAACCACAGATCTGTGAATAACATGGATTGGACTTACCTACGAAATTAGCGCGCATACCTATGAAATTATGTGGAAAATAAAATGACTGCCGTTGGGTTAGACCATAGAGATATTAAGAATAGAGTGGCAGAGTGGGGCCTATTCGTGTCCGCCGGTGGGAGAGAGAACGCAACATTAAAGGCCCCCTGCATTTCTCTCTAACAATACATGCACAACATCAACATTACGCAGTGGCGTGCTACCTGTAACTATTATTTAACCTCTTACCGCATGTATTTTTATTTTTTTGCAACAAAAATATATGTGATAGTCTGTTATACGTAGTCTCAAGTTAGTTCAGACAAATTTTTGAATTCCTATTACTTTTCGAAATATTTAAAAAAACGTATAAATCCCATATATGGCATAATATGCATTATAGGCGACTAAAACCAATTTGCCATAAATGGCATTCTATGCAATGAAGACAAGGCTACTGTATGAAAGTGCCATATTTGGCATTTACACCCACTTTTCGCCAGATATACTTTAGTCCCACGTAATAAGGGGCGAGCCTATTGCCGTACCGGGCACATTTCCAGACTTCGTGCTGCTACAGACAATCCCAATAACACTGCCCGGCCATTTTTAAACAAATCGCCCAATAGTGACATAACGTTTTATTTAGAAAATGAAACACAAAATTAATCACTACCTACTAAAGTAGATTTATTAATTATTGAGATCATTTATCATTCAGGCCCTTTTCACTTAATAACTAAGAAAATTCTCTAATCATGTGACATACTCGTACATCATATACCAACACGGAAGATGAAACAATTTGAAACAATATCTGTCTTTGTTGAGACAAAGGTGTATGTTATATGTGTATGTAAAAAGAACGACATTTCTTCTCGTAGAAGACCAACTAGGTTCGTAGTTTTGATCATCCGGATCATCACACACTAGTTCATCATCGTCTTCGCTATCATTTGGTATATCAAGCCCGTAAACCCGAATTGGATACTTTTCTCTGAAAAAAATTTAAAAATACTACACTGCATACATTGCCACATCTGGGGAAAATACAAAAATACGTCGAATGCATATAATGCCAGATATGGAAAACTGATTTACTTGTTAATGCATATTATTCCATATCTGTCATGTTAACGTTCGGCATGATTATTAATAAACTATTACTTTCTACTTACATATTTTTATTGTTTTGAGACCTTCGATTAGTCTTCTTCGCGATACAAAATAATAATCTGTAGTAAAGTCGTCACAAGAACATACAAAAATTTTTTAAAACTAGGCGTAACGTTTGACTTATTTCAACGGCTGACGACTGGTTTTGACAGGTTGTAGTTTGAATTCGCAGAATAATAGATGGCAGCAGTTGTATTTAATTTGAAGTTTATACGTTGCCTGATATGTCCGAATATGCAGTGAGGAGATAAATAACATACTTTCTGACTTCTAAACGATTTAAATTAAGTACCCATATCTGGGTATCAATGCGGTAAGGGGTTAAATCAGTTTATTAGTAATCAATAGTTTAAAAATTGTTTTTATTGATACACGAAGATAGTTTGAAGTGACAAAAAAGTTTATATATTTTTAAACTATTGATTACTGATAAACTGATAGAAATAATAGTTACAGGTAGCACGCCATTGCGCAATGTTGATGTTGTGCATGTACTGTTAGAGAGAGATGCAGGGGGCCTTTAACCTGTAGCGTTCTCTCTCGCACCGACGGACACGACACAGTATTGGGTTAGGTACTGTTCTGCCACTCTATCCTTTATATCTCTATGGGTTGGACTCCAGAATATAATCGATATCGACATTGAGCCGGTTAGAGGTAAATAATACATTACTGTAGATTTAGAAAAAAATTACATTGATATTTTGTAGTAAGTTACTTTAGATTTTTTGCCAAATTAGTTTATTCCATAATGCAAATGCGGGCGAACATGGTAAAGCGGAAAATGTCCCTTGTATCATATAACAAAATATTCTCTGGTAGCCAATATCGATACTGTGTCGCTGTGAATGAAAGTACCGGACATGAATGGCACCATACATCATCATCATCATCATATCAGCCAAACGACGTCCACTGCTGGACAAAGGCCTCCCCCAAGGTTCTCCACACAGACCGGTCTTGAACCGCCCGCATCCAACTGCCTCCCGCGATCTTGACTAGATCGTCGGTCCACCTTGCGGGAGGCCTACCTCTGCTGCGTCGTCCGGTACGAGGCCGCCATTCCAGAACCTTTCTGCCCAACGGCCATCGCTTCTTCGAGCTATGTCCTCTGGCCACAGCCCCTTCAGCTTGACTATCCGGATAGCTAATGGCCGGCACCGACTGACGGCATGGCATGGCACGGCGCGGAACGTGTTTCGTTAGCCGGAAAGACGCTTCGGCACCTCGCAGCATGCCGCGTCATACCGAGGCGTCCAATTGACTGGAATTTAGTATCAATAGCACTTCTTGCTGAAGATGAAGAACGACAAATACAAACTGATCTGTCGAAGAGAAAACAATTCTGGATACATTATTTATGAGAACAAGATTTACTAACGGTGAATTCAGGAACTTATTTACCTACTGATTACGTCGTGGCACACTGCAAGACGCCATGGCATGCCGCGGCGTCCAAGTGTGCCGCCGATGCCGCGACGTGCCGCGACGCGCCCCAAACGTCCCGCGGCATGCCACGGCGGGCTGCGATACGATTGTATCGAAATAAAGCAATATGAATTCTAAACTCATTGAAATAAGAATGAAAATGACTTGATCAGTAATAAAATCCTTTGCCATGCCGCGACGTCAGTGCGCGCCGGCCTTATATTGTCAGCGATTTCTGATTTGCACCATACATACCGTAATACACACAGCTACACTGAAATATCATAAGGGGGTACGAAAAATCATAATTGATTAATACATGTTATTTATTTGTTTTTTATCTGTATAATATATAAAATCCTTGCGTTACTGATTGCCTGACAGATAAGCTACAGCCAAAATTATAAGGTGCAGGAAGCTGAAATTTGGCATGAATGTTCTTTGGGGATCGCAGGAGTGCACTAAGGACTTTCTTGAAATTCTCACGGGATCGGACAGAAACAGTTGAAAAAATGTGCAGGTGTAGCAGCGGGCGTCCTCTTGTTTCTACATAAATAAAATTATTTTCTTCAACGTTTTATTGCTAGGAATTCTCGCATACAGTTGCTGTTCATGTTATCTGTTGGCAAAAAACATAATATAATTATTTTAACTGCTTATTTTCCTCAACATAGAGCAGGATGCAGCGGTTTTGGGTTTTATGTAATCAGGTCTAAGTAAAGTAAGTTTGTCAAATATCGCTTTTCCTTTAATAGGTACAGACAAAATTGGTTCAATGTTTAATTTATTTCCATTTACAGACACGAGATAGTTTTAACAATGTTATCGTTTGTGGAAGTCTCTATACATTATCTATATATCGATAACCCATATCGACATTAGCAGTAACATCACTACTAACCTCTAATACGTAAATATGGAAAATTCCAAACTACGAAAATAACAACATTTAGGCCATAACGAAGCTAAAACCTGTTAAATTAACTATAAAAAGAACCTCTTGTAACAATATTTTGTACAAATACTAATCCTTTTCAACAATATAAATCATGACTTGTTACTTACTTGTGAAGACTACATTTGTGTTGATTATAGCTTTATCTTGCACTGCACAGTTCAAATCAACACTTAGGCATGATTTTACGATCTCTAGGAAAGCCTGAAGCACTGATTCATCTGGTTTTTAGACATATTTATGCACAAAATCAAAATTATTATGTTCGATACACAGCGATTTGACAGCAGATGTACCAAAAACACTTGGCAAGCAATATGGCGACACTGGCACGATTGACATTTCTGATAAAAAATCACTATGATCCGTGTATTCAGTAACCTATGGCTATCTCTTTTTTCTAACAGAGATATCGCTAAGTAAAAACGAGACAACACTATGTTTGGTGGCTTTATGTCGATTTCATATATATTTCTATAACGTAAAGTATCCATATGTATTATTTGTCCACTCCATATTATATTCTTTTCTCAAAGGCACGGATGTACGGAAAAAAAATTATGCACGGAACAGAAAATATTTTCTGTTCCGTGCATTTAGGTGTTATAATCGACTAAGGGCGATAATATATTGCTTAGTTAAAATAATATAATCGACTAAGGCTAATTATAATATAATAATTAATATAATATAATAAACTAAGATAATAAATTATAAAGAAGAGGAATTTGTATTTTTGTTTGTTTGTTTGTAATGGATAAACTCAAAAACTCCTGGACCGATTTTAAAAATTCTTTCACCATTAGAAAACTACATTATTTGCGAGTAACATATTATGCTATATTTTATTTTAGAAAAAATAGGGGTCCGTAAGATATTTGGGTTTTTCGGGTACGCGAAGTAGTTCCCGCAGGACGCGTGTGAAAACGCGGGAAACGGCTAGTAAAATATAAAAATATACCAGATTTGTAAAATGCAGCGATAGCCTAGTGGAGATGCCATGCAGAGGGTATTGGGTTCGAATCCACGGCGCGCACCAATGATATTTCGGAGTTATGTGCGTACTGAATTATAAAATTATCGCTTGCCCCGGGCCACGTGCCTCGTAGAACGCGTTAAGCCGTCGCGTCGGTCCCAGCGGTCATGAAGAACTTCAAGAGTCGTTATAGGAAGTCAGTGCCAATGAATAAACTGACTCTAGTATAAACTATGGAATATAGCTATCCCTTTGGGTTGCGGAGGTCAGATAGGCAGTCACTCCGTGGAAAAGCTAATATTCAGTCAAATCCGGTTAGGCTAGAAAGCGGACCCTGGGTTCTAACTGTAATAACGCTAGGAGGATGATGATTTGTGAAACATATTAGTATTTCAGAATCAAAGTAGCCGTGCCTTACTATGTTAAAACAAGTAAACTGTTTATTACTGGAAGTATTTTATTAGAGCTGCGATACAAGAAGTAAAATCTAAACGAAGTTATAGAATACATTTTATTTCGTTAGAATGAATTATCTCAAGTAATAAATTGTGTAGGTACATACCTCTTCACTTCACAGTCAATTCTTGAATACAATATACTTATCTATGCTTGAATATGGGCAGGATTCAGACTAAATGGGTTCATATTTTTTGACATTAATGACGTGACTCGCCTAACCTATGGACATCTCTAGTATATTATTTTGATTCTGCGATTTGTTCTATAATTTTCACGTGGTTTTACACATTTCGGCATGTTTTGTAGAAATATATCGTATTTTTGAATTAAATTGACGACAATGCACCGACTTGCGTCTGCTAGAAATTTGTATCAAAGTTCTTTTCATGGCATTTCTTTGCCATCGAACAATTTAGTCAGAAGTGCTTCAATTACTGAAATAAAATGTTCGTTTTGCCGAAGAGTTCTAATGAGTCGCATTGGTTCAGGTAATTTTCGTTTACACGTTTAGAAATCATCTTAATTGTGTTAATTAATTTAGATACAAACATTACATGCGTTCCGGTGCTAAGGTTACCTAGTTGCATAACCACATAACATTCAAATTTTCATCTTTCTAGAATATTTTTTTACATCAAGGCATCAGTCTACGAAACCGGCTAATTTACTCAGTTCAACGAGAAAAAAGAAACATAAGACGTATAAGAAATATGGAGAATTACTGGAAGGTTTGTTTTGCTTATATTTCATTCCATCTTTATTATCATAGTGATATGTAAACAAAATATGATTTACTTTTAGTTGGTGATCAAGCTATGACAGAAACCAAAGTTTCAATAAGTAAGTTGAAGGCTGTGCACCTCTCAAAACTGGCGTCCAGTTCAGTTTCTCTTGGTCAACTACATCAGCTAACCACAAAGCCATTGAAAACTTCCAAAGTGGCTGAAGTTGATCCCGAGCTATTACAAACAGTGAAGGACAAAATTTTGAAAAAGACCACATCTATAAATAAGTATTCAACGTCAGCTACAAGTCATTCAAAGCCTTCAGGGATAACATTAGAAGATGACAAATGTGCATTAATATTTACTAGTCATACATTATCAAATATAGAAGACAAGTTAAGAACAAAGCAATATATAGATATGGTGAAAGAAAGTTACTATAATTTTAGAAAAGCCACTATTTATGATCAAAGGTTACAAGACCTTAGGTATGCAATTAATGAAGGAGTTACGCAGGAGTTTAATTTGGATGATGTGTCGTCAAAGAATAGTGAGATGTTAAATGATGACCTGTACTTCCACCCATTACCTAAAGGACCTCATGCAGTGTTCAGAGAGCTCTTTGTGGATAATCAGTTAGATAGTTATGACCAGGAACTTATGAGCCACATAACCCACATTCAGTAAGTATCTCAATTCGTTCTAATTGTAAAATTGTCTTATTGGTGGTGTCCCATGGCCTATTAGAATGTGAAATGCCAGTAGCACATGGATATTACCCCATCACCCCTCTATTAATTAATTAAACACTGTAGTTGATGTTTCTATTTCAGTGCTGACTTTCAGATTTAGGAAGAGTGTAGATAGTGCATATCTTGAATGGACGATCACCACATTTCTTTCTATTATTGAAATTGGGATATTGTCCATCATCATACACTTAAGAATATTGTGATAATTAGAAAAATAATTTAATATGAGATTGTTTAATTATGTCATGCTTACTTTTAGCCCATATTTCATTGGTTAGAAAATTTTACAGTGGTATGCAAGTACACCATCCAACTAAATGTGTCACAGTTTGAATAACATTTACGTTAAAGTAGGTAAAAAACAACTATTTGAATGTACAGTCCTTTGTTATTGTATAATTAAAATAAATTATCAAACTGAGCTATTTAGGTAGGTATGTTTCTGGATTAAAGAGTTGTCAGTTGACAATTTCTGACCTGCCCCAAATCCATTCAAGAGATTTGAAACTGCATAATATGCTTCCAAGCATCTATCTAAACATTCACATGTAAACATTAGTGGTATTACCATGTGCTAATACTAAGCTGATATCTTGGCTCTTTTCCAGCTGAGCATTGCACTTGCCAAGCATATATATCACTGATGGCATGTTATCCAATAATTAATTAAAGTTGTTGCCAATGCATACTGTTTAATTTTATTATATAACTTAGCTTTAATGAGATGCACAATTTATTTCTGTGTTCAAACACATGACTGATCAATTTGGTGAAAGGTGATGTCAGAGTTTAGTATGGTATGTTTCCTTATTCATACCAACTCTAATACTAAACTATAGAATCTATTCTGTCATTTAGCATACTTACATGTTCTATATTTGAACTCGGAGGTGCACAAAAATTGACAAAAAATTTGCTATGTTTTCTTCAAAATCCCTCTTGAACAAAACATAGGTGATGAGTTCTTGAATTTTCCTATTAAAAGATCTAATAAGACTAGTGAACACAATTTGTTAAATTAGGCTGTATATTATCGCATAATTACTTTGAATTGTTGATTGCTATAGAAAATTACCTGTAGCGGCTACATACCAATGCATTGTCTAAAGATGCACATATTGATAAGCTGAAATTAAATGACTACATAAATCTGATCCATATGTTTATATTTTAGATCACAGGGCCTAGCACATCCAGCTATAGATGACATGTATGGTGACTCAGCATTGCACAATGAGATGGCTGAGCACAGAGAAGACCTAGATTTGGATGCAATAGAGCCTTTGCCTGCTAAGGCACTGAAGATTAAACAGGCGTAAGTTGATCTTTTATTTTAAAGGGATCTGTGATATGGAATGAAGACAAACACTAAATTAGGTGACCTTTATTGTGTATACAACTGGCAATATTTATTTATAATAATAAATAAATATGAAACCATTCTAAAATTTAATTTAAGACCTGTTGTGTATTTAATCTATAACTGTACTGCAAGAGCATCTTCAGCTCTGTCAGTATTTTTTTATTAAGGTTGTTTCTGTAAAATGTTAATAGGTACTTGAATACTTAGAAGGTTATGAATTTTAATAATATACAGTTTATTTTTATAAAATATACATATTATTATGTATTAAGAACATAGAGAATATGCAGAAGATATATACTCTCAACCCATTATGTTACTGTACTATGAAATACATAAACCTGTAACACACATTTGTGAACAATGCCTAATATATTGTAACATAGTTACTAGAGACATCATTTATTCTTGATGTAAAAAACACCCAAGGCTTTATTAGATACTAGCTGACCCAGCGAACTCCGTATCGCCTTTTTAAGAGTTTTTATTTAATTCCCTTTTTTCCAAGCCCCTTTTCCAAAGTAACCATTGACTTAGCGCTTAATCTCTTATCATTCCAGGGTCTATAAATTATGCAAAAACAAACATAGATTTTTATTTAATATTGAATTCCCCATTCCTTAAAATATCGCAGACGATACCCATATCGACTTAAAAAAAATCCCGTCCACTATCTTTGATTTCCTATCCGCCATCTTTGATCACGAAATAGATGTTGTATTTGGATGCACCATCCCTTAAATCATCAGAGACGATACCCATATTGATTTTTAAAATTTATCCCATCCGCCATCTTTGATTTCCCATCCGCCATCTTGAATCACGAAGTAGATGTTGTATTTGGATTCCCCATCCCTTCAAACATCGGAGACGATACCCATATTGATTTTAAAAAAAATATCGCATCCGCCATCTTTGATCACGAAATAGATGGTGTTTTTGAATTCCCCATTCCTTAAAATATCGGAGACGATACCCATATCGACTTTAAAAAACAATCCCATCCGCCATCTTTGATTTCCTATCCACCATCTTTGATCACGAAATAGATGTTGTATTTGGATTCACCATCCCTTAAATCATCAGAGACGATACCCATATTGATTTTTTAAATTTTTCCCATCCGCCATTTTTGATTTCCCATCCGCCATCTTGAATCACGAAATAGATGTTGTATTTGGATTCCCCATCCCTTTAAACATCGGAGACGATACCAAGACTTAAAATTTTCCCATCCGCCATCTTTGATTGGCCATCCGCCATCTTTGATCACGAAATAGATGGTGGTTTTGAATTCTCCATTCCTTAAAATATCGGAGACGATACCCATATCGACTTTAAAAAAAATTCCCGTCCGCCATCTTTGATTTTCTATCCGCCATCTTTGATCACGAAATAGATGTTGTATTTGGATTCTCCATCCCTTCTAACATCGGAGACGATACCCATACTGATTTTAAAAAATATCCCATCCGCCATCTTTGATTTCTTATCCGCCATCTTTGATCACGAAATATATGTTGTATTTAGATTCGCCATCCCATAAAACATCGGTGACGATAACCATATTGATTTTTTAAAACTTTCTCATCCGCCATCTTTGATTTCTCATCCACCATCTTTGATCACGAAATACATGTCGGATTTGGATTCCCCATCCCTTTAAATATGGGCGACGATACCCATATCGACTTTAAAAAAAAATCCCGTCCGCCATCTTTGATTTCCTATCCGCCATCTTTGATCACGAAATACATGTTGTATTTGGATTCACCATCCCTTAAATCATCAGAGACGATACCAATATTGATTTTTAACATTTTTCCCATCCGCCATTTTTGATTTCCCATCCGCCATCTTGAATCACGAAATAGATGTTGTATTTGGATTCCCCATCCCTTTAAACATCGGAGACGATACCAATATTGATTTTTTTAAATTTTCCCATCCGCCATCTTTGATTGCCCATCCGCCATCTTTGATCACGAAATAGATGTTGTATTTCGATTCTCCAACCCTTAAAATATCGAAGGCGATACCCATATTGATATTTAAAATTTTCTCATCCGCCATCTTTGATTTCCCGTCCGCCATCTTGGATCACTAAATAAATTTCATATTATTAATCAGCGTCCCGAAAATCTCGAAAACGATACCCATATAGATTGTATCCTATTCGTTTAGCCTTTTTTTGCCTTTGACCCAACCCTCCCCCTTCTCGTTTGACCATTTTATTATTTTTATCTGGCCCCTAAAAGTTGTGGCGTAATTTTATATAGCCTATAGCCTTTCGGAATAATTGGGCTATCATAGGCAATAACAATTTTTAAAATCCGACTGCTAGTTCCTGAGATTAGCCGACATTATGTTTTAGCCTTTTTAGCCTTTTGCCCGGCCCCAAAGGGTCGAAGCGCTATGTTATATAGCCTATAGCCTTCCGGAATAACTGGGCTATCGTATACAAAAAGAATTTTTCAGATCCGACCGGTAGTTCCTGAGATTAGCGCGTTCAAACAAACAAACAAACAAACTCTTCCGCTTTATTATATTAGTATAGATTATACTGAGTCAAAATTATAAAAAGAAATGTCAGTAAAAAAAATTGGGCAAGTGCGAGTCGGACTCGCGCACGAAGGGTTCCGTACCATCATCTATAAGAGAAAATCACGTTTGTTGTATATATACTTAAATATTTTTTAAGTTTCTACTTGTTTATTAAGATCGAGTAACAAATTGCTTAAAAATTACGTTTGTTGTATGGGAGCCCCCCTTTATTATTTACTTTTTTTAATTTAATTATTTATTTATTAAAGGTAATATACAACTACATATTCCGTGAAAATTTGAAGGGTCTACCTGTTACCGTTAGTAATTTTGAGCAAAAATACGAAAAAAAAACACGTTTATTGTATGGGACCCCCCCTTAATATTTTCATTTTTTTTATTTTTAGTATTTGTTGTTATAGCGGCAACCGAAATACATAATTTGTGAAAATTTCAGCTTTCTAGCTATCACAGTTTATGAGATACAGCCTGGTGACAGACAGACAGACAGACAGCGGAGGCTTAGTAATAGGGTTCCGATTTTTACCTTTTAGGTACGGAACCCTAAAAACATTCAGTTCCAACTTACGTTAATATTTATTCTTTTAACATAATCTTAGTTTAATCAGATAATTATGCTTTTATTCTTTGATCCCTTATGTCCATCATCAACATGTCAGCATAGAGACGTCCACTGCTGGACATCAGCCTCCCCTCTTCACCTCACAGACCGATCTAGAGCCGCCCGCATCTCACCGATGCGTGCCCACATAAATTTGAATCAGAATAACTAGTCCAACAAACATTGAACATTGTGTTTATCATTTTGAATTTCAGGAAACAAGCTATCAGAGAGAAGAATAAAGTCAAGCGTGAAAAGCGTCGCGCTAAACAAGAGCTGAGCATGAAGCATGACATCAGAGAGCTAGAGAGACAAGGCAAGCAGGAGTCTTTACATCGGGTCCTTACGGCACATCTGCAGCTGCTCTGCTCATTAAATATGATTCAAGAGGTAATGTACATTTATTAAATAAAAATATATATATATATATTTCAGTAATACAGGATGGTTACTTTAGAAGCATTAGTTTAAGACGTGCAAGGCGCAGGCCGATCTAGGAACGTGCCCGCCCAATGTGGGGTCGGTCATATCATCTGCCCATAGTTGTGGTTGATAAATATTTATATTTATTTTGCTATGTATTACCTACTTTATTGTAATGTGTAATTCAAAATAATTGTAATTAAGAAGCTTCTCAAGAACATATGAAAAAAATATTCGCCGCTGAACGCAATGACGGGTTCATCGTCGAAATAGCTTTCTGAACCACCATTACCGTAGCGCTGATTCTGGCATACCCACAAACGGAGAGTCCTTCCATTTTGCCATCTTGACGACAAGGGTCGGTCTTGAAGCCACTACTGGACCGCCGTAGCACAGTGTTCTAATTCTACCAATATCGCCCGATTTGCGACTTGAACAAAAAGTTAATTAATAAAAAAATATAACTATATAACGACAGCACGCTATATTAAGTAGGTACCGTTTTTAACATGTAACTGTAAATAACGTACAGGTCGTCGATAGCGGTATTCGCCTACTTGTGTCAATTAGAACCTATTTCGGAAATAACCTCCATCAGAATAAATGTAGGTCACATCACATTTGTTTGAGTTACCACTTCTTCCAATACGAAATGCGTCCTCTTTACTGGCGTTTTTGCGCATCTTCTCATCTCGCATTCTATACCTATTTTTATTTTGCACCTCCATTTGAAATATATCTTAGAGCGCTAGGAACTTTACAAAAAATCATCCAACAACACAAAGAACACCCATGCCAGACCGGAGTCATGGATGTATTTAAAATTGTTGTTCCGAAACAACGATTTTAAATATATGACACAAAGTCTTGTCCCGTATGGGGATCGAACCCACGACACTCGGCGTAATGTTAAGCGGCAAAGCGACCAAGCAAACCATCTAATTCAATGTGGTCTTATAATAATTTGTATCAAGATCGTCGAGCGCCTCGCTTTGACAAAAATATAGGTGCAATCCCACAAGTTTCGTTACAAACTCTCACTACATTACAAGACCCATTACAGCAAATCAGAGTTATCAGTAGTGTTATCAAACATGTCACTGACCGCGTCTGATATCTGAGAAGACGGAACACCTGATAACATGGACGCATGCTTACCTAGATTCGGATAATCCGGCACAATTTCGGAGCATTTTATTGCGTTCTGATTTTTACGTACTATGCCATTCAGGTTGATATTATTTATGCTATTATCACGTGAATAGACACGCGTAGGTATTTAATTTACATACTTTATCCTTGTTAAGCCTCGAGTCATTACAAAATAAAAACTAAATGTACACATGTTACTTATCAAGCTAGACACTTAGGCCTTTGTATCGTTTCTTAAGGCGTAGGAAATAAGGTTTAAAATTGTACTGCAACTGTCAAGATTGACATGTCGCTATGTGTAACTATTTTTTTTTTGTCATTCAAATTATTTTAAAATCAAAAGTAAGATAGGTTTGAAAGCGCAATTCCCCTTCAAGGTTAAACTACTTACGGATTTGGATGTTTTGTACCTCGAACAACAAAATATACATACCTGCTCACTTTAGAGTATGAGAAGTCTCTCTCAAGGATTTCCATGTAGCCTTTTCCAACCGCATCTAAATGCTACCTGCAACGCATTACCAACAATATCGAATCGTTTGCAATAGCGGGAGGCCTACCTCTACTCCGAAGTCCTACTTATTAATAAAAAAAAATAAAGAAAAATGAAAGAACAAGAAATTAATAACAGTTACAATAACTTTGGTTCCATTCTGAGCAGATATTGTCAATTGTGAAGGCGAGAAATCCTTACAAAGAATAAGGTTTTCGATATTAATTATATCATTTTATGGATAGCTACTTTTATGCTCTGTGCTAATGTATCTGATTGCCTTTATGAGGTATTATTATAGGTCGGTTCATGAAAGATGACCACTGCGCAGAAATATTTTTTTAGGTCCCCGTGGAGGTGCGGGGTGAGGGGCGGGTGGTATACTTAGGGAATGCGTCAAGAGCGGAGCCACGCCATTGGTGCATGAATGTACATATGCGCGACGGCTGCCATTTGCGGTCAGCTTTCGTGAACCGATCTGTACCTAATTATGTAAGCGAAGTTCGATACAATACTTACTTTTGTTCCCGCGTTTGCTTAATTTGATATGTGTATGTGTTGTTGCAGGCGCACCAAGTATTACAGTATTATAGACAGAGAGGGTCGCGGGTCGTCAATCATCCAAGAATCAACGATGTCAAAGTTTACAATACACTCTTGCATGGATATGCTAAATCCGTAAGTATCAAAATAACCATTACTTTGTATGCTATAGTTACAAGTTACAACAAAGCATTACCAGTATTTTATTATACACCACTATTTTTTTATTAGTACAAAAACTTTAAGGACAGATTAGCGAAGATATTATTATCATAATTATATGTGACGTAAGAATTTCATAATATCAATAAAGAGCAAAGTTATTATCATTTGTTTATTGTAGAAAATCTCACTTAAATCATAGTCATATTTTACAATCCATTCACTAATTCATTGATAATATTCCATCCTGCCCATTCGCATTCTCTCTGTCGCACTTATGATGTAGGTAGCCATAGAAAATAAAGTGAAGGAAAATAATAAATGTGGGTAGTTATTTTTTAATTTTGTTAATTCTACCCTCTCCTTCATACTTCATTGGGGCTTAGGCTTATTTATCAATGGTTAATTTTACTATGATAGTACACGGGTCGGTCATAGTATTAGTATTGCATTTACCAATTATCACGTATTTTTGTGGACGGTTTTGAGACAGTTTTGGGACTTAGTGTTTTTATTTTTCAACTACATAAATATGATCAGTTAAAGATACTTAGTGCCCTGTTATTTTTTTTGTACTAATTAAAAAATTGTGGTGTATACTGAGAGTTATTCTCCATAACTCTCAGTATACACCACTTCTGGTAACTTCTTCAACTGAGGTCAAATAAATTTAAATGATATTAGAATTTGCTTATTCTATTCCAATATTATGTCTGACTTAAGAGTCGAGTTTAGATTGACATTCGCGTGAATGTATGTTTTGTAGAATAACATGAACTTATAATAAATTCATCTATAATTTGTTCTAGGGTTCACTGGACAATGTGAAGGAGTTACTATCGTACATGGCTGAAGATAATATAGAGCTGAACGCTCAGACTTACGCGGCTGTGTTCGAAGCTATAGAGAGAAGTAGAATCGGTAACAAGGAGGCTTTACTCAACCATTATAAAGAAGAAATGAATGGCAAGGTTTGTATTTGGATATCTCTTGATATTATATGCAGCATGTATGGCGTAGCAGTGGCAGTGGCGTAGCTAGCGTGGGTGGCACCCGGAGCGGTAATTGGCGGATGCCTTTTTTTTTTTTAGTCTACACACCTTACAATTCCGTGTAGTGCTGAGCTAGTCCCTATGTTTTTGTACATTGTTCTTAGTTGAGTTTTGAGTGTCACCCCTTTTTTTGGATGGGTGGCACCCGGGGCGGATTGCCCTCGCCGCCTCCCCCTTCCTACGCCACTGAGCATGTACCTACATTAGGAACCTGTCAGTAACGTCGCTTATCAGATACTGCTTGCTTATACGGCAATGTATGTTGTTTTTCATAATTTTTACACCTTTTGTCCAATGTTTGCTGAACGTAATGATACTACTGGTCTCAACTCGGAGGTAAATGAGCCCCAATATATCCAATTGTTAATGAAACAAGCAAACTGATTTGCATGTAAAATGATAAATTTATTTTTGCGGTACCTTTGCCACGAAACCCGTTTAGATGAAAAGCCAGAGAACAGGACATCAATGTGTCTTAAGAGCGTTTACGCCTTACGGCTTTTCATACGAACTTTCAGGTCCTTATTTTTCGAAATGAATAAACCGATTTTAATGAAACTTCATACACATAAGCAGGATGCATAGGTCTAAAAAGTTAATTGAAACTATTTTAGAAATATCTTATTTAAAATCGGCCTAATTTAGCTGTAACACTTTTTTTCGAAAATATTTTAAATTAACTTTTTAGACCTATGTATCCTGCTTATGTGTATGGAGTTCCATTAAAATCGGTCCATTCATTTCGAAAAATATGGACTTGAAAGTTTGTATGAAAAGCCGTAACCCCGCGTTTTCACCAAGGTATAATACATGTATTTAACAAGTTTTTGACAATGTTTTCTTTTCTCATATACATGTATAAAACATGTTGTATACAAAACTAAACACATGTATAAAACTTGTTGTACCTTATACAAAACTTGTATGTAACTTGTTGTAGACATGTATAGAAAACTTGTATGTAACTTGTTGTAGACATGTTTACAAAACTTGTATGAAACTTGTTGGTTGAAATCTTGTAGTTGTCTGCATGTTTATGATCTCATGTTTTTGTCGTAGCTAAACTTGTAGAATTCGAAATAAATTCAAGCAGTAGTTTTATTTTAAAAGAAAGAACCTGACTTCGTTTTTAATTTATTTACTTCCCTATTAAACTGGTTCTTGAAGTTCGTTATATTTTATCAACATCTTTAACACTGCCTCCGTGGTCCAGTCGATAGCGTATGTGACTGCTAAATAGAGGCCCCGGGTTCGATTCCCGGGTCGGGCAAAAGTATTATCTACTGGGTTTTTCCGAATTCTCAGTGGCAGCACGGAGTCTGGTAACGGTACGGCAATAGGCTCCCCCCCCCCCCTTATTAAGTGGCGACCTTAAAATTCATGGGGAAATGTGGGTGTAATAAGTATTACACCTCTGCCTACCCCTTCAGGGATACAGGCGTGAGTCTATAAATAAAAAATAAAAAACATTAATGTACATTTCCGAAGCAATTGCTGCCAATGCGTTTTTTTTCTTCTGACGATCTTTATATATTTTATTTTTCACATTCCTCAGACATTCTTGTACATGCAAAAGCTCAATGAGTTCTAAAGTTTGTTTTTTTAACCACTCCATTCTTCTTCATATTTCATTTTCACGAAGTAAAAAGCGCGGTTCGTCCGGTATGTTGAAAACTATTTTTTTTTTAATTTTTTTTTAAATACAACTCCCGCATTAGGACTAAATCTTGTGTCGCGGGGGACTTTACAAACATACGGGCACAATTTATGGATCACACAAAGTTTTGTCTCGTGTGGGAATCGAACCCACAACGCTCACCGCAATGTCAAGCGATGAGGCGGCCGCTTAAACCACTATACGTATATCTGTATAATCTATGCACTATACGCCAACCGTGCAGTAAAACAAAAACTTTATCCAACAAGCATGGATAAAGTTTAAAACTTGTCTAATACTTGTATAATACAGAAAATTGCAATAAAATAAACAATACTTGTCTAAAACACGACTGTATTTTGTAGGTGAGAACGCTATCAATGTATAAGACATGTTTTAAACTGTAACAGACTTCAGTGTAAACGCAAATGTGTTTTATACTTGTATAGATACTTGTTGGCTACACAGTGTGAACGAAAGAATGTTTGAGACATGTTCAATACATGTATAAAACAAATAATTATGTTGTCTACAAGTTTTGTATAAAACATGTATTGGACATGTTTCTTGGTGAAAACGAGGGGTAAGGCGTAAACGCTCTTAACTGTTCTCCGACTATCTGTCTTAAAAAAATACACAATATTTATTGCCATGACAACGATAATTCTTACAATAGAAACTGATATATCTACAGAAACGAAACATAATTTAAAACAAAGGTCTAACATTATTTTCCAGAACATCACCTTAAACGATCTACTAGACAAGACAAAGTTCCTATACGACCAACGCGAAGTCGTTCTACAAGCGATAAAACGTCTAGAACCTTCTTTCGAGCCTCAATACACCCCGCCAGTACTAGACTACAACTGCCCTCTAGTAGATCAGTTGAAACTCGACAATATAGATAATATAAAGGGTCTTATGACTTCACCGGCCGGAGATCTTGTGCCTCTAGACGAAATGGTGAAGAAAGGGAAAGAGCAAATACAAATGGAAATCAAGGGAGACGTCGAAATAGAGAATATTGGAGTGTTGGATGAGCAGGCGCCTTCTGTTGTGTTCTGTGTAAGTATATGGACTAAAACTAATAGAAAATAGGTACATACTTTTGAATTGTGTCTAATCCACTTTTAGGCAATTTGATTTCGGGATCGTACACCTGTCAGCATCTTCAGCCTGTAAAGAGATGGGGCAACTTTTAAATCTACCACTCGAAAAGAAAAATCGCAGATATATTTTTATTGTTGAATTATGCCTGCTTACAATACTTATACAAGTCAAGATCTATTCTAGATGATGCCGGCTTTTCTTAGTTAAAGGAACTCTTGAGAAGCCTTACTTTCTTTCCCTTCATTTATTTTTTTATTTTAATTTCGGGCAAAAAGGTACCTTAAATATGGTAATATTTCACATTGGCGAAGTCAACAGCTTATTGAAAGCTTTGATATGACAGTTTTACTGTATTCTATTTACTATTTACAGAGAAAGAAACTACAAGAGACAGAGAAGGAATGGCGCGTTGTGATCCGAGAGGCGTTCGTGCGCAACCTGTCCACGCTCAAGTCTCAGAGTTCGGCCTCGCACTCCGCCATCACTCTCTACCCGTACCTCAAGGTTCTACAGGTACATACATACATACTAGTATTAGAAAGCTGAAGAGATTGTTTGATTTCTTTCGTTGAAGACGCTTATCTCAGGAACCACTGGTACGTATTGCACATATATATTTTTTTTATTTAAATAAAACAACTGTTGCATTAGGACTAAATCCTGTGTCGCGGGGGACTTAACAAACATACAACTAACGGACACAATGAACACCCAGACTCGAAAAAACAATTTAAGAATCACACAAAGTGTTGTCTCATGTGGGAATCGAAACCGCTACACTCGACGCAATCTGAAGCGGCGAGGTGGCCGCTTAAACCACTATGTCAAACGTGCTGTCATTATTTTTGTGTTGGATAAACCATTTAGCGAAGACGGTTATAGACGGAGCAGTAGCTCTAAATAATGCGGGTGTAACCGCGAGTTCAGCTAGCAAAGCATCTGACGCCATCCATAACAATCCTAAAGGTTATACTGGTTTTAGAAATGTAAATGCTATGAAATCAACGACAACCCAGCCTACTAGACGGCAGACGTAAGGCAAACACTTTCTGACAACACGTTAGACTTATACGTCTTATATTAGACCAATCCCAACACTAGTTATGAATTATGACGTACCGCAAATTTGAACCTGCCAATTAGAATGCATTTTTGTAGCCCCCCTTCGCCCCGCATACCTCACCGCTTTGACAGAATTGTTTGTTTGTAGAAATGAAAACACTAGGTGTCTAGTAGGCTGGGTTGTCGTTGTATGAAATGCTCAATTTGAATAGTAGATTGTTTCAGTATTGGAAAGTAACGGCTATTATGAATATGCAGTAGGAAGATGGATGATACGAATCACTGCAAAAATTTAAAGACGATTGAAAAACAGAAACTGGCTATTTGGAATCTAAGAAAGATTTTGACTGTCATACGATTAGGAGGGTCAAGTTGAAGTGAGAACAATTACTTGAACTCTTAAGAGCGTATACGCCTCGAGCGGCGGCTCGAGTTTAGGTTTTTATAGTACCGCGGTCGCCCGCGCACCGCGCATGCGAGACCCGGCGCACTATGACGGTATCGCGTGGAATAATAATCTTGATCCTTCTTGCCATACATGAACAGTATTCGTTTATGTAATACGTCGATTATGATATGAAAGTATTCAAATTAATTATTTTCAATGCACATGCATTTAAAGGTATCAAATAAAGATAGATATTACATATTTGTTTAGTAGGATGATGTTCCTCAGGATAACAACGACTATTTATAATATTTTGGCGCAGTTTTATTATATGATAGAAATAATTTATAATTGTCATCTACACAATTGTTACATTTCAAATATACATCTATTTTGTTATTAATGCATGAAAACCAACGAATGACACTAAATACAAAACCAAAAGAGTCGGGTAAAAGAAAATACTTAATTAATTAAAAGAAAGAGGAAAAAATATACAATATGTTGATTTGTAATTACAAAATATTGTAATTATACAATATATATTCAACTAAAATTATTTCACACAGAATGCGATGATATAAATCCCTCTTTTTATAAAATTTTACATAGATAAGGCCAATTCTCGTATTTTATATGACATTGAAATTATATAGGGTGCATAGGGTTCCCACCAAGAGGGTGCCCTAAGAAGAATAATAAAAAAAGAATAGTGCCCTGGGAACCCTATGTTCCCACCAAGAACTTAGGGTCCCAAGCCAACCTCACCTGCAAGTGGTGCACCTGCCGATCAACGGACGAGGCTCTGGCAAACAAAATGTCCCAATAAGCGGCAATAGCCTCGCCACCTATTACGTGGGATCAAAACACTGGCGAAAAGTGGGTGTTTAATACAAGGGACCGAAAGGTTAACCCGTATGAGGGTTTTAACCGGGTTAATTTTTAGGATTAGGTTAAAAACCCCACAATAAAGGTTAACCCGTATTATAAGGTTAATCAGCCTATAAGAACCGGTTTCTACATAAGGTGCATTTTAGTACATAAAACATCTACAAGAAAGTGACAGAGATAACTACCACGCGGTCTTTGATCGTGTTCCGACACGACTCTAACTAGTCACCGCGCAGGATGCATTGAACTTTGAGCCTTATTACTGTTGCGCAATACTGTTTTTCAAATGTTCGACTCTAATAATATTGAAAATATTATTACGATTCTCGCGCATTTCGCCGACAGTATTAGTTGAGTTGTCAGTGTCTTTGTACCTACATATCGGTGGCCGTTTGTCGTAGGTACTTTGTAGGACTTTACGTTGGTTTGATCTCATAATTATACTATTTTACCAACCTGTTTTTACTTTTATACCTACGTGAACTTATAGAGTGATCTGATTAAGTATGCCTAAAACTAAGAAGGATGTTATTCACCGATATTTTACATTCGACGAGGAAACGAATTATAGTAAATGTAATTTATGCAGTGTTAAAATAAAGGTAAGTAAGTACCTACTTTCTTTGCTTTGTAAGGAGAATATCGAATTGAACTATCAAAATAGATAAGTAGGTAAGTACCTATGTAATAAAAATTATGGTTGTTCAGGTACCTACGGGAAAATACTTACATATAATTTTTCATTGCTTAGTTAAGATTATATTTAAAAAAAGCATGATTTACGGTGAATGAAAGTATTTTTGGTTGTCTTGCTTATTTAATATTAATAGTACAAAAAATTTAAATTCAAATATTTTCGGTACGAAACACATGGTTTTTATTAGTGCATTTGGTTCATGGATTTTTGCATCTCTAAAGGAGTGACCAGACGGTTGCAAACTAGCGTTCCAACCAAGGTGATCTTGGTTTATGTATTTGGTTTCTGTTGCGGTTACATGGATGTAAACCAAGCGCCAACACGTTCGCTGGTTGGGAAAACGCGCCTCCCGACCAAGGGCGTTGAAGGTCATAGATTACAACTGCTGTCAACACGGATTGAAACTAGCAAGGTCACCTTGGTTGGGACGTTGGTTTGCAACCATCTGGTCACCCCTTTATGATATTTCGTACATAATTTTTGCCATTTTTGCTCGCTGCACAGTGGGACGGTGCCGCTTGCCAATCAATTATTGGCCGTTAGCTTTAGCTCACTCGACTTGCGCGTTTTTGAGCGTTCCCGCACTGCTTTTATGATCTGAATCTGGGAATAATGCGTCCGCTTTTTTATACGGTGAATATGGAATGTTTGCGCTTTGTCTATACCATCGAATCAGATTTGTCGAACATACCGTCAGTATCTAGCATATAAATTGTAAGCATTAGGTATTCTTTGGATCGCTAATTCTCTGATTCCGATTGGAAGCATCGGATTTGAGTTCGAATCATAGCTCTAACTTTACCCAACTGAGCTGTTACCGTGGTTGTTTTACTGCTTAACAAGCTGACAACCCAATGTCCGGGTTTTCATGGTGATTTGTGTTACGCAAAGTTGGTCAACAGCATTATAGTATCGGTAATAAGTTCTTTGAACCCAGGGTAAAATAAATATTCATCTCATAATATTTTCTAACAATTACTGTCTGTTAACTTTCCAACACAGTTAATCGAAGTTCACCCTATTATAGAATCAGTAATAATGCAATTGAATAAAATTGTATACCATGACAAAGAATCAAAAAATCAAATCTTCTCTTTCTGTAATACTAGTATAAATAGATTCAGTAATAAAATGATATACCTATCTTGTTTCAGGGTCAGCATGCTACTAATTTAAAGAACCATGTGTCTGTTAAACATAAAGAGCAATTTAAAGATGTTCTTTCAGTAAATAAAGAAAATATTGCTCCCCCAAAACAAAGAAGAAATGACTCCACTATTGACATTATTAAGGTAAACTGTTTAAAACTTGTGACTGTCCACGGCAGACCTTTTCAATTATTAGAAGACAAGGCTTTCCAAGATATTATTGGTTTTGCAATACAAGATAAGGACCAAGCTAATACAATTAATGTAACAAATATAAAATCTATGATTGCTGACAAAGCATGCGAAATTAAATATAAAATTTCAAAAGAATTACGAAACAAGCTCATATGCTTAAAATTAGACTCAGCGACTTATTTAGACCGTGCATTTATCGGCATAAATGTGCAATATATTAAAAACGGCATTATAGCCATACGTACTTCAGCGACAAAGAAGTGTACAGGAGTCAAACCGGAGAATTTTTAAAAGAAACCCTTTTGGATGTTTTAGATCAGTATAGAATAGATTTCCCGCAAATATATTGCATAACTACAGATAATGGAAGTAATTTTAAAAAAAAATGGCTACTCTCATGGGTGGTTCATATGATGTCATTCAAATAGATGAAGACACTTCAGAAGATGAAGGAGACGACATTTCAGACACAGAAAACATATTAACTTCAAACCAAGAAGTACAATTTGATAGTCTAATGTCAGCTTTAAACGAACATAGCGAATCTTCTTATAAGCTAAGAACTATGCTTTGCGCAGCACACACGCTGCAATTAGCTATAAAAGATGGGTTACAAGCAAATTCAGATATTCAACGTGTACTGCATAATGCCCGAGCAGTTGTCAAGATTTTAAGAACGCCCACAATTAGAAATGTCTTAAGGCAAGCAAATTTAAAAAAACCTATACTAGATTGTCCTACCCGATGGTCTTCGCCATATAATATGTTGGTAAGATTAGTAACTTTAAAATCTGTTTGTCTTGATGACTCCAATATAAGAACCAGATTAAATGAGTCTAGCTGGGAAATAATAAATGATTTAATAAACTGTTTGAAACCACTTTATGACACCACTATGATATTGCAAAAAGAACAGTTGACACTTGGTGATATTTTTATACAGTGGCTCACATGCAAAGGCCATTTAGAGCAGTGTCACACACAGATAAGCCAAACAATGTTGGAATGTATGAAAGCCAGGGAAGTGCATTTATTAAATTCAAAGCTTATGCTGGAAGCTCTTTATATGGATACTAGGTTAAATATTGTTCTGTCTGATGCAGAAGCTGAAAAGGCTCAAAAGTTCTTGCTGGAAACTTTGCAGCAAATGAACAAAATAAAACACCCAATCGAATCTACTACAATTGAAAGTTCTGAAATCAACGATGAAGCTATCGCTAGTTGCAGTAGTGCGCCAAGTGCCGATGAATCATTCGCAGAAAAGATACTGCGTGCAACAGCATTGCAAAGCAACGTGCAAGAGCAATGGATATTGCTTTAAAAGAAATTAGGAAATTTCCAAGGCTACCCAGTACAGAGAACATTCTCCAATACTGGAATAATAAATCCACAACAGAATAATCGGAGCTAGCGCTATGCGTACTGGCAGCTCCAGCAACACAAGTTTCCGTCGAGAGAACTTTCTCTGCAGTGAAATTTATTTTATCACCCCTTAGATCAAACTTGAGTCAAAGTACTCTAGAAAACATTATGGTGATTAGATGTAATCAGGATCTGTTTGATCAATCACATTTTAAAACTTTTTTATATGTATATCTTTTTCTTTCTTAGAGTCGGTAGCCATTGGTACCTCTATCTTTCACAACTTAATACCTACGTAAAAGAAGTCGCGAGGATTTTAGTTGTCTAGTCTGATCCGAAGTCAGGATTAAATTAAAAAAGAAATGTGGCACTCGGAGACTGCCGCGGTAAAGCTAATTATACAACCAACAACCAATGCCACCTACAGGCGAGTTGCTGAACTAAAGAGGCTGAGTTGCTGAATTATAAAATATACGTCAATATATCCTTTTTATGCTTATAAAAAAAAATAGTTGATTTTTTATAATTGTTTTTGTTGAGTTACACACAGATTATGTAATCATATGAATAAAACATGTTTTGGTTGATTTAATAGTTGTTTTATTATAATAGTTTTCATAAATTTTAAAACATTTACTAGTAAACTTAAAATATCTTCTAGTCTCCTTTTCTACAGTTCTCCATTAATAAGTGTAATATTTCGTGCATACACCCTTGACGTCTTGTTTTTTCAATTTTGAATAAAGTTTTCGCTACAATAGATGAAAACATATAACATTCGTGAATGTCATCTTCAGTGTTGAGAATTCTAAGATCGTCTGCTTTAGTATCACAATTAGAATCTTCAGCATCGGATAAATCTGGAGTAGACGCTTCGGGGTCTATTAAAGAAGTGACGGAGACAATTGGTAAATTCTGTGGGTCTCCTGAATGTAGCGTTTCGTCACTTGAGCTGTCTTCTGATTCAGGTATGGTTATGTTACCTGCAATTATTAGAACAAAGGAAATAAATATCATAATAACTAAGTACATGAATCAATTAACGATCGATGTCTAAATTGATTCAGAGCATTTGCGAACTGCATGCGATCGATTACGTTCATTCTCAATCTTCCTTCTCATGACGAATTCTCACTCTCTCTCTCTCTTTGTAAGGATGTCGTGCGCAAAAGCTCTCCAGGTCGTACGTCCAGTCGTCAGTCGTGCGGTATGATTTAATGTAACTCAAATAATTATCTAACAAATAATGTTAAAAATAATAAAACCTGATTGCCTTATGGCTGAATCGTACGTAAGTAACAAGCTTCTAATCTGAATATTGGAAAATATTTTACATACAGAGCCTCAGTGACTCTCTCTGCTAGCAACACCTTTTCTAATATTCAGATAAAAAACATGTTTTTTTTTAATACATTTTCAGTTATAAAGGCCGTTGGGTTTTTGTATATTTGGGTAATTGTTTTGCGCTGTTTAGATGAATAACCAAGTATCCTCTCCACAATTAATACCAATCTAACCACACTGCATAATAAATGTTAAAATCCTACAAATGGTTTAGCTTACAGAGCGACACAAATAAATACATTACTGTTAGTTTATGTGAAACCCGAAATATGTCTAGTATTTTTATGTAAAGAATCTATGTACAAAATTTTAAAACCACAAAGTTATGAGCTTATTTTATGCTTGGTTGTCGTACAAAAACACGGTAACCACACGGCAAATACGCGCCGTGCGCGTCTAGTGCCGCGTTGCGTGATTTGTATTGCTCGCCGTATGGTTGCGTATATATGCTACTAAGTGTCCAATTTGTAACTTGTTTTTAAATATTTTTGGGACAAAATACAAAAAAAGGTTTAAAAAATATTTGATTCAATTCAGTTACTTATTCCGAACGAACTATATTCACATTTCACATATACTAAAAGTAATGTTGTGCAAGTACTTACATACATACGAACAGCCTTTTCCTTCGATAGTTGGGTAAAACATTCCCATCTTGGAACACCTGGCAGGTGTGAAATATCTAACAAAGTAAACCAATATATATAATAAAATAAATAAAAAAGGTACCTAACCTGTTCTGCCGTCTAACTAACTACGTACAAAAAAATGACATCTTACTTGCCTGCCTACATTTCTCAATTTTTTTGTCATATTTTTTTTTACGTTCACCATATACCTACCAAATATACATTCCACTGGGCATGGTTACGTTTAACAAAAAGACAATTCAAAAAGTCTTTAAACTGTTACGATATAGGTACATAATATTTATTGTTAGAATACTCACCGCTAGGACATTTTTCACGTTTGTCCTCTTCAAATACATATTGAGAATCAAACGGATAATCTGGTCCATATGATCTCGAATTGCAACCGTATTTTTTCATATTTGTAACTTGCTTTTGTTTTGTCTGCTTTATATTTTGATTATGTGCAAAATTCAACAAACGAGCGATAACTAAATCCGAGCGAGTAACAAACAGCCGCGTGTCACGTTGACGTAAATTACCGCGACGCGGCCGAGATTGTGCAAGTTACAGATTCTGTCTCTTTCATTCAGATTAATCAGCAATATTTTATAGATTAACCTTAATAGTATACAGGTTAACCCGTATAAAGGTTAATCAAACAAAAGGGTTTAAACGTCTAACCGGTTAACCTTTAATCCGATTAATGGGTCCTTAGGCAGAGGCATATTAAACTTTAATATGCCTCTGCCTACCCCTTCGGGGAAACAGGCGTGAGTCTATGTATGTATGTATGTATGAAATTATATTTTGAACGAAATGAGATTAGATTTTAAATTGACTCAGAATTGGTATTCTTCTAATTTAAATGTCATTATCATCTAGAGTCCGTGTCACGAGAACATAGACATTTTCTAAACAAAGATTTTTACTAAGTGGCTTAGCGATAGTTCTGTCAAAAACAAATAATTTCAAATCAATGAGCGCAACGGTACATAGATACGTGTCATTGGAAACTAATATGTCAATGGATCGGGTTTTTATCGATATTATGCGCTGTCAACAGGATCTTTTAATGTTTTGAGGTACTGACGCCTAGAGTGTCAACATTTGGCGTTAGTTCATTGAAATGATACATTCTTGGGCCTAACATCTTTTTATCAGAGGACAAAATTAAATTTTTAGTTATCAAGAAGGGGTTGGTGTTAAGTTAAATTCAAGTTTATAGGATCGCAACGCTCTTCTCGCTGCCGGCATCTCGAAAAAGCGCGTGCAGAATATCTGATGGCAGAAAATTATTTATACCTAAAAAAGAAATTGCGTTTTCAGACTACCGTAACGTTTAATGGTTTTTTTTTAAGTTCATTCTGACGATTTCATTCACAGACAACGTAAAATCTCTATGCCTAGAAATGTTTATGCAATGTATTAGCTTGTTATCTGTTATATTATTCATTGTTGGTCAATAATTTAATATTTTAGAATAGATATGCTACTTTGAGCAATATTATTTATTGCGTAGTGATTTTTAAAAAATCGTGTCAATAATAAAGTAACATGTATGTACTCTATAATTAACATACATGGTACTCTATTTTTCATTAATTTACAGATTTTTACGTGTAAAACAACAAAAATCTCGGCCAATTTATGAACATTCGACCATTAAAACACAAAATCAAATATTTTTATTTCAGTAAAATTTAACAATATAAATTTAAAAACGTAGTGGCATAATTAGGCATTGAAAATAAAAAATTGGGCAAGTGCGAGTCGGACTCGCGCACGAAGGGTTCCGTACCATCATCTATAAAAGAAAATCACGTTTGTTGTATATATACTTAAATATTTTTTAAGTTTCTACTTGTTTATTAAGATCGAGTAACAAATTGCTTAAAAATTACGTTTGTTGTATGGGAGCCCCCCTTTATTATTTACTTTTTTTAATTTAATTATTTATTTATTAAAGGTAATATACAACTACATATTCCGTGAAAATTTTAAGCGTCTACCTATTACCGTTAGTAATTTTGAGCAAAAATACGAAAAAAAAACACGTTTATTGTATGGGACTCCCCCTTAATATTTTTATTTTTTTTATTTTTAGTATTTGTTGTTATAGCGGCAACCGAAATACATAATTTGTGTAAATTTCAGCTTTCTAGCTATCACGGTTTATGAGATACAGCCTGGTGACAGACAGACAGACAGACAGACAGACAGACAGACAGACAGACAGACAGCGGAGGCTTAGTAATAGGGTTCCGATTTTTACCTTTTAGGTACGGAACCCTAAAAAAGACTGTTCAAAAGCATAAAATCTAAAACGCAACTGTTCGAAAAAAGGTTGTGAAGCTCTGAATGTTTATTTACAAAAAGTCTATCTTCTCGTGGCACCAACTATAATTTGACTTCTATTGTTCTCACTGACGTTGACACATTGTTTAATTAACAACAGGCAGCGATAGCCTACTGGAGATACCAACGGACTGCTATGCAGAAGGTATCGGGTTCGAATCCACGGTATGCTAGAACGATGATGATGATGACATTGCTCAATTAACGATCTAGTCACGATAACATTCCAATATCAGTTTATTTAGGAGAATACCATTTGTGACATGAGTATGACACTGACATTAGATCGAAACTGCATTTTGAACAAATATAGCTAGAAGAATTGAGTCAAAATAAACTGTTAACTGGTGCAGAATAAGACTGCACAGTAGGTAGGTGGGCTTGTGTGTGTTAGGTACCTGCAATGCGAGCTCGTGGGGATCAGCTGAGCTGCGGCGGTTTGTAAGATAATATTCGATTCAAGTGTGCTTTTAATTGCATTGCATAGTACGTTTTAGGTAAATACCTATAAAATTGGTATCATGCTAACGGCAGCGCGTCCTAGCTTAAAAATAACCATAATTTTGCCCCCATTAAGAACCTCATACATGGGCTCTGTAAATTCATCGGTCGGTCACCCATCCTATGACCGTGATGTCAATTACTTTACCTTAATTTATGTAGTTTGTACGAAAATAAACCTGCGATATAGGCTTTGCAAGCCAATACCAGGGTCACCCATCAAAGATCAAATGCGTCTAACTACTGTACCTGTTTATACTGTATATTGCCACTTGATTTTTGCAGCAAGGTATTATATCTAACGGTCCGTTTCTGTCAGTCTCGCCCAGCCCCTAGTTGACCGCGCTACTATACTAACCAGTAACCACTAGACTCCAGATGTCTTGACTAACACACTAGTTTAATACGTAATACATAAATAAAGTTAAGTACATCAACTTTTCATATTTATAAAAAAAATAAGGATCAAGAAGCTTTAGCCGCGCTATAAACGTTTTGGAATGCAATATTTACGTAAAATGGCGGACGCGGACGCGAGCGACAGGTCCGTCCTCTGAGAGCGCTCAGCGCTGAATGGCGGACATTAGTGTTGGGTACTCAGCACATGTGCTAGCACACTTGTATTGACTCACTTCGGTGAGGTGAGTTACTCCCTCTTTTTATTTTGATGTGCTAGCACACAGCACAGTTGGGGCACACTCGATGTTGCTTGAGTTATTTATTATGTTTGTGCTTTGATAAATGAGATGCAGAAAAAGCTTAATTATATTTACTATATACTCAAGTTATTATATGAATATTACAAATTTCAAAGCATATTACAGTAAGTTACTCCTCTAAAATATGTCTTATCAAGCGGTGAGTCGGCGAATAACGTCAAAATGTGCCGTGTTCTGTGAGTGTGCCAATGTGTGCCGAGTCACTCACGAGTCTCACGACACACGGTGCGATGTCGCCTGAGTGCGGCACAGGCACACTATGTGTACGCACACACTCACTGTGCCACCAACACCTCGCGGCCTCGCCTCATTCGTGCTACCACAGTGTGCTAACACACTTCGGAAAAAGAGTGACTCGCACGATACTCAATTTGAAAGAGTGTGCTACCCATCACTAGCGGACATAGCATCGCGCTTCGAGTTTTATAGGTCTTTTTAAAAAAATCATATTAATTACAAACGAAAAGTTTAGATTCCAATTTTTTATATGACTTAAAATGAATCTTAAGGTTTCGAAATATGTATATATCTTTTTAATAATCACAGTAGTTTTTTAGATATAAATGCAAATTTGCGGGCTAAAATTAAGCAAAATGCACTGTTTTGATCTCCGATTTTCTTGAAAATTATGAATGACAGTACAATTTCTTTTTTAGGGACTCGCTTCTATAGCTTTTGCTCGTACAGTTTACATTTACAGAATTATAGAACGATAAAGGAGGATGGGCAGATTGGGACCACCTTCCAATAGCAATAAGATTTATGTCATTGGATAGGTATTTTTAATAGAAACAACTTTTATTATGACGGCTTTGTTGTCACAGTTGTCCGTTCCAAGATATATGACATACAAGTTTCGATAAAAATATGTTGAAAAAAGCGTTATTTTTATGATGCTTAGTACTTTTATTACCATCCGCGTGGTGACGGATTAAGAATACGGAATGCCACCACCCCATATCATCCTATGGATGTAGTAAGAGCCGACAGAGGGAGCATATTATGCAGAGAACAGCACTGTAAGAGAAGGAAAACTTGATACAAACCCTATACCAACCCGTTTGGCCAGCGTGGTATAGTAGACCAATTCCTCCTTTCAAAGGAGAGGCCTAGTCCAGCAGTGGACTTTTAAAGGCTGATGATAATGAGTACTTTTATTTTATTATTATGCTTTATTTTGCAAACTGACTTATCTTCGCGTCTGCCCAAGCGGTTGGTACGGTGCGGGGTGCAACTTTTATGAAACTAAAGGGTTATATCAATACTAATATTATAAATGCGAAAGTCTGTTTGTTTGTCCGCCCTTCACGTCGCAACAAAGCAATATTATGTAATTATGTTTTGTGAATAGTTAGTTGAAAGATAAGATAAAGAAAAAAATATTAAAGATATAAATCTAAGCTCTTTTCGAACGTCATAATACTAAAATATATACTTATGCCCCAATTCTATAACTACCACCGCACGGCGGGCGTCGCTCGGCGCAACTCCAAGTAACCGGTTTGGAGGGGAGGGGGGGCACCCTGCACTGTTCCTAAGCGCTTGGGCAGCCACGAAGACGAGTTTGCAAAATAAAGCATTTTATAGTACTAAGCACTATAATAAACGCTTTTTTCAACATACTTTTATCGAAACTTGTATGTCATATATCTTGGAACGGACAACTGTTACAACAAAAGTGTCATAAAAAAGTTGTTTCTATTAAAAATGCCTATCCAATGACATACACCTTATTACTATTGGAGGGTGGTCCCAGATCCCATACATTTTTGCCCATTGTCTTTTTCATAGCACTAGCGACCATTAATGCTGGCCTAAACTACAGAAATTACGAAAATGACTTTTTTAAATTCATCCGTTTTAAAATATTTACTATAGTAACCCATATATTTTTCTTCAGCACTCTCTTGATAAAGAACTGAACTTTCATATTTTCTATATCTTTTCCATTAATTGTTATTTATCCGTAACGTAATAGAACAATAAAACCCGCAAAATCGCCTCCGACGGATTAAACGCTCTTAAGGCGCTGTCCTAAGCGACTGTTTTGGTAAATGAGGGGGTGAAGCAGGGGAGGTGAAGGGAGCTTAGCTCCGTCTACTGCGGGGCGCTCCCCTTCATTCTCGTCGCGTGCGGCCGTATTCTGGCGACATCCGTATTCCAATATTTCAAAATCGCAAGCAAAACGTTTTAGCATATTGAATTGAGATAATAATACTAAAATTTATATTACATACATCAATCTGTTTGTACAATATAGGCATAGCGCAATTTTTGTTCTCAGTGCAGCCATGAGCAAAACTGATTTACATTAGACGTTATAGGTATTAATAGTTGACGAAAGTAGGTAAATTAAGTCAGTTCCATGTATTGAGAGGCCATTATTATGTTTGTTTTGTTTTTGTATAAAAATAGTGAAGCAGTTCATAGAATACCTACATCTAATTCCATTCCTGCCAGTTTTCAAATCTGTTTTGCAATAAATTGGCTGTGACATACGGGTGGACAAACAGACAGACATTGCGAATCTATAAGGGTTCCGTTTTTACAATTTTTGGCTACGGTACCCTAAAAAACACAATACTGTTCTACTAAGCGCAAAAGCCGTATCTCAACTAAAGAGAGTTACGAGATAATTGAAGTTTAGTAAAAGTTGATTTCTTTTATTTATTTATGGATGTTTATTGTTATTATAGGTATAATAATTATGGTAAAGGTTTCGAAATACGTCGCCGTTTTTAGGGGTTGTGAGTGATTGGAGAGGGAGGAGGGGAGGTCTTGAAACCCCCCTCACCATTTTCACTTGCCGGAAATACTTGGTTTCCTCAAAAAAAAGACTCCAAACATCGGTGTGTATGGCTCTGCCAACTTCCATATTCATCACACTAGTTTAATAAACTAAGGTTGACGGAGCCCTGCGAAGGGCTCCTATTTTCGGATTAAGGGTCAAAAGAGAACCTAACAAAACCTATTTAGTTACTTACTAGAGGACGCCAGCAGCTACGCCTGCATTGTTTTTAAATTTACCCGTTTTGGCCGATCCCGTGAGAATTTCGGGAAATCCCTTCTTAGTGCCCCCTACGGTCTCCAAGGGACATACATGCCAAATTTCAGTTTTTTGCGCCCAATAGTTTCGGCTGTAGCGTGTCTGTCAGTCAGTCAGTAAAGCAAGGATTTTATATATTAAGATTACAGTCGCACCTAACCCTAGGCACTTGAAAGCAATGACGCACAAATTTGACATTAGCTGTCAATATGATCATTCCTAGATGGCAGTTTTGCGTTTCGTTTCACGTTTTTCACATAAAACCTAAAAATTACATTTGTAAAACTGTACTAAAGTATAAAAACTGCGTTCCGTTTTGCATAATTGCCGAAGTATTTATGAAATTTTGGAAATTGTTTCAAAATATTTAGACGCAACTCCGGCAGCCAAAATTACTTTTAGGGGATTAAAACGAACTACCTTAAGCCCCCTACACTACCAATACCCTCAAATTCAGGCGACTCGTTTCGAAACCCAACCCATTCGTATTTTTCAAAATAGATGAAACATCAAAAATATATGTGGATATACCTTATTCATGAGATACTGCTATGTCGCTTAGAAAATTATAGAATTAGAATTTGAGTTACTGCTGTTTCGTTAGCTCTCCTCATACATGTTTGTATGGAAAATATAAAAATTTTCTTACGCTTCAAATATGTGTTGTTTCAAAGAAAATAAATATTAAAAGATATTTATTTATATTCATTTATAATTTATTAACCCTTAATTTGGCAGAGATCCGAATTGGTTTATTTTATGAAATAAGATGTATTCCTGGAGTCTTAGGGTCAAAAACAACTTAGGAAAAATAGAGAAAAAATAAATTTATTTACAGGTTTTCAGGAAATCAATGTTCATCAGAGTGACTGCGAAATACGTTGAGGAGAACGACTAATTTTTAATGTTTACTGTGGTAAACATTGCCAAATTAGTGTCATTAAAACAGGTCAAACAAAAATATGATTTATATCAATAAAACAAATTATTTATAATGAAAGCTTAAAAACAATTGCGAGGAACTTTGCCGGTCACAAAGCAAAGTCTAATATTACATTTTATGCAATACACCGTTGTGTTTTTTTGGCAGAATTTACATCTCCCCATATCTTCCTTCGTGCTGGGATAATGTCCCGTATTATCAAACCTGATGGGGCTGGGAGGTTTGGCTGATCTAGGGTTTTTAATTTTAGATTCCTCCATTTTTTCAGATAGCTGAATAGACCCGCACCCCGCTGTTTTTTCCCCATCGACATTTCATCCGGCACTATTCTTTCAGCTCATCTAATCCGATTGCTACGTATCGTACCAAGACCAAAGACACCATAGTTTTCTTTCAAGAGCTAAAAAATAATAGAACACACACACACATACACAACGTCACGCCTTTTATCCCCGAAGGGGTAGGCAGAGGTGTATTTCTACACCCACTTTTCGCCAGATATACTTTAGTCCCACGTAATAAGGGGCGAGCTTATTGCCGTACCGGGCACATTTCTAGACTCCGTGCTGCTACTGGGAATTTCGTGACAGAAAAACCCAATAACACTGCCCGACCCAGGAATCGAACCCGGGACCTCCCGATCCCACGCGCACATTTATGCCGCGAGACCAACGAGGCAGTCGTATGGGGTTTGATGTCGAGTTTTCCGTCTCTACGCAAAGATGGTATTTGCATCGTGTTATCCCTTAGTCGCCTCTTACGACACCCACGGGAAGATAGGGGGTGGTGACACGTGTATTCTATGCCGTCAACCACACGGCATAAAATAATAGAAATACTTATAAAATCCTTCATCTCATTCTCTGATACTTGTATGGATCTTCCGGTTTGTTGAACAGAGTATAGATTGGTTTGGTCTACTAAATCGGTAAATATATCTTCAGAAAAAAATAAGTATAAATAATCAAGGGGATCAGCATCTGGAAAATCGTCATAGATTTCGGTTCTTTCTTCGATTACGGCCCGGTGATGAAAAACACCTTTCTTCCGTTTATAAGAAAGTGAGAATTTTGGGATTTTCTTCGATTTCTTGTCAGCTGGAGCGATCTGCTTTTTTGCTCTAGTTTTTCTGGTATAAGACGTACCAAGTGTTGGTGATTATATTTCAGATGGCAGCGATATAATTGAAGATAATGATGGAACATTATCATAGTTTGGTTCTCTGGATGGTGTACCAGGGCAAATTTCCTGGAAAAGTGGAGTCAACTGGAAAGCTTCAGAATGGTATAAATTGGACGATTCTAACGGCCATTCATGGTCATTTTGAGTATGTTCAGGTTCGGGACTACTATTGATGTCTAAGCTTTCTAAAGAAAAATTTTATAAACAGAAGGCGCAGAAGATGAAAAAAGGCTTGGAAAAGCTGGCGGAAATTCGCTGTAACTGTTATTTTCAGATTTATCACTAGTGTCGGATGGTGCATGCTCGACAGGAAAAAGTGCTAGTATTCTATGTGTGCAATCATGTATTTTATTCTGTTAACAAGCAGAAAAAACGAATAAGCCCAGTAGAAGCCCATCACATAAAAGTTAATTATTTGTTAATAAAAGTTATCCCTAATTTGGCAGTGTTCATCACAATGAACGTATCAAATTGACCATACTTGGTCGACTATTTGGCAGTGTTCACTGTGATGAACAAACAAGTTTGCCTCCAAAAAAAAGTTACTAAAAACCCAAAACATTACGAAAAACCCTTTCCTAACCAAAGTATATAATTGCTTAGTAAATAAAAACCACCAAAATGTTACTTTAGTTACGAAAAAGACATAAATTAAAATCATTTACCTTGCGAAAAATTATGCGCGTGCGCTTCGCTGACATTTTGCCTCGAAATTACCGATGAATGATGTTGCCACTAGTAGAATTATTTTTTAAACCAATAAATATACTTTGAACTAGCTATAACTAAAATAAAAACGTAAAAATAGTTGATAATATTTGCTCAATATTTATTTTTTATGAATGTTTATCACAGTGAACAAAATCAAATTAAGGGTTAACGAAATACAGCTCATCAAAAGTTAGCTGTCTGCTACAACCCGGCAGGTTTTCTTTATTCTCATCGAATGTTAAAGGCAATGTGTGATGTGATAAGGCTTCAATACTTATTATTTGCTGTTGTTCACGAGGCACAGTTTCATTTACTTTCCTTTTACGGCTTGGTATTGTAGAAATTTCAAGCACTGATGAAACATTTTCCTCTCCGTGATCTCGCAATGCCATCCCTTGAGCTTGACGAGAATCAACAATTTCAGGCAACTGCCAATTCATATAAAACGCCACAAGCTTCTCCCAGAAAACATCATCTCTTTCTATAATTTATATTTTTAGTGGTATACTTTCGCCACTCCACACAGCAAATAAACACTTTTGTTTGCGTGTAACGTGGCGTTGCCCCTGAATTTGGTAATAACAATTACAATATTTGTTTAGACTAGTCAGTTCACTTTTTTATCATGTTTCCATATTTGTATTTTATTTGCTCTTATACTATTCTCCAGGCCATTCTTATAGGCAACTTTAGAACATTAAATTTCCACAATCGTGTTTGGACCTATTAATCCATCTGGCGTGGCACCAATAATCGAATAATCCACAAGGCTCGATTGTTACATTTTCTTGCTTCGCCAGTTGTTGCAAAGCCAGTTGTTCATTTTAGATTCCATGCGCAACTGATTTTACATTGCAAATATTTTATTTGTACAAAATATTTTTTACTAAGTTGGCTTTACTGCTGTTATCTCTTCTTTTTACCACTATACAAAAATTTCAATCTGTCAACATATTCTTACGCAATTCGAACCAGTCACTGCTATCCCTCTTGTAATTTTTGCTTATCACTACGGAATTTGAGTCAAATTTGTTAAAAAAATTGTTTGGCATTTCTTGGCTAGCTCTTGAATAGATCGTGTTAGGAATGACTGAAGTCAAATGTGTGTAAGACGTTGCAGAACTGTTATCTTTAACTTCACTGTAATTACAATAATGATAATTAGTTACGTACTTTATTATTAAAAAAATACTATATCTTGTATTATAGCAAACAGAGAAGTTACCTTCTTACTTATAAATGATTGATTTTAGAAATTAAAAAGATATTAGGTGTACTGAGACATACCTAATAGTTTATGAATAATCAAAGTTTTACCCGATGTACCTAAAAAGGTTTATGTTCAAAACACAATAATACAACATTCGTTACCGCTTGTGTGCGGATTGCGGAGCGCCATATTAGCGCTGTCATCATTATTGTTCGCCGTGGCGGCATCTTAGCGCTCCAGGCGCTCTGACAAGCTAATGAATTTGAAATATTGGTACATAAAATGATTCGATTTTATGTTATTACTCTTTCAAAAATTGAAAACTGTGGCAGCTATGTATTGTGAGAATAATTTATATAATTATATTATGCATAATCGATAATATATAAGTAACATAGTTAGTCATAAAAGACTCTTATGAAAATAATTTGTGTAAAAATGTTACATATTTCATAATCACTTGGCATTGGATGAATTTCTATTTATTACGACGCTTTCTTGTACAAATCCTTCGTAGAACTTCATTTCTCTAATTATCCATATTTTATTCTTCTAATTATATATTTATAAGCACAGAAACAATAACACATTAAACGCAACTAGAGTATAAACTAAGGTCCTAATTATATGTGCCCATAGTTATGAAAACCCTATTTGATTCAAAGTATTCAGTCTATAACATAAAACATGAAATTACGAACTCAAATCGGCGTATTTAAATAACAAACAGGTTTACGTAAAATTTCGTGCAGCGGAGACGCAAGCGACATGACCTATCTCTCACAGGGCTCATAGCCGAATGATGAGGTCTGGGCGGGGCGTAAACTAGCAACTGACACTCAGTATACCGCTTATGCTAATAAGGTTTAAATTGCTGAAGCGTTTGATATTGATGGGATCTACCGAGCGTCAAAATCATAGACGTTCGGCAGATTTTATTTAATTTTACAAAATATACACGTATAATATGAAAATAAATAGGGTAATTCTTTAGTTCATTAGATTTCCTACAATATTATCAAAAAAAATATGACAGCTTACGATCAAAATATTGCAAACAGTGAGACGAAAGATTATTTTCTGCCTCGATTTTGTGATTTTTTTACCGTGATTCTATTTTACCTACATGAAAAATTCTTTCAAAAGTCTTTTGTTCAGACTTTTGACTTTAAGCTCTAATTTTTGCTAGTTTGTAATATGTACCGTTATGGCTAGATGTGCGACGAAAAATTAGGTGTTTTACGGCTTCTGAGGTATAACAGCGCCTTAATAACTTTACTTGTCTGGTGTATTGCAGGTAGATCAATTCGTGGACTTAATCATGGCTGAGCTAAGCAAGCTGGTGGACGGCAGTGAAACGTACAGTCCCACACTCAAACTGCTGCAGAGAGATTTGGGAACACAAGTATACCACAAGTAAGTTTGCACAACCATTATAAATACTTGTTGCTTGAGTCGAAATTTCGCGAACCTTGAAATCAATAAATTCGTGAGCTCTCTAGTATTATTATGTGTATTGAGTTGCAGAAATATATGCTGTTTCTTTCTTTCTTTCTCTACTCCTTTTGAATTCGGAAGCCGATACCTGATAAATAAATACTCCTTTAATGTAATTTTATAAATATATTTTATCTGTTCACCTTATATGCCTTCTGTAATATAACATCTGTAAAAGTGTCACACGAGGTTAGTCGCGACATTCGTAATACTAGCGATTAAAAAGGTGACTTTCACTTTGACCCTTTCTTATCGGCAGAAACGGTTTACTACCGTTTGGTGATGTAGTAGTAAAGATGGACAGTTTATTTATTTGAATATTATAAGATTTGAAAACGTAATAGTAATTATTTTCACCAATGCTCCTATTCCCACGTCTGTTGAGCTTATACGGCGCTAAGACATTGTCGAAAAAAGAAACAGTCGTTCCATACAAAATCAATATTTAATCTGTAACTGTTTCTTACATTTTGTATTAAATAGCTGAATTTTTTCGCGATTTCATCAATGTCTCAAGGCAAAAATTGTTCACAAAAAAGTACAATCACCCTTGGAGATACTTGTACTATACTGAAAACTGGGTGTGAAAACACCTCTGCCTACCCCTTCGGGGATAAAAGGCGTGAAGTTATGTTATGAAAATAACTTGATAGATACACATAATCTGTTTGCAGGTACCAAATAGAGCAGTACCGTTCGAACGGCACGCTACAAAAGATCGAGCGCATCTACGAGAAGTACTGCGAGTGGTACGTGAGGCGGGACTCGGTGGACGGCTCCGGCCGACCCTACAACTCGCGACAGGCGTGGCAGGCGCTCGTGCATATGAACAGGGAGGGACCTAGCTTGGTGAGTAGACAGGGGGCACCGCGCACCCAACAGGGGCACGTCAGCAAGCATTTTACAAACTATTTTATTGATCTGTTTATTGTAATCAAGCTTGATTTGTTGTCTGTTACTATACGTATGTGAAAAAAAGCGTGATGAATCCGTGTGGTGGAAACCGGACAGTAGAGGGTTAAACCTCACTCTATCTCCCCCGAAAACCTGAAGTCAGGCATCCAAGGTTTGACAGAATGTTAGCTTTTCCACAGAGTAACTGCTGTCTGACCTTCGTAAGCCAAAGGCATAGCGATATTCCATGGCTGACCAATATCATTATATTACTGATTCCCTGATTTCGAGGATACTGATTCCCAATAACCTCTGTCAAATATCTTCATGACAGTTGATATTTATTTTCAAGAAATTGCTCGACCGATACCATGAATACACAGTTTTACTCATAGGTTTCTATTGCTTGCAGGATGTGGAAGAAACCCCATGGCCAATGGAGATGCGGCAGAATATCGGCAAGTTCCTGTACAACATAATCATTAACGATGTGAAAATAGACGTCAATATGTTCAAGCCCAAAGCCAAAGAGTGAGTATTTTGAGCTGAACTTTGTATATTTCTGATTAGTTGAGCTTGTGAATTTTTTGATGTTAAAATCCAACCCGATGTCCCGGACGGGAGGTCTAGCGTCGCCTCTCTGTATCCGCCAGCACGATATCATCAGCATACATAAGTAGCCACGGGGGTTGCTCATGTGAGTCCAAGATGCTGTCTAACGGTACGGCTAATATCACGCTGAACAGTTATGGACTGAGCACGGAACCCTGGTGGACCGTGATGGTGATGGGAAAGGTTTTTGTGTCGCCAACAGCAGTCCGAATTGCGGAATCGGAATTTAAGCAACTGTCTCGGTTGATGTCAATATATGCTTGTGGTACTACTTTGCCCAGAGGTGTTTGAGTGCTTGAGCAGTCGAAGGTCTTCTGCATGTCCAAAAACAGAAGATGCAGAGGCGTTTTCTTCGACCTGTACCGCCCCACAACGATCTTGAAGGTGAAAATTGTGTCCAACATTCCGAGACAGTGGTCTCCTGCCGGATGCGGAAGTCGATGATTCGCTCAAAGAGCTGTAGATTATGGGATAGCACCTTAATACCGCAATAGCTTCTACAATCTTGTACCGATCTCTTGCCTTTGAAAACTGGAGTGATGATACTAATTGTCTCCATTGGTTCGGGATTTTTCCTCATACTACTTGTATGCGGCTAAATAAGTCAGTAAAGGCGCCCACACCATTCGGGCCCTTTGATTTCCAAGCCTCAGTGTGGACTCCATTGGTTCTGTCAGCTCTCCGATTCTTCATGTGGCGAAGGGCTCTCTAAAATTCTACAGGCGTTACCATTGGCACTGGTCCTTGGTTCGGAAGCAGTTCGGGTGGCTGCACCTCTTTGTGCTGCTTTTTAAACAGCTCGTGGAAATACGAGCGCCATCTCTCCTTCACTGCGCGGGACGTGCATTATAGGTTACCCTCAGGGGCTTAAACACAGCGACACACGGTAATGCTCTGTTCTGCTTTGACCCTGGATTGCGCCAACTAGCATTAGAGCTTCATTCCCTCAGACAATTCCAGCTTCTTATAAAGCAGTCCCAAGTGGTCTCGTCTGACTCTGGCTACAGCCTTCTTAGTGGCACGTTTGGCAGCCCTGTAGGCGTCGCGGTCTTTAGGAAATTTGGACGCTAGCCACGCTTCAGAGAGGGCTTTCTTCACCCTTGTCTCCCTTTGGATCGTGCCGTTCCACCACCAAGTCTCCTTGTCACACTTGCGTCCGCCGTTAGATATGGTCATTCCCTCCACCACCTCATGGTCCCACTACCCGTGGACATGTATATGGACCGAATCATGAGAGAGACGCGCGGTACTTGCTGTATGCTCTTTCCCATGCGCCCGTTGAGGATTCCCTACGAATTTCGTCCCTTTGCCACTCTCCCCATTCAGGGGCGGCTCTATTATCATAGTAGGCTAGGCGCTGTTAATACAGCTGTCGACACATTGACGGCTCTGTCGACGGCCTGGGTCCTATTATCCTCCTAGAGGCTTCTCCTCGTCCTGTACCAGTTATGTGCGAAGTCTCTCAACCGCCGGAAGTTCACCTCGGAGTTAACGAGCTCGACGTAGAATGGAGGGCCCTCAGTACTGGTGATCCCATCCATCATCTTTCTTCTATTGTCCTCATAAGGGGGCATCGTCACAGAATGTGGTCCAAGCATTCGTCCTTCCGCTTTCCTCACTCAGCTTCATGTCATACAATCTCTTTCTAAAACATCCATGACCAGATATGCTCAGTACTGTGTCACTCCAGTGATGAACGCTTGGTTTCTATCCCACTGGCTCTGAGTTGGTTCACCGCCAGTAGCAGCGCAATTGTCGCCGATAGCTGAGACGAACTCCAGGGATTTGGCATCGTGACGTGACAGCTGTCGGCGTGTTTGCCTGTGAGTTACACTCCGAGGTTCATGACAAGGAGGGTGTTGTGCCACGAGACTCACCGGGTATGACCTTGCACTTCGCTACTTAGCTGATATATGGTGTCTCCTGTTAAGTAGGAAATCAATCTGGGTTACGTGCATTCCGCTCTTATAAATGTTTGAAACGCTTTCTTTTTGAAGTACGTGTTCACAATGGCAAGGTCGGCAGCCGCACAAATTCGGAGTATATGCTCCCTTTCCTCGTTACGGCCTCTGTAGCCAAAGCCACCGCGAACACGCTCAAACTCCTCACACGCCTCACCCACATGACCGTTTAGATCACCACCCAAAATGATTCCCTGTGAGAGCAGAATTTCACTAAGAACTTCGCCGAGTTGATCCCAGAATGCCATCTTTATAAGTGTTGCTGTAACCCGCATAGGTGGTGTGTGGTGCATAGGCAGGCACTTACCAAATGCATATCAGTCTCATCAATAAGCATCCCCTCAGCCATAAGCCGGTCGCTGTAACGCTTCACCTCTAAAATTCCGCCCTGAAACTCCTCGGCGAGCATAACCGCTACCCACTTCCAATGGACCGGGATCTGTTGCCTTTCCACCGAGTCGTCTGCAGAAACCTTTCCGCCGAGTCTCCTGCAGAAACCTCTCCGCCTGGAGAGTCCATCGGCCGTTTCTCTCACACGTTCGGTTAGCGTGCCATTGTTCCACGATGCGAAGAGGATCTTCCGGGCTGGGGCTAAGTTCTTTGGCCGTGACCACATCCGTTGCACACTTGTCACAAGAGTTGGATTAGGCTCCTGTGCTGTGCACCATTTTGCGGCGGTGCCCTATTCGGCAATAATATAATAACTGGTTACAGGAAGAAGCTGCCGGCCGTGTACAAGGTGCACCGTCCGTGGGGCCGCATGGTGCGGCTGGAGCTGAAGCCGCACCCCGTGCTGGCGCGCGTGTGGGCGGGCGCGGCCGCGCGGGCACTGCGCATGCGCGCCGCACTCACGCCCACGCTAGCACCGCCCGCGCCCTGGGCGCGCACGGACCGCGGCGCCTACTTACTCACCCCCACGCCGCTCATCAGGTAATACCGCGCTCAGACGAGCGTTCCGTCCGTATGTTCGTTTTTGGTTAGCTTGTAGGCGCATACTGGCGCGCCTTTTGTCACATTACAACCTTAAATAACGGCGAATCCGATTTTTTAAAGCGCGTAATGTAGTGTGCGTATAAGCGCGTATGCCGACTGTATACGTCGTGCAGACACTAGTTTGATATCTTCCTAAACATCGCGCGCTGCACATACTACTCCGTCAAGAAAGTACCGGGAAAATATCAATAGTACACAAACTGTTTGTTATTCATCCAAATTTATTTTATCGCCTTCAAAGAATGCTTCTTCAAAAACGATACACTTACCTACGCCAACGAATAATCCAATCATCAAAACTTTTTTTAAACGCTGATTCCGGAATTCAGTTCAGTTCTCGCCGCGGATTCTCATTTATGTCTTCTACCGATGGAAAACGGGTGCTACGAAGTGGTAATTTGAGTTTAGAAAAAATAAATAAGTCGGCTGGAGCCATATCTGGTGAATATGGTGGTTGCCCGATAGTATTTGTTGAGTGTTTGGTCAAAAAGTCGTTCACAGTGACGGCCTTGTGCGAACCATAAACAAATAATCCGTTCCAGATTCTTTTTTGACTGAATGTATACTTGCCAGCACGGAAACCCAAAAAATCTGTTGCGCGGTCCGGCGATACTTCGCTACAGCGCGCCGTAGATGACGTGTCGCTTGCTACGCCAGGAATTTCATAGAAATACGTAGAAACCAGTAGTAGCGCTTATAGCGAGAATTGGCTTGCTGTTCGTAACAGATCGGCAAAGTTAAGCCACGCTTGCCCAGGTCACCACTTGGATTGGTGACCGTGTGTGGCATTTACATCTGAGCGCTACCGTGCTTCGGAGGGCACATAAAGCTGTCGGTCCCGGTTCTTGTCTAAGGACAAGGCTCGTTAGGCCATGTCGGAGGCCTTCGGCAGGTCTGAAAACTCTGGAGTTGGCTACACACTCGCACGAAAAACAAACAACAGCAATAGTTTCGTAGCGACACGTCGTTTGATGCTGAGGTCTGCGGTCTGCGGTTACGAACCTGTATGATAATATTATCATTTTTAACTAGGATACTAGTCATTGATAGACGCAGGCTTCTTCTGGAGTTTGACATTGTTACATTCGACATGCTGATGCCGCCGCCGGCAAGTAATTTTTTTCCAAAAATATTTAGCTTATGGAACTACTTTAACACAAGATTAAGATAAAGAGACGCCTAACTTTTTTTAAATACTGAAATGCTTGTAATTTTTTTGACATAACCAATACCTCTTTTAAATAAACATCAGCTTCGCTGATTTTTATTTAACTATTCAAATGTTTACTATTGTTTGTAACAGGATGCCGTTTTACGTGATGAGTCAGTGGAAACGCCTGGAGTCTGCGCCGACGGAGAGCCTGTACCCCGTGCTCGACAGTCTGAACCAGCTGGGCGAGGTGCCGTGGGTCATCAACCAGCCTATACTCGACCTACAGATACAGCTGTTCAGGTACACCTTAACCCTGCAACACAATTATTTGTCGCTTTAATTCTGCGTCGGATTTAACGCACAACAATTTTTGGGTGTTCGGAATGGGTCTGAGATTTCTTTGCGTTTATTATTTAAAGTTACTCAATGCTTAGTCATAGAAGCTTACGTATACGTGCGCATAACGTGCGTGTATACGCGTTTTAAGGCACAGAATAAATTGTTTGTATGACGTGCTCGTATACCAACGCTAGAATGTTAAAGATGATGTTTTGTTTTATGCAGGAAGGGTGGCAACAAGAAGCTGGACATCCCGCCGCCATCATCAGCGCTGGACATGTCTCAGTTCGAGAGTAGTGGCAGTGTTGACGCGGCGGCCACGTTCAAGCGGCGCGTGGCCGTGAACCGCGCGCGCGCCGAGATGCACTCGCTGTGGTGCGACGCGCTATACAAACTGTCGCTCGCCAACCATTACAGGTGAATACTAGCTATATAATGTACTAGCTGAGTCCATCATCAGCGCTGGACATGTCTCAGTTCGAGAGTAGTGGCAGTGTTGACGCGGCGGCCACGTTCAAGCGGCGCGTGGCCGTGAACCGCGCGCGCGCCGAGATGCACTCGCTGTGGTGCGACGCGCTATACAAACTGTCGCTCGCCAACCATTACAGGTGAATACTAGCTATATAATGTACTAGCTGAGTCCATCATCAGCGCTGGACATGTCTCAGTTCGAGAGTAGTGGCAGTGTTGACGCGGCGGCCACGTTCAAGCGGCGCGTGGCCGTGAACCGCGCGCGCGCCGAGATGCACTCGCTGTGGTGCGACGCGCTATACAAACTGTCGCTCGCCAACCATTACAGGTGAATACTAGCTATATAATGTACTAGCTGAGTCCATCATCAGCGCTGGACATGTCTCAGTTCGAGAGTAGTGGCAGTGTTGACGCGGCGGCCACGTTCAAGCGGCGCGTGGCCGTGAACCGCGCGCGCGCCGAGATGCACTCGCTGTGGTGCGACGCGCTATACAAACTGTCGCTCGCCAACCATTACAGGTGAATACTAGCTATATAATGTACTGGCTGAGTCCATCATCAGCCCTGGACATGTCTCAGTTCGAGAGTAGTGGCAGTGTTGACGCGGCGGCCACGTTCAAGCGGCGCGTGGCCGTGAACCGCGCGCGCGCCGAGATGCACTCGCTGTGGTGCGACGCGCTATACAAACTGTCGCTCGCCAACCATTACAGGTGAATACTAGCTATATAATGTACTAGCTGAGTCCATCATCAGCGCTGGACATGTCTCAGTTCGAGAGTAGTGGCAGTGTTGACGCGGCGGCCACGTTCAAGCGGCGCGTGGCCGTGAACCGCGCGCGCGCCGAGATGCACTCGCTGTGGTGCGACGCGCTATACAAACTGTCGCTCGCCAACCATTACAGGTGAATACTAGCTATATAATGTACTAGCTGAGTCCATCATCAGCGCTGGACATGTCTCAGTTCGAGAGTAGTGGCAGTGTTGACGCGGCGGCCACGTTCAAGCGGCGCGTGGCCGTGAACCGCGCGCGCGCCGAGATGCACTCGCTGTGGTGCGACGCGCTATACAAACTGTCGCTCGCCAACCATTACAGGTGAATACTAGCTATATAATGTACTGGCTGAGTCCATCATCAGCCCTGGACATGTCTCAGTTCGAGAGTAGTGGCAGTGTTGACGCGGCGGCCACGTTCAAGCGGCGCGTGGCCGTGAACTGCGCGCGCGCCGAGATGCACTCGCTGTGGTGCGACGCGCTATAGAAACTGTCGCTCGCCAACCATTACAGGTGAATACTAGCTATATAATGTACTGGCTGAGTCCATCATCAGCCCTGGACATGTCTCAGTTCGAGAGTAGTGGCAGTGTTGACGCGGCGGCCACGTTCAAGCGGCGCGTGGCCGTGAACCGCGCGCGCGCCGAGATGCACTCGCTGTGGTGCGACGCGCTATACAAACTGTCGCTCGCCAACCATTACAGGTGAATACTAGCTATACAATGTACACACAGCTGGCCTTCCTCGAAGAGCTGGGGTGGCTCGAGTGACAATAGTTATTCCCACCAATAAGTAAAATACACGCCAAGAAGTGGAAATGCGGAAACAGCCCGGACTACCAAACCATAGGGTCTAGTTCATAATATCGACAGTCACTACATCGATGGTCGCTGTATCGAAAACGTTCCATCGACGGGCTAATGTATCGACAATACCCCAAATCGATGGTACGCTACATCGACAGTACTCCAAATCGTTGGTACGCTTCATCGTTAGAACACTAAAACGACGGTATGCTACATCGACAGTAAACCAAATCGATAGTACGCTGCATCGACTACCCGACCCGAGCCAGATTTAAATAAAAACACAGGATTTTTAAAAGTTTTAATCAGAATTTGCCAAGACAAAAAGAAATGAAGGTTAGGTGCAGCGTACTATCGATTTGGTTTACTGTCGATGTAGCATACCGTCGTTTTAGTGTACTAACGATGAAGCGTACCAACGATTTGGGGTACTGTCGATGTAGCGTACCATCGATTTGGGGTACTGTCGATACATTAGCTCGTCGATGGAACGTTTTCGATACAGCGACCATCGGTGTAGTAACTGTCGATATTATGAACAAGATCCCAAACCATATCATGCCAATTTACACACAGTGACGCGTCAAACGAGACATTGAAAAGCCGTTCTTACGGCGTAGGAAATAAGTAATAAAACTGTACTACAACGGTAAAGCTTGACTTGGCGCCGTATGTACTAGACTTTGTCCGTGGTTTTACCCGAGTGGTAGTTGGTTACCATCGCATACAGCCTTTTACAGTCTACTGCTGGACATAGATCTCATGTAATTAACGTCACAATGGCATTGTTAGTCAATTGGCAGATGGTATACCATACTGGTTGTACTGATTGGTATAGGGTTCAACGACAGGCGTGTATTTATAATTATAGCCTTTTGCTCTGATTGTGTCATGCATGACCTTTCATTTGCTATGGAAACTTTTCTTTAAATTTTCTTTCTTTTTTCTAGCTTTCAAACTCAAGTTGAATGTAATTACTATGGATTGGAATGATGGGAACTAACATTGTCAAAAGTATGGATATGCTTAATTTTTAAATGTGTTTCCGGAACTAGTTAACAGAAAATTTTGGATTTTTAATGAAGGTTTTTTCAATAGTTTAAAACTCCTTAATTAAAAATCCGACATTTTTCAGATTCTAGTTCCGGAAACACATTAAAAAATTAGGCATATCCATACTTTTGACAGTGTTAGCTCCCTGATTCCGATCTGTAGTAATTACTAATTACTGTTAAGTTACGTTTCCACCAAAGAAAAGGTGACAACATTGAAAAAAAGTGAAGTTTTCTTCACTTTTTTCATTTTAGCACAAAAGGTGCAAATTTTTTTTTGGAGGCGCAACTTTTAGCGACGCGACGCTGTAGCACTCGAGCAGTTTTAACCTCAGTATTTTGGTTGACAGACAGTCGGTATTCTGGCTGCCGCACAACCTGGACTTCCGCGGGCGCGTGTACGCGTGCGGCCCGCACGTGTCCGTACTGGGCGCCGACACACAGCGCGCGCTGCTGCGCTTCGCTAAGCCGGCGCCGCTCGGACCGAGGGGACTCATGTGGCTCAAGTTACACGCTATCAACCTTACCGGCACTATGAAGAAGAGCACTGTCGATGAGAGGTGAGGAAATAATACTCACTTTCACCTGGAAGACTTTACAAATGTTCAATCACCAAACGCAAAGGCAAACTGTAAGCTAGTGGAGATACCAACAGACTATACCATACAGAAAGTATGAAGTTCGCATTCACGGCGCGCACCACTGACTTTTCGGTGTTTGTGCGTGTACGGTCAACGTACAGATATCGCGTATGCATTTTGCTTACGCTGCATTCGACCTGACCTACTTTACGCATTTACTTAATAATTAATTCAGTTGACTAAAAACTGTCGTAACTATCGCCGCGGATTAGCATCCATTATACTTAACTTGTACGTTTATCGTAATAAATCTTTTATTCTTAACTAACCGTGGTTTCCGTCAACTCAACAACTAAACTTAACACACCTTTGAGCCATACATATAGCTCTGGTCCTTCGAGCCGGATACAACGATACAGTGCGTATTACATTGTTATTTATCGCTTGTTCCGTGCCTGTCGTCCCGGCTCTCATGAAGATCTTTGACAGTTGTTATAGAGAGTCAGTACATACATACATACGTACATACATAGACTCACGCCTGTTTCCCGGAGGGGTAGGCAGAGACTACGGAACGCCATTTGCAACGATCCTGACATATCTCTCTTGCTTCATTCATTCCTCATGCATGCTCGTCTGTTCAGGGTACTTCTAACCTGTCTTGTTTTTAGGATGTCTCCAATCTGGTCAGAGAACGTCCGCCTAGGTCTTCCCCTTCGTCCTGTCCCTTCCACACTTGCTTTATATATCTGCATGGTCAGTCTTTCGTCATCCATCCTCTCCACGTGCCCAAAAGTCAGAGAGTCAGTACCACTAAATAAACTTACCCTAGTGACTAGGGTAGCTATATTGTATGGTTTAGACTAGGTCCTAGTCTCCCTTTGGTCAGAGACAGACAATCGATCTGCGAAAAAGCTAAAATTCAATGAAATCTGCCCCCTTAGCCAAATGGCAATCGATTAACGATATCGCTAATCGCTAAGTGCATAAATGTATGGAACTGACATAAGCCTTCGTTATATCACGTGGTCAACGAAGAAGGAATTCCTTATGTTGCCATGGCAACCAACCGTTAGCGAAAGTAGATATCAGAGCGAATGCCGTTTGGCTAGGGCCTCTGGTTACACTAATAAGCGAACCCCTAAACGCTATAAAACTAGAAGCATGATGACTACAGGATTGTTCCGTGTAGAGTTCAAATCGCCACAAAGAAGGCCACTGTTGATGAGAACCCAGAAAATCCTATCCAACAACAGATTTATGTTTATTCTTCGTCCGCTTTAGTATCGGTTCATCGTTCCACCGTTATCCTGGTTGCATCCAAGACTTACACGCTTTACAGTCCGATGTACGCCTACTAATCTTACCAGATATTACAGAATATACTGATTATGCTATATATCCATTATAGATTAGCGTATGCAGACAGTATAATGGACAAGATCTTAGACTCTGCGGACCGGCCGCTGGACGGCGAAGGCTGGTGGATGCAGTCAGAAGAGCCGTGGCAGACGCTCGCCTGTTGCATGGAGATCGCTAACGCTGTCAGGTCACCTAATCCAGAAGGTACGTGGAATTTCTTTCTGATTTATTCTTAAAAATATTTGTATTTCTCTACTTGCTCTTGGTCACACTTACGTAGTCCGAAGTTCAAAACAGCAACTTTTCAAACAATCTTGCAACGCATGTTTTATCCCCATAACATGTTTACTGTTCGACAATAGATACAATATCAATTGTTATATGCCATGTGTGGCAACCTCATAGGCTAGAAAAGGATTAAGGGCGTAATATTAAACAGATCGTTGCTTAGCCTGTAAAAATCAAAAGCTTAAAATGTAAAAATTGAGTCAACTTGAATAATACTTCATTTTATATGTATTTTATGTACAATTTTATATTTGTATGTTCTATGACAAACTGTAATTGTACAGTCGAACAACTTACCGCTAAACCACCATAAGGCCGAGAATCGCTCGACATCGTCGCTTCCAGTGCTACTTTACACACCCATTGACACTCGTATACATAAACAGTTTCTAGTGTGCCTCGACTCTATGCGCGAGCCAAGGGAATTTTATCAAACTGGTCCACCACCGACTTGTTTGATTGTACCTACCTATGTTTAACAAATGAATCTGGACCTGAGATGCATATGGTCGGATCTAGAAAAAATTGGTCAAGTGCGAGTCGGACTCGCGCACGAAGGGTTCCGTACCATCATCTTTAAAAAAATAAATACGTTTTTTGTATGTATACGTAAATATATTTTAAGTTTCTACCTGTTTATTAAAATCGAGTAACAAATTGCTTAAAAATTACGTTTGTTGTATGGGAGCCCCCCTTTATTATTGACTTTTTTAAAATTTTATTATTTATTTTGAAAGGTTATATATAACTACATATTCTGTGAAAATTTTAAGCGTCTACCTGTTACCGTTAGTAATTTTGAGCAAAAAATACGAAAAAAGAACACGTTTATTGTATGGGACCCCCCCTTAATATTTTTTTTTTTTATTTTTAGTATTTGTTGTTATAGCGGCAACCGAAATACATAATTTGTGAATAAAATTTCAGCTCTCTAGCTATCACGGTTTATGAGATACAGCCTGGTGACAGACAGACAGACAGACAGACAGCGGAGGCTTAGTAATAGGGTTCCGTTTTTTACCTTTTAGGTACGGAACCCTAAAAAGTGAGGTTTTCAGGAGAGCAAGAATAAAATTCGAAAACATTTTTGCGAATATTTGATATTTACCAGCAAACTGGAACAATTTTATGAATTATATTAATGGGTAACAATTGTACCTTTTATTTTGTAACAATCCGAGAAATCTTAATGTTAAAATAGTATGGTAAATAGCGTTTTTTGATATTTTTGCTCTAATCCGACTTTATGCCTGTAATAAATCGTACATTAATAATACTTTTCAGAATTATAATATCATACTTCAGTATGCTAGCAATTTTTATGTCTTGTGGTACTCATGGCAATTGATATATTTCGCAGAAGATATCGATTTTTCTTTCTTTCTTAAACACGGTAAGGTCAGCAAGCAATTTTACTCCTCTAGTAGCATCATCCTCATCCTCCTAGCGTTATCCCAGTTTCAAACTGGGGTCCGCTTACTAGTCTTATCAGATTTGGCTGAATATTTAAGCTTATTTAAGCTTTTCCATGGAGCGTCTGCCTGTCTGATCTCCACAACCCGATGGTTTAGCGATATTCCATGGTTTAGACTAGTGTCAGTTTATTTAGAAAGTACTGACGCCCTATAACGACTGTCAAAGATCTTCATGACAACCGGGACCAACGGCTTAACGTGCTATCCGAGCCACGTGCCAAGCGATAATTAACAACTCAATATGCACATAACTCCGACAAGTCATTGGTGCATGCCGTGGATTCGAACCCGATACCCTCTGCATGGCAATCTGTTGGTATCTCCACTATGCTATCGCTGCCTTTTTCACATTTGCACATTACTCCTCTAGTAGCATGTTGTACTAAAGATATAGTAAAGGCACCCGGTTGGTGTTTTAGCTGCAAGATCACACATTCTTTTATTTGAACTCAATTTCTTAAAGTTTTTCTCAAGTTTTTATTTTGCTGTACTAAATATCAATTATTTTTATAAAAGTCCTTAATTTGTGCAATATTTAAAAGTTTACTTTTAAAAGCAGATCAATGAACACATGTATCTACTGACGGTAAATTAAAGCTAAAGTAAAATTTGGTATTAAATATGTATCTATATATAAACTTTATTTTGAAATCAAATTTGTAGGTGTCTGGAAGAAGAGATCTACCATTTGTATTATATAATGACCATATTGTTACGAGCTGGGGTTCGACGATAAATTATAACTCACTATGCCACTTAAACTGAACTTTATTCACTTACACAAACACTAAGTATAACACTAGATACACACACTTAATTTTCCAACACTAATAAAACACACTATTCACACCACTAGTACAACACTAAACACTTCCGAATTACTTCCTTCGCTTTATCTTGATCGCTTTCCGTATTCAATTGAACTGAGTTGTCTCGCGCGCTCTCGCTCTATTTATACTGGCCGGATAACATCACTAGGCTTTTCGAGACGACTCACGATATTTCTGGAAACGTGTAAGGTGTTTCTAGAATTGCGTAAATGTTCTATTTACACCTACGCCATCTATTAGAGAATAGCTGAATTACCTTCAAACCACCGATACATTCAATCTCATGTAGTTCTCCCATTCACTGATAGATGGCGTTATTTTCAATTCGTAACACGGCCTCCCTCTTAAACGTGTTCGTCTCGAACATCGTTGGACCCATAGTAACGAGCCAACCGGTCCACATGAACTATCTTCGGTGCACCTCGCGACCCCTTCTGGATTCGATAGGTAACGTCGTTCATCCTGGTAATTATGCGATATGGCCCGTCCCATCTGGCTTGTAACTTAGGCGATTTTCCTTTGCTTCGTACTGGGTTATGAAGCCACACCAATGATCCCTCATCGAAGCCTTTGTTATTTGCCTTCCGGTCGTAGCGAGTCTTCATCTTCTCAGACATCTGTTGTCCAGATTCCCTGATGTGCTCGTATACGTCGTTCATCCTGTTGCGTAGCTCGGTTGCGTAATCCGTTATATTGCGTGGAGATTCTGGTGGAATACCGGTGATAAGGTCTGCGGGTAAACGGAGTTCTCTACCGAAATTGGCAAAAGCTGGTGTTACTCCTGTAGTTTCGTGGACCGCACTGCGATATGACAGGAGAAATGGTTGGATGTGCTTGTCCCAATCTCTTTGTTTGTTCTCCACCACCTTCGCCAGGTACCTTTCCAGTGATTGGTTAAACCGTTCAACCATGCCATCTGATTGTGGATGATAAGCCGTGGTCCTGGTTTTATGTGCACACATTACGCGACAAGTCTCCTTGAACACCTCAGATTCGAAGTTCCGGCCTTGATCGCTGTGGATTTCCAAGGGTACCCCGAATCGACAAAAGACTTCATGCACCAGCTTGTCGGCCACTGTGGTAGCTTCTTGATTTGGGATTGCAAACACTTCAGGCCACTTCGTGAAGTAATCCATCACAACCAAGAAGTATTTGTTTCCATCCTGGCTCTCGGGAAACGGCCCAGCGACATCCAAGGCTATGCGCTCCCATGGGGCCCCCACATTGTACACCTTTAATGCACCTCTGCTTCGAGTATGTGGCCCCTTGACAGCCGCACAACTTGTGCATTTGCGGCACCAATCCTCGACGTCATCCCGACAGTGGAGCCAATAAAACCGCTCCCGGATCTTAGTAAGGGTCTTCTTAACTCCCATGTGACCTCCCGAAGCACCATTGTGATAGAGCTGCAAGACTTCCGGCACCTTGGTTTTGGGCACTACCATTTGCAAATGGCACTGGTTACCGCGAGCGTTTTCCCATTTACGGCGCAGAACTCCATCCTGGACAACCAAGCTTTCCCACTGTGCCCAATAACCTTTGGTGACAGGGCTCATTGCTGCGATATCACTCCATTTGGGCCTAGGAGCGCCTGATTTCTTCCATTTGAGAATCGGCTGTACGTCCTTGTCTTCTTGCTGAGCACTCTGCAAAGCTTCTTTCCATCCGTCACTCAAGTCCGTCTTCAACGTCCTCACTAACGCTGCCTGCTTCGCTTCCTGTCGGGCACAATGTTTGCGTTGGTCGGGGTAAGGCCTACACGTCAGAGCATCTGCGCTACGTTGCTCTTGCCGCCAGACAGGTACGTCAGGTAACCCCTTCGGTGGAGAGAGGGTACCAACGTGCCGCTTACGCTTTGGGCAGCTCAAGCGGATATGGCCTCTTTCCCCGCAGTTGTAGCACCGTGGTGAAGAAACAACTTCCCTGTTACGGTAAGTTCGATCCTCGTGACGTGCTGCTTCCACCTCCAGAGCGTAGGCTAAGGCTTCCTTGACGGCCTTGAAGTGCCTAAGTCTTACCGCTGCTCTAACCTCCAGGTCACGGATTCCATCGGTAAATACCTGGACGAGGTTCTCATCTATCAGCGCCGGCAATGACTGGTATGCCTTCCTGACCAGCCTTTCCACCTCCAGAGCCCACTGCTGCAGAGTTTCTCCGGTGCGTTGTGTCCTGTCCTTCAGCTGAGCACGATATACATGTTCGAGGTGCGCGTCTCCGTACCTCGCCTCCAACGCCTCCAGAAGCTTCTCGTAGGTGACGTCTTGCCCGAGCACCTCCAACACCGTCAAGGCCTGATCACGAAGGCCCAAGGTTAGGGCGGTGAAGGCCTGTTCTTTGTTCCACCCATTCGTTCGCATAACGGCCTCAAACTGGACCTTGTATGCAGACCACGATGATGAGCCATCAAATGGTGGAACCTTAAACCAACGAGGCGAGGGCACCAAAGCTGCAGGTGTAACGTCGTAGGACCCGAGCCTACACAATTTCTTCTCCAATTCGGCAATACGGGCCACGAGTTGATCATGTACACGCTTCTCAATGTCGCTGATACGGGCCTCGTGCTGCTGGAGTTCCTCCTTGACCGCCTTCAAGTCCTTCCCTACAGCGGCGCTGAGATCTTTCATCACCACCAGCTGTTCCTCCAAACGGCGGGCCTGCTCCTCCTTGTCGCGCTGCAGCTGTTCCTCTAGGCGGCGCGCGTGCTCCTCTTGACGGCGGGCCTGCTCCTGTTGACGACGGTCCTGCTCCTCTTGACGGCGGGCCTGCTCCTCCTTGTCGCGCTGTCGCTGTTCTTCCATGCGGCGCGCGTGCTCCTCCTGACGGCGGGCCTGCTCCTCCTGACGGCGGGCCTGCTCCTCCTGACGGCGGGCCTGCTCCTGCATGAACGCCATCAGAGCCGCGATGTCGGGCACCGTCACGGAGTGTGTGGCGCTTGCAGGCTCCACTGCAGCCGCGGAGTCGCCTGGTCCACCAGACGATGGAGTAGGAACGTCTCCTAAGCGTCTCTGGTCCAGGTCTTGCTGGCGCTGGTTCCTGGTACGCACTCCTTCAGTTTCTTCTTTCGGCATAACCGGCATAATTTATCCCTTTCTTCTGACACCAATTTGTTACGAGCTGGGGTTCGACGATAAATTATAACTCACTATGCCACTTAAACTGAACTTTATTCACTTACACAAACACTAAGTATAACACTAGATACACACACTTAATTTTCCAACACTAATAAAACACACTATTCACACCACTAGTACAACACTAAACACTTCCGAATTACTTCCTTCGCTTTATCTTGATCGCTTTCCGTATTCAATTGAACTGAGTTGTCTCGCGCGCTCTCGCTCTATTTATACTGGCCGGATAACATCACTAGGCTTTTCGAGACGACTCACGATATTTCTGGAAACGTGTAAGGTGTTTCTAGAATTGCGTAAATGTTCTATTTACACCTACGCCATCTATTAGAGAATAGCTGAATTACCTTCAAACCACCGATACATTCAATCTCATGTAGTTCTCCCATTCACTGATAGATGGCGTTATTTTCAATTCGTAACAATATATAGTTGCAATATGAAATTCTGGTCCTAAATATATTTTTCTCAGTTTTTTGACAAGAGTAATCGCTTTAATGAGATGGGTAAGATTTAATATGATCCATCATCATTTTAATCATAATTTCGGTGACTTCTTTCCTGGATCACGCTTGGCTCTCTGATCTGCAATTGTTAAGCCTCTTTCTAGTTGTTTTTCGATGCTTATTTAAAAAAAAAATCTCCAATTGAAAATGTGTTCAAATACATAACCTTGCAATCCTTTTCACGTAAGTCTCCAATATTAAGACTGTAAGTTTTATGAGAACTTTCTACGGACCGACGCTAAATTTCCATCTGTTTTCATCAATTGCTTTTTATCTTTTTTTACAGCGTTTACAATAAATTGCCTTCGATGATGCCAGGTTTTACATTGTTACTTAAATTGGTTAAATATAGGCTTTTAATTACAGTTTGTCAAGGCTTACAAGCTTAAGTCGTACCGCCTTCTACTTCGATTCTCTTTTTAGCCACTATAGAATGGCATGGAGACCCTTTCAATCTTGCAATATTGGATTGGTTTATTTTAAATTTTGATAGATTCACTACCGTTTTCTTTACTTGATGCTTAATTGCTGACTCACAGCTTTCTTTACATGTTTCTTTAAAGTGCTGTCAAATATGTTGTACCATCACAGTCCACAGCCATTTCATCATATAAAAGTGTATTCAAATTATAATCCAAGCAGTTGAATCTGTTCGAATTTCCAACCTTTTTAGTTGGCAGGGAAACATCGCATGAGGTGAAAAAAAACATCATTATCGGGTGATTTATATGGTAGACCTATAAGATCCTCTAATGTAACCAAATCAGAGACGTTAGCTTAATTTGCTGGAGCTCTATTTTCACTTAGCAAATGACCGGCCGACCTACGTGCCGACAAATCATTATACAATATATTTTATCTCCCTTTTTCACGCTTAAAAGCAATGTTGCAAGAGTAAGACAAACAAATTCGCCTCCACGCCCGTTCCCGAATGGCCCGCACCAACGACAGAGAAATCCGGACTATTTTCAGTACCGACCAAGTTTCGACTTGATAATTAAGTAAAAGTTGGTTACATAATGGTTTATATTAACATACAGTCAAAAAAAATTACGTAATGAGTATTATATTACAGCTAGAACGTCTTACGATTGCATTCGACTTTATGTATTATAAGTTAAAAACATAATTTCAAAGCATAATGGTGTATGTTATGATCCGTACATTAAGTCGGTTGCAAAGTTTAGAGGCATAAGTACGTATTTGTATATGCACCCAATGAGAAAATGCATGACTGTTCAAAACGCTTTGGATGCATAAGGAATTATATTAATTTACGACCCTGTAAGATATTAGTTATTTAAGGAAAAAGGGTGCATATTAAAATATGGCTTTATGCCACACAAATATTTCGGTAAATTGGTAGATCAGACATTATGCATATTATTATCTCCACAGTAAATTAAGATAGAAATATAAGAATTAGTTTGCCAGAAAGAGAAAAAAAAACGTAGCATTGTGATGTTTAAAAGTGATTTTGGGTGGATCTTTAGATACGACCATATGGATCTCAGGTCCAGAAATGCTGATTCTGATTCTAGCTCACGTTATAAAAGTTAAACATGTTTCTAGCTTCACTAGCTCAGCACAAGTTATTTAGGCCTCCTACTCCTCACCCGTGGCTCATAGCGTAATAATTATTATACAGGGTTGATACGACGGTATGACTTTAATTCAAACCACATATATTACCTGACATATACAAGCTCTACACCAAATTTCAGTTCAATACGAGCAGTAGTTTAGTCACTAGACAAATATTTAGTTTTGACTAAACTGAAACCGGTCGTAACTCTTGCGTCAGCTGTTTCGCGCCCGTAGTAAAGGTCATACACCTTAAAACACTAAAAAAATACGCGTTTGCGTGTTTACATAATCTGCCAAATTCACTTATTAGGCTACCGCAATAAGGACGAATAAGCATAACATCTCACTAAAAAGTCGCACACTTTCACACTTGTATGCCATCTCGCTCTTATTCAATAATAGTAAGAGGAAGATAGACGGTCACTCGTACACAATGTTACGTTGCCATGGCAACTTGATAGCTATTGGTTACGGACTTCTTCATTCAGAATTGTGATACTCGACACGCGATTGCGAATAATATGGCGGAATTAGTTTAGTTTATTGCGCGGTGCACACGCGCCATATGAAAATTAAACTTAGCTTATTGCAATTTGGATACCTTTTAGGTGTTCAAAAAGCTACTGTGTGAAGTGGAAGTGTTTTTTATTTGTGTGACAGCACAATGATGTTTGGATGACTAAAAGAAGTGTTTGTGTTACGTTTTATTTGTGACATGCACATGATACTTACGGAAATAATTTCTGTGCAATTTACATGTGCAGCCCTACAAACCGGTAAGTGTTGTTTCATGTGTGGAATCAATAAATACTAAATAGTGTTAAATCAACCTTTATCACAGATATTTACGGAAATAATTTCAATGTAGTGATAGTATTTGTTTTGAAGTATTTTAACATTTAATCAATTAAAAAGCTTGGTAGCCGACAGTGAGTTCGTTGTAAAACTATAAAATAATATCGTACGGCCTAGTTCTGTGTAAATGAGAAAAAATACTTTGTCATTATTATGTACCTACTTACGTCTGTGCCGTGCCGTCGTCGCTAGATAGGTATGTACTATGTAGGTATCTACAGTCGTAATGAACGAATAGAACGTTGTCTTTCATGGTGATCCCAGGTTAGTGTAAATAATTATTACACATGACGTTTGCGTATAAAATTGATTTAATTTGTTTGAAAAATAGAGATTCTCAATTTTCATTGTAATAAACTGACATTTGGTATAGAGCTTGTATATGTCAAGTACTTTATGGGGTTTGACATAAAGTCATGCCGTCGTATCAACCCTGTATAATAATTAACAAGGCTATACGAGCCTTTGGTGATAAATGGGAAACTCCAACACAAAAATAATTATAAGGCTTTGGGATGATTTAATTATGTCGGACAGTACAGAGATTTGAGTAAAAGAACACTTAATATACAGTGACAGTATCAGCGAAGATTCTTTTTATTCCTAGTACTAAGCGATGTGTTGTTGTACTGTGCAGAGTACCTGTGCGGGTTCCCGGTGCACCAGGACGGGTCGTGCAACGGTCTGCAGCACTACGCCGCGCTCGGCGGGGACGCCGCCGGCGCCGCCGCCGTCAACCTCGCGCCTTTAGACCGACCACAGGACGTGTATAGCGCTGTCGCAGCACTTGTACGTATATCTCTCAGAGTACCTGTGCGGGTTCCCGGTGCACCAGGACGGGTCGTGCAGCGGTCTGCAGCACTACGCCGCGCTCGGCGGGGACGCCGCCGGCGCCGCCGCCGTCAACCTCGCGCCTTTAGACCGACCACAGGACGTGTATAGCGCTGTCGCAGCACTTGTACGTATATCTCTCAGAGTACCTGTGCGGGTTCCCGGTGCACCAGGACGGGTCGTGCAACGGTCTGCAGCACTACGCCGCGCTCGGCGGGGACGCCGCCGGCGCCGCCGCCGTCAACCTCGCGCCTTTAGACCGACCACAGGACGTGTATAGCGCTGTCGCAGCACTTGTACGTATATCTCTCAGAGTACCTGTGCGGGTTCCCGGTGCACCAGGACGGGTCGTGCAACGGTCTGCAGCACTACGCCGCGCTCGGCGGGGACGCCGCCGGCGCCGCCGCCGTCAACCTCGCGCCTTTAGACCGACCACAGGACGTGTATAGCGCTGTCGCAGCACTTGTACGTATATCTCTCAGAGTACCTGTGCGGGTTCCCGGTGCACCAGGACGGGTCGTGCAACGGTCTGCAGCACTACGCCGCGCTCGGCGGGGACGCCGCCGGCGCCGCCGCCGTCAACCTCGCGCCTTTAGACCGACCACAGGACGTGTATAGCGCTGTCGCAGCACTTGTACGTATATCTCTCAGAGTACCTGTGCGGGTTCCCGGTGCACCAGGACGGGTCGTGCAACGGTCTGCAGCACTACGCCGCGCTCGGCGGGGACGCCGCCGGCGCCGCCGCCGTCAACCTCGCGCCTTTAGACCGACCACAGGACGTGTATAGCGCTGTCGCAGCACTTGTACGTATATCTCTCAGAGTACCTGTGCGGGTTCCCGGTGCACCAGGACGGGTCGTGCAACGGTCTGCAGCACTACGCCGCGCTCGGCGGGGACGCCGCCGGCGCCGCCGCCGTCAACCTCGCGCCTTTAGACCGACCACAGGACGTGTATAGCGCTGTCGCAGCACTTGTACGTATATCTCTCAGAGTACCTGTGCGGGTTCCCGGTGCACCAGGACGGGTCGTGCAACGGTCTGCAGCACTACGCCGCGCTCGGCGGGGACGCCGCCGGCGCCGCCGCCGTCAACCTCGCGCCTTTAGACCGACCACAGGACGTGTATAGCGCTGTCGCAGCACTTGTACGTATATCTCTCAGAGTACCTGTGCGGGTTCCCGGTGCACCAGGACGGGTCGTGCAGCGGTCTGCAGCACTACGCCGCGCTCGGCGGGGACGCCGCCGGCGCCGCCGCCGTCAACCTCGCGCCTTTAGACCGACCACAGGACGTGTTTAGCGCTGTCGCAGCACTTGTACGTATATCTCTCAGAGTACCTGTGCGGGTTCCCGGTGCACCAGGACGGGTCGTGCAGCGGTCTGCAGCACTACGCCGCGCTCGGCGGGGACGCCGCCGGCGCCGCCGCCGTCAACCTCGCGCCTTTAGACCGACCACAGGACGTGTTTAGCGCTGTCGCAGCACTTGTACGTATATCTCTCAGAGTACCTGTGCGGGTTCCCGGTGCACCAGGACGGGTCGTGCAGCGGTCTGCAGCACTACGCCGCGCTCGGCGGGGACGCCGCCGGCGCCGCCGCCGTCAACCTCGCGCCTTTAGACCGACCACAGGACGTGTTTAGCGCTGTCGCAGCACTTGTACGTATATCTCTCAGAGTACCTGTGCGGGTTCCCGGTGCACCAGGACGGGTCGTGCAGCGGTCTGCAGCACTACGCCGCGCTCGGCGGGGACGCCGCCGGCGCCGCCGCCGTCAACCTCGCGCCTTTAGACCGACCACAGGACGTGTATAGCCCTGTCGCAGCACTTGTATGTACATAACATGGCCTTACGCTCAATCTCGCTCTACTGACAAAGCACCAGGCGTTTACAGCGCTATCGCATCACTTGTACATTACTCGCCTCGTCATTTTCATGTCAGCCGATAGTCCACTGCAGGCCATAACCTCTCCACATAAACCCATCTTGAGCCACTCGTATCCATCCGCTGCTCGCGATTCCAAGGTCGTCGGACTCCTTGTGGGAGGCCTACCTCTGATACGACGTCCGGTGCCTGACCGCTACTCGAGAATCCTTCTGCTCCGCTTATCAAAGCTAATAAGAAGGAGAAGAAAGGTGTGCGCTGAGCGGAGAGCGTGCGGTATTGTAAGTGGCCGCATGGCTTTTTCAGCTTTTGCAGGCGATAATAGTCTTTTAATTATTTACATAAGGTTTAAAATTATATCACACTGCAAGTACTCTGCAAATTCAGCTTTCTAAGCTAACTTATGTTAAAAATCATACATCATGGCCTCATCCTCCACGTCTTGGGGCAGGCAGAGGAGATGTGTCACAGTAAGCCAGCAGTTAAAAATGTTAGTTAGTATGCTAATCGTTTGTATCAAATCAGGTGGAAGAGATGCGAGCGCGCGACGCGGCGGCGGGCGTGCCGGCCGCCATCATACTGGAGAACTTTGTGCGAAGGAAAGTGATCAAACAGACTGTCATGACCACGGTGTACGGAGTCACCAAGTTCGGCGCACGACTGCAGATCGCTAAACAACTTAAAGGTTGGTATATTAAATGACCATGATTATGGCCATCCATTTGGATCATGATTATGGCCATCCATTCTCATTTTCTTTTTTTATTATACAATATCACGGTTCATCGATCTCATACCCCTCCGTCTAAGTAAGTCTAATACTTGGTGCGCGCACGAATACTTGTTAATTTCGGATAAATATTGATCTTGCGAACTTATATTGGCGTATTTATATCCCTTTAACTAATATCATGACATCTTTTTAGCTATGCCTTGCACCCTGTACGGTGCAACCGTACATTGCGAAATTACATTATTATCATGTCATCATTTTCGCCATTACGCTTTCATATTGCAATATCTATACACCACTATTTATTAATTAGTACAAAAAATTTCACGGGGCACTAAGTATCTTTAACTGATCATATTTGTGTAGGTAAAAAATAAAAACACTAAGTCCCAAAAGTGTCTCAAAACTGTCCACAAAAATACGTAATAATTGGTAAATGCATAACTAAGACTATGAAGGACCCGCGTACTATGAGTAGTATAGTAGTTGGTAGCGCCATCTACCTTCCTATCTATAACTAATCGCATCAACGTCAATCGTTCCACGCTTGTCTAGTGCGAGCGATACCATGTTTCCGTCCCTGTCTCCCATTCCCTAGGAGGGGCACGCCTTTCGCGGATTGGTCGCCGCGAACGTCGACGCGAGGGACAGTCCAGAACATTCGATTCGCTAAATACGTATCGGCCATAGCCCATACCGTACCGCACCGCGCCGCTTGCGCTATAATTATTACCGCTTATACAAAACCGCTCGCGAATAGAAAGTGATTTGTGTAGTGGAGTGAATCAAGCAGCTTCATCCCGAAACCACCAGGAGACTGCCCTTCTGAGACGAAGAAGATTGCCGTACAAGGTAAGTGCCCCCCATCCTTCAGTACCGTCTTTACCATAGGGGCACTCGGGGCACTGGCCCAGGGCCCCCGTCCTCAGGGGGGCCCCCGAAGGACCGACAGCTTGCTTAAAATTTATTAAGGATTTTTTTTTTGAAAAATTATAGTCGTCATAATATACTATTCTGCCCGGGGAAAACAAATGACGCCTTTCGTTGGTTCGTTTTAAAATCCTTATTGTAGTTTTTCGAGACTTTTGGTTGGTGGAAATTGGGATGACATAGATAAAATATAGCATTGCAAAAGAAAACAATTGCGGCGTGAATCCCCGGATGTTAAAAAAAACATATTTAAGTGGTTCCCAAAAAAGAAAAAAAGTAACAGCTCAAAAAGAAATAACGGGAAAGTTGCCTAAGCTGACTTCATTTTTTATGGTTGAAGAAACAAATAAGCCGACTAATTCTTCTTCCTCATCGCCTCAAGACAAAAATAGTTATGAATACTGCCCGAAAAAAGAGGTAACGTGTGACGAAAATGACGAACGCACATCAGAAACCGAACCCTCCACTTCAAGTTACTGCGAGTTAATAACTACAAGCTTGCAAAATGAATCACCTGACTCTGGTATGTACTCTGACGATATTTTAACGGAAGTAGTTCGTGATAGTTGGTATCGAAAGGGGCCAGAGATTTTCCCAAATAAAGATTGTGACTTTTCCGAAACTGCTGCAAGTTTTCCAGATGCCAGTGGGAAATCAAAAACTAGATTTCTGAGTGAACACATTTTCACAAATGGCTACTTTATTCACCAAAAAAAAACTGTCACGGTAATATAATCTAACAGTATTGTAACTCGGCCGCCTTCGTGAGTTATATACCTACCAGACGCACCGCATGCGAGCTGCGGCACGACGGCGGCTGTGGGTACTCTTGGCACAGTCCGCACAGTCTAATGGGTACTCTGCTCGAGGCGCGTAGGCATAACTCGAGTTTCGTGCGTTTGTATGGAGTTACAATACTGTTAGATATTATTACCGTGAAACTGTATACTGTTATTGCTGTCGACTATTTAATACCTCTACTAGAACTGGACATAATATGAGCTCTCCAAGTGGATACAAAGATTGGAAACATATCAGTCATTTATTAATGGCGCATGAAAACACTTCACAGCGCAGGCAATTAATGATGAATTATGTTGCAAGTCTCAAAAATATTGGAAGAATCGATAATGAGTTGCTATGTCAATATAATTCATAAGTGACTTTTTGGAAAAATGTCCTTAAGAGAATTGTAGTAGTTATCTAATTTTTAGCCTCAAGAGTCTTGCATTTCGTGGCGATAATGAAATATTAGGATCCCAAAATAATGGAAATTACTTGGGGTGCTTAGAATTGATTAGTGAATTCGATCCTTTTCTTGCTGACCACATACGAAACTACGGGAATCGAGGCAAAGGAAGTAAATCCTATTTATCTGCAAATATTTGCAATGAAGTTATTAGTCTAATGGGGCAGCAAGAGTTGAAATATATAGTAAAGGAACTTAAATCGGCAAAATATTATTCTATTAGCGTGGATTCTACGCCAGATACTACGCCCACATTGACCAACTCACTTTTATTGTACGATATGTGAAAGATGGACAGCCTGTCGAGAGATTTTTACAATTTTTGGCCATGGATGGCCATAACTCTAAACATATAGCAGATATATATTTTTGAAAAACTTGATATTCCAATAAAAGATTGCCGCGGACAAAGCTACGACAATGCATCAAACATGTCTGGGAAGTACTCTGGTGTTCAGACAAGAATAAAAGAAGTTTGCGAATTTGCAACTTTCGTTCCATGCGCGGCACATTCGCTTAATTTAGTAGCTGTTCAGGCTATTGAGTGCGTTACTGAAGCAGTGGCTTATTTTCAAATCATACAAAAATTATTCCATTTTTTCTCAGCTTCGACCAAACGATGGAAAATTTTGACAGAGCAATTTACGTGCAAATAAAGTCCTGAAATCTCTTTCGGAAACTAGATGGTCTGCTCGTGCCAATGCTATTAATGCTTTGCAAAACGGATATTTAAATATTTCTGAAGCATTGTCTTCAATCGCAAGTGACACCAATCAACCAGGAGATACTAGAAACGAAGCCTCCAGCCTAGCAAAAAAGATGGAAAAATTTGAGACTGCTCTTCTAACGGAAATATGGAGCGATCTCATGGGAGTAATGAACAGAACAAGTTTAAGTTTGCAGAATAGCACGATGACTATGGATATCGTAAGTAAACTTTACGAATCTCTGATCAGTTATGTCAATAACGCACGTAATCATTTCGATCAATACGAAACAGCTGCTAAAGAAAAAAATCGTCATGCTGAATACAAAGATAATATTGAAAGAAAAAGAATACGCAGCACACGCATCACTATTTTTGAAGGATCATCAGAAACTGCACAGTTGAATGGTAAGGATAAGTTTCGTGTAGACACTTTTATGCCCATAATTGACACATTATATACACATTTAAAAAATCGTTCGGCAGCATACAAAGATATCGATAATCGCTTTAGTTTTCTTGGTCAGTTAACAACAATTGAATCTGACGAATTGAATAAAAAATGCAAAGAGTTTGCAGAATTTTACCACGAAGACATCAATGCATATGAGCTCAAAACTGAATGTCTACATTTAAGCCAGTATTTACAGAACATAGCAAATCAATCAACGGATTTAAATATCTCTACATTACATAATCTAATAAAGTCTGAAAAATTAGAAGAAACTTGTATGTTGGGAATGTTGAAGTCAATACAAGAATATTTCTTTACCTAATGGTTACGAATTGTAGTTGAGAGCGTTCATTTTCAGGGCTCATGAGAATTAAAAACGAATTGCGTACAACAATGTTGCAAGAACGGCTAAGTAATTTGTCAATTATGTGTATAGAAAGTGATATCCTTAAAAAAATACTTTGAGGATATAATAGAAGATTTTGCTCAACAGAAGTCCCGAAAGATACCAGTATCACTATCATAGCCAAAAACCAATGTAGTAGTAATATTATATACATACATGCTAAATATTTGATTACACATGATAAATAGAAGATAATAATAAAAGTTGGTGTTGTTTTTTTATTTTGCTGCTACAAGGGCCCCCAAAAGTTTGTGTGCCCAAGGGCCCCAGCACACCTTAAGACGGCCCTGCCATCCTTGGAATATCCTATACCCACTCACAATCATCTCTCCCATTCCAATCCTTACATCCTCTTCCCTTTATCTAATCCTAAGCGACTAAAACCCGCTATCCTTTGTATACAGTCCATTTCCTTCTCCAAGTCGCCTAGAACCTACGGTTTCGGTGTATCGCCGAACCATTTTTTTTGGTCCTTCGATAGTTCCTAGATAGTTTTATTTCGTTCATCAAAGATCAGTGTCGAATATTTCATAATACGCAGTCTGGTTCACCTGGCCCGTCTAACACTAACAGCAACAAACAAAGGTTGAATAAATCGCGAAATAGTAATAATAACTCGGTCCCTAATCCACAATCTTACGAAACATGCTCGGAATCTAATAGTAATAATTCACAGAAGTGTCTGTGCAGTAATATAGTGCACGACCATTTCTATAAGTATCCCGCCATCAATGGTCTAAATCCAAATGCTCGTTTCAAGTGCGTAAAAGATAACAAAGCTTGCATTAATTGCTTAAGCATAAAACAAGTAATTGTTCTAGTAAGACAAAGTGTCGCTTATGCAATCAAAAACATCATTCTCTGCTTCACTTCGATAAAGGTAACCCGTTGTCAAGCCAAGTCGCTAACCTTGACACACTTACGTCGGAGGTGCAGGCTACGATAACTGCGCCCCCGACGATTCAGAATGAGATATCGTTGTGTACGACATCCATTGCGCGGGCGGCACGCACGCGCGGACGGCCTTCGCGCGCTTGTAGTGATCAGAGCAGTGCTAGGCCGCGATGTATGGCGTCTAAGACTGTTCTGTTAGCGACAGCGCAAGTTATCGTATATGATGTTAATGGGTCGCCGCACATGGTACGTTGTCTGCTAGATAGCGCGTCTCAGACCAATTTAATAACGTTAGAGTTGTTCAAACGCCTCGGATTATGGAATAACTTTAAAAATACGAACTCAATAGTCCGAGGGATCGGCGGTTCAGAAGAACATTGCAAGGGTTCCGTAGAAATTAAAATACATTCGCGTTTTGATGGAGACATTAATTTTAACATTTCTTCGCTTATCGTGGAGCGTATTACGGACACATTGCCAAACGCTAATGTGGACGTATCGCTTCTCACACACCTCGAGTCATTGCCGCTGGCAGACTCGGAGTTTGCGAATCCGGCAGACATTGATGTTTTGATCGGAGCCGCAATATTCCCGCACTTGCTACTAACTAAAGTGGTACGTAGTGAGCAAAATAACTTGCCGCCCGCTATTGAGACGGTATTTGGGTATGTGATTATGGGTACCGTACCTACATTACATACTTCTCAATACGTTACGTCTTGCTGTTGTTTTGTTCTTCAAGAAAACAATATTGATTCTCTTCTCAAGCGATTTTGGGAGCTGGAAGAGGTTACCGCACCGCCCTCGATGAGCCGTAAAGATCTCGAGTGTGAAGAACATTTCCGCGCTACCACTGTTCGTGACGACACTGGCAGATACGTTGTGGCGTTGCCATTCTGTGGTGACCCTTATTCGTTAGGCGACTCGTACGCTGCTGCGCTCAGACGTTTCCATTGTTTGGAACGTAAACTTGATGCATCACCTAAGTTACGCAGCGCCTATAATGACGTCATTCGTGTCTACATAGATAAAGGTCTTTTGAGTGTAGTTGTAAACAACGAGGGCAACTCTCTACCCTCATATTATATCCCGCATCACGGCGTAGTTCGCGAAGATAAAACCTCTACTAAACTTCGTGTGGTTTTAGACGCTAGTTGTAAGACTACATCGGGTCAGTCGATTAATGACATTTTGCATGCCGGCCCCAATCTACAGGGTGATTTATTTAACATCATAATAAAGTTTCGTCTTTTCCAAATCGCTCTGTCAGCTGATTGCCGCCAAATGTTTCTCAATATCGGCGTTCGCGAATCTGACCGTAGATTTCAACGGATCTTTTATCGTTTTGACAAGAAAGAACCTTTATCTGTGTATCAGTTCAATCGTGTTTGTTTTGGACTCAAGTCTAGCCCATATCACGCGTTACGAGTTGTTCGCCAGTTGATCGCTGATGAAGGCGATCACTTTCCCGCCGCAGCGGCTGTTGCCACTTCCGCTTTGTACATGGATGACATTGCCTGTAGTGTCATATCCGCTCCGATAGCAATTTCGCTTTGTGAAGAGCTTATTCAGCTTTTCAAGCGAGGCCAGTTTGATCTTGTCAAATGGACAAGCAACTCTAAGGAGGTTCTCGCACGCATACCAGATTCTCATAAGGCTTCTCCAGACATTGAGTTTGAGAAGTCTGTACCGCATAAGGTCTCGGTTTACGCTGGGACAAATCCTGCGATAGTTTTCGGTTTGACGTCTCACCACCAGATGATAAGTGCACCAAACGCACTATCCTGTCCACAGTGGCTCGACTATGGGACATAATGGGTTTTGTGGCTCCCACAATTTTGTACGCCAAGCTCTTGATCAAAGAGCTTTGGCTATCAAAGTGTGAGTGGGATGAAACACCCCCTGACCATATTGTCGCCGCTTGGGGCCAGTTTTTTATTGAGCTTACCGCGCTCAATCAAGTTACTATTCCGCGTCATCTTGGGTTGGTAGATGGATGTACCATCAACTTAATAGGTTTCGCTGACGCCAGCGAGCGAGCTTACGGCGGAGTCGTATATCTGCAAGTCCGCATTGGTTCTAACTACTCGGTGCAGTTAGTTTGTGCCAAGTCTAAGGTCTCGCCTGTTAAAACCATTTCAGTTGCGAGACTGGAGTTGTGCGCGGCCCTTCTGCTGTCTCAGTTGCTCCGCAAGGTTCAAGACACAGTTTTGCCCCACTACCCCATTAATAAAATATACGCATTTTCCGACTCCAAAGTAGTGCTCGCTTGGATTCATTCTTCTCCTCATCGCTGGCAGACTTTTGTCGCCAACCGCGTTAGCAAATTTATTGAACTGGTTCCTGCTACTTGTTTCAATCACGTCGCGGGTATTAAGAACCCCGCAGATTGCTTGTCTCGTGGTGTCACTCCACTTAATCTTCTGCATCATCCATTGTGGCATCGTGGACCTTCTTGGATCTCCCATGATCCGTCAGAATGGCCAATGCAACCCTTTGACCACAGTGCAGAAGACGAAGATGTACCCGAACGGAAGTCTGTTTCTTATCCGGTGATTGCTGAGGTTGCGGAGTCTCCCATCTATGCACTCGCACTACGCATGTCATCGTGGTCTAAGTTACTCCGCGCCATCGTTTATGTCTATAGGTTTCTTAGGCACCTACCTAATGAGACTTTTGTATCAAGTACTGATATCAAATTCGCAGAATGTAAGTTACTACGAGCTGTACAGGCTGTTCATTTTAGTAACGACATTCAAAATTTGAAAGACAATGTACCTTGTTCTCCCGCTATCCTTAGACTCAAGCCGTTTCTTGATGAACACGGCGTCATACGCGTTGGGGGTCGTCTGTCGAATTCGGATGAACCTTATAACTACAAACATCCTTGTATTCTGCCGCGACATGATCATGTTGTCGACCTTCTTGTTGATTTTTATCACAAGAAGCACCTCCATGCCGGTCCGGAGTTGCTTATGTCCTTACTTAAGCATAAGTATTGGATTTTAGCCGCTCGACGAATAATTCGTCACAGAATACATAAATGTAACGTCTGTTTCAAATTTCGTCCGCGTCCGACTTTCCCTCCCATGGCCGATCTCCCTAGCCAGCGCGTCAACCAGGTTGCTAAAGCGTTTACACACACCGGTTGTGATTACGCAGGACCACTGCAGTATACGCCAGTGCGTGGTCGAGGTGTTAAAAGCCGTAAAGCCTGGCTATGTATTTTTACATGCTTAACGACGCGCGCTACGCATATTGAAGTTGGTGTCATTCCTGGCAGCCCTTAAACGATTTCTCTCACGGCGCGGCCCTATACAGTGTTTGTACACGGATAACGGCACTTGTTTTGTGGGCGCAAGCTCTTATTTACGCGACCTTTATAAGTTTCTCAGGGAAGAATATCGTACTCGTCTTCAGGAAGAACTTTCCATAAATCATATTGACTGGAAGTTTATTCCACCAGCATCACCGCATTTCGGTGGATGTTGGGAAAGCATGGTCAAAGTAATTAAAACGCATCTCTTCAAGGTCAACAGATCCTCTCTTACGAAGAGCTTTTAATTGTCCTTGCACAAGTCGAGGCACTGATCAACTCGCGTCCGCTCACGGCATTAAGTAGTGACCTTGCAGAACCATCCGCTTTAAGCCCTGCACATTTTCTGAACACAGTGCCATTATCGTCATTTCCGGCTCCTGAAGCAGACTCTTCAAGCTTGCTCCAGAGACATACTCTGCTGGATAAACTCGTGCAGTCGTTCTGGCGGCGCTGGCGTGCGGAATATCTACACCAGCTTCAGGCTAGATCCAAGTGGAATAGTCCTGCATCCCCTATACAGGAGGGTACGCTGGTCGTCATAATACATGATAATGCTCCGCCGCTTTCATGGCCGTTAGCCATCGTAGAGAAATTGCATACTCCCAAGGACGGTACAACCCGCGTTGTTACCGTGAAAACCGCTAAGGGGAGCTACGTGCGCCCTGTTGTACGTCTCTGTCCGCTTCCAACTCAGTGAGATCTAGCCTGAAGTTGGATCTACCTCTTAGTTTAAGTATTTAGTTAGTAGTTTTCGCTATTATTGCGTTTGTAGTTTTCGCTTAAGTTAATTTAGATTAATTTTATTGTCATATCGCTGTCTTAGCCTATTGATGGGTTATGCGGTAGTACACCCAACATAGCTAAGTTCAATTCTATTTTTTTAAAGGCAACCCTTTAGGGCCGGGGGGATATGGTAGCGCCATCTACCTTCCTATCTATAACTAATCGCATCAACGTCAATCGTTCCACGCTTGTCTAGTGCGAGCGATACCATGTTTCCGTCCCTGTCGAGGGACAGTCCAGAACATTCGATTCGCTAAATACTTGTCGGCCATACCGTACCGCACCGCGCCGCTTCCGCTATAATTATTACCGCTTATACAAAACCGCTCGCGAATAGAAAGTGATTTGTGTAGTGGAGTGAATCAAGCAGCTTCATCCCGAAACCACCAGGAGACTGCCCTTCTGAGACGAAGAAGATTGCCGTACAAGGTAAGTGCCCCCCATCCTTGGAATATCCTATACCCACTCACAATCATCTCTCCCATTCCAATCCTTACATCCTCTTCCCTTTATCCAATCCTAAGCGACTAAAACCCGCTATCCTTTGTATACAGTCCATTTCCTTCTCCAAGTCGCCTAGAACCTACGGTTTCGGTGTATCGCCGAACCAGTAGTAAACTGCTCCATTGATAAATTCCCCTGTCCCTCTGCGCCCACGCCGCGCCCCGATGCGACAAACAGTGCTACATTGCTAGTGGAAGTGTGCGCATCCATTTTTTCGCTGCAACAGTTAATTGTTTGTTTACGTTTGGCCGACGCGATTGCTTATCAGTTCACATCACGGGAGTATGTAACTATGCTTCGTACTTTTTGAGTGGAGGAATCGCGAGTGCAGCTGTGTACCCATGGACTTCTTTTTGTGAGTGTATAAAAGTGAGCCGGTTAGTGTTGAACAATTAAAACAGCGCATATTGGACGCTTTTGACGACGTGAAAAGACAGAAGCGTACTTCTCTCGTTAAAAAACAATTTAATAAAACGTGGTCGTCTGTGTATTGACAATGGTGGTGGAATTTTCGAAGGACAATGGAAATACTTGTAAGTTTAGTAAATAATACCTACTTAAGTAAATAATAATTTGATGCGGGCGGCTCAAAATCGGTCTGTGTGGAGAACCTTGAGGGAGGCCTATGTCCAGCAGTGGACGTCTCTAGGCTGACATGATGGTGATGAAATACAAATATTAATTTGTAAATAGCAGGTGATTCCAACTTCATAAATACGCCAAAATTACACTTTTCTTTTATTACAGAATTCTTATATTTTGATATTTGTTTGCTTTCTAATTACATACCTCCGTATTTAATTACTTGTAAAAAGGTAAATTTTGCCGGTCCTAAGCTCGGATGAAGTATGAAGTAGAGGGTAGAATTTAGAAAATTAAAAAGTAACTACCTACACTTATTATTTTGTTTCATTTTATTGTCTAAGGCTACCTACATTATAAGTGCGACGGAAAGAATGCGTATGAGTAGGACGGATAGTAAGTACTATCAACGAAGTAGTGAATGGATTGTAAAATATGTTTATGATTTAAGTGAGGTTTTCTACAAAAAACAAATGATTATAACTTTGCTATTTATAGATATTATGAAATTCTTACGTCTCAAATATGATAATAATATCTTCACTAATATGTCCTTAAAGATTTTGTACTAATAAAAAAATTGTGGTGTATATAAAAGAAAGTCGTATTAGTTATAACTCAGAACGGCAGAACTGATTTGGTTGAAAATTGGTGGGGAGGTAGATTAGAACCTGGAAAAACACAAAGGATACAATTAGTTGCAAAAAATAGACTGGGAGGGATTGTAGTTAGGGTCGAAGTTTGTAGGGACAAATCTACCTATTGAAAGATACAACGCATGCGCAGGCAAAGTAACAGGGGAGCATAAAGCTAAAGACATTTTTTATTTTCTTTTATTTAACTTCCAGCAGCTTTGAAATATCTCATTTTAGCTTAGGGTTAATAGCCACTTAGTTATAGTTTTTGTTTTTTCTTTTTTATATTATTTTTCTGCTATGTACCATTGTAATTCCTCTTAAATCTCAATTTTCACACTTTACAACGCTAAGTTTATCTGCGAGCACTTGTACCAATATCGTTCCTAAAAATATACGCTTAATTTCCTACTAATAACAATAAAAAAATATTTTAAGCTTTTTATTATTTAAGAACAGCATTATAAAACTAATTTTATTAAGGAACTGTTTATCTACATAGGTACATAAAAAAGAAATAAGTACAAAAACGGGGGCAAAATACAAAGTACAGACAGGTTTAGGCATCGTAGAATTCCTCCGCATCGCTGTCTATTGGTAACGTGCCTAGAAGGCTGGCAGCATTGCCACGCTGGATGGCAATGCTGATACGCTGGCCGAAATACAGCCCAGCCTTCTGGTCACGTGAAGCGTCGATTAATCGTTTGGCGATTTCTCTGTACAAAGTACGAGCGCTCGGACCCCATGGACCAAGCGTCTCCACCCCAAACGGCTCAAATACGTAATTACCTATTAAATTACCGTATTTTCGCCGCTTGAGGGATTCTGCGCTTGCAGCAGCAGCGCCGGCACAGCTGGCTGTACTTGGAAGATGTGATGGCGCAAGGGTATCTACGCACGTTGCGTCCCATACCAAAGGCCTACCCAACTTCCAAGGCATCAATGACATACCGTCGGGCCTCTTCCCATCGTCGCGTACCAAACCATTGGGTTCAAGTACGGCTGGTACTCCGGCGGTGACAAGAGTGCGACGGATGATGTCATTAAGATAGGCGTGACGAGGCATTCGGCCCGCGCTTCTGCCGCAAGATAGTCCATGGTGTCCGAGGCTATCGACGGCTTCTCCACAATGACAACGATGCGGAGAAACACACGGAGCACCTAAACGGAGGCTAGTGGCGAGGCGAAATGTCGTGTCGTCCAGCATTGTGCCCACATTGGACGACGGGAGCGCTTGAAGCCAAAGACCAGACTCCCACTCTCCCACAGCCAGCAAGCGAGCACGCTCAGCAACACTTGTAGACGATAAAATAAGTTTTTCTCTCACCGTGTTGCAAAGCGGCCCGTCCCACTGCCTTTGGGAGAATGGGTTGGTAGGCAAAGCAGAGCTTGGACAAGCCATTTTCCAGGCGTTCGCGGCATCGGTTTTACACAGCACTTCCGAATTAACCAGTGTAGGTGCTAATATTTGCCTGGTTAAATCTTCCGTGCTGTGCACCGAGGACAGGAACGCCGGTAAACTAACATCCGAAATTTTGCGAACGCCGAGCCCACCCAGACGTACAGGAAGAGACGCTTGTAGCCAGGCTCGGTCGTTCAAATCCACATTTAATATTTCTTTAAGTGTATTTTTAATAATTTGGTCCATTTTTTCTAAACATTTCATATTTTTCCAAAGCGGCGAAGATCTCAAGACATGCGTAAATTTGGGAACGAAAAGGCAATATCGAATGATTGTAAAAGCCGAATGAATATTAATTTTTAGCAGGCGATCTGAAATTTCACTAAAAAGTTACTTAGTTATAGTTAGTTTTAACAACATTTATATTTATTTGTAGATTACATCTTGTTCAATAAAAATTTTGGCGATAATTTTATAGAATGGTTGAAACGATCAAATTAACGCTTAGGGTATTGAAAAGTATTGAAAGAAACAACGCATGCGCAGGAAAAGTACCAGGAGAGCATAAAGCTACAGACATCCTGCTGCTTTAAAATATCTCATTGTAGCTTAGGATATTGAAAAGTACCAGGGTAGCATCATTTTAGAGAGGGTCGAAGTTTGTGGGGTAATGTATTAAATGTATATAATATTATATAATTTTTTTTATTTGTATTTCCTATTAAAAAAATGAACTCAATAAAATCCAAGATCTGCTTATTGATTGCCTCTAAGGCGAAACAGAGTTCGCCGGGTCAGCTAGTATTAATATAAAATCAGTTCACTACCGGTCATCAACCGCGTCGCGTGTAGTCATTATCATTATAATAATAATAAAAAAAAAAAAGCATTTATTCCCATAAAAGTATTAACAATTTTATAAGTTATATCCTGTGGCCCCACACTAGGCAAAGCCTGTCCTGTGGGTACCTGACACGACTAGCGTCATTCTTATTACAAAGGTACTATTAATGATTAATTCGGGCAGCTTCTTACAGTATTTCTAAGGCTTATAAATTAAAAGACAAAAATAGTCTGACATATTATTATAACATACGAAAATTAAAATACCAATAAAGAGTACATTGGTCTCGATTGAAGTGAAGTTGTAAAGAAGTGAAGTTGATGTAGGTGTGCATGATGTTAATGTTAATAATACGTAGATAAATAATAATTCATATAATTATATATTACGGGAATACATATATATATATATTATGTAATAAGTATTAAATAATATTATATAGGTACGTAAGTTACAGTGTGCGTTTTATGATATGGGTACTAGAAGATTTTCCGTTGAATCGTACGATTGAGAAGCAAGCCATTTTATAACTTTTAATTTTGCCTCTCTCACTGTGCACGGCTTCAGCTCACAAGTACTCGCTGCCTTGTTATAGATGAATACGTCCTTAAACGGGCTAAAACGTCTCGCGAAACTAGTTTTAATTTTAGGTAAGGGCAATCTGTATACTCTTAGTTGTTGCAGATTTGTGTAGTCCTCCGATGCAATGACTTTTCTGTGCAGCACCAGAACAGTTTTTAAAATAAAAAGCTGGCGAACATTCAAAACTTGGCTTTCCCTGTAAAGTTCTGTTGTAGGGTATCGAAATGGTCTTTTGTACATTGTTTTTAGTACCGAGCGTTGTGCTCTCTCTATTTGTATCATTGTTGTTTTTGGTGCACTGCCCCAGCAACTTATGCAGTACGTAATTAGAGATTGACTTAATGCATAATAAACAGTCTTCAAGATGTCAATGTTCGCAGATGACCGAAGCAACTTGAGTATATTTGCAGTTTTTCGAATCCTGGACGAGAGTGAGCTTATATGTTCTTTAAAATTAAGGTTTTGATCGACTATCACGCCAAGATACTTAATACTACTAGTCTTCGTGAGTTCATCGCAGCTGCAAGATTGTTTGCGTTCTATGCATTCATGTATGCTTAGGTTTTTGCTTGGAGCCGATACCTTAGTTTTATGAAAACATATATATTTGGTTTTTCTAGCATTCAAGGTAAGCAAATTTCGTTGCAACCAAGATGTTACCTGTATCATATCGTTTTCCACATCAGAAAATACATCCCCCCAAGTAGAACCATGATAAACGATAGCAGTATCGTCTGCATAGCAAATTGCTTCTGCGTTAATGTTTTCATGTATATCGTTTATATACATTATAAACAATGTCGGTCCCAAAACACTACCTTGAGGGACGCCGAAATTAGTGGATCGTACTTCACTTCTAATGCCGCAGACCTTTATACTCTGTTTTCTGTTTGTTAGGTAGCTCTCAAACCAATTTAAGGCTAGGCCTCTGACACCAAAATGGCATTCCAATTTTCTTACCAGTATTGGGATTGATACGGTGTCAAAGGCCTTCGCCAAGTCGAGAAATACCCCCAAACAGGCCTTACTTCTGTCAAGATGGGCTGATATTGTCGATGTTAAAAGATTAACAGCATCTTCCGTCGATTTGCCCCTTCTAAAACCGAATTGTCTATTGGATATAAGGTTGTTATTTTCTAAATAATTCACCAGCCTGTTATTCACGATCTTTTCCAGTAGCTTAGAAAAAGCCGGCAGAAGTGAAATTGGCCGATAGTTTTCAATTTGGTCTTTATCTCCATCCTTATGAATGGGCGACACGGAAGCAATTTTCCAAATGTCCGGGAAGACCCCCTGCTCCAAGCTGGAATTAAATATTATAGTTAATGGCTGCAAGATAGCCTCCTTAATATCCTTCAAAAGGACGTTTGTAAGATCGTCAATACCCGGTGCCTTGTCATTTTGAAGGGAAAGGATTAGTGATTCAATCTCGCATTCATCCGTTGGTTGCATAAAAAAGGAATTCAAAATCTGCCTACGCTTGATTTTTGTAGCTAATAAGTCTTCATTTACCTTTAGTTTGCTTAGATTATGATCCGCCAATCTCACAGTAGAGAAGTACATGTTACAGGTGTCCAAAGAGTGTTTAGCGTTTGTGCTGTCTGGGAGCTTCAGTAGTTCTTCAGGCTCCTTATTTTTCTTGCCAAGGTGACACACAGTTTTGATAGTCTTCCACATTTTTTTGGGATTTTTAGTGCTGCTCGAGAGCTCTTTATTTTCGTAGTCAATTTTTAATTTACGAAGAAGTTCGTTACAAAAATTTCTGTAACGTGTATAAGTTGATTTTAATACGGTATCGTGTGGAAATTGTCGCGTTTTGCTATGTAGTTTGTCTCGATGCTGCATGCAGCGAATTAAGCCAGGTGTAATCCACGGGTTGATATTATATTTTGAGTGACTTAGGCGAACCATATTCGTATGTTTATTAATTGTTTCAGTAAGCCGATTACAGAAAATATCTACTTTAAGGTTTATATCTCTGGTGTCGAGCAGTAGCGGCCAATCCATTTCCATGAGTTCACTTCTTATAGCTTCCACATTTCGTTTCATTCTGGTTCTGTTGCCAGGTACTTGTTGAACCTTGTTCAATGCCAAGCCAAGTATTGCTATGTCATGGTCGGTAATATCTGTAGAACATATAACACCTACAGCGTTAGAAACACTGTTTACCAAAATGTGGTCAAGGCAGGAATTATTTCTTGTCGGTTTAGTTATAGCAGGGAAAAGCCCGTGTTCAGCCGTAAGACATTGGTACTCTAATTCAAAGCTGTTTGTCGCCGCAAGTAGATTTATATTAATATCACCTGCTATTACCAAGGTAGTATTTTTCCCTGAATGATTCATAATTAAACGATCAAGCGAGTTTAAAAAGTTATTTGGATTCGTGAATGAGGGAGGGCGGTATATTCCAATAATAGTGACTTTGTTTGACAGTTTAATTTCCAAGCAGTTGGCATCAGCAATGTCTGGTTCTATAACGCAGGTGGTTAATGTGTCTTTAACGTAAACCACAATGCCGCTATTCTGGTTAATATTTTTATGTGTTCTGTAGGAAGTATATTGTGTGATCTGTGGTATTATACTACACTCATCGAGCCAACACTCAGTTAAAATGATAACATCAAAATTAGATTTAAACCTTTCCAATGTAATCACAAAATTAACAACGTTTTTCTGCAAGCTCCGTATATTAAATGTTAGTACTGTAAAGCTGTAATTAGATGTGATTGCAATATCTAATTGCTCAGGCGCTGGTATTGACTGGCAATTTATACTTAATGCGTCTAATTCCTCTGTAATATTTGTATCAATCATAGTTGAATAACGAATACATAAATAGCACTATAGGTTTATCTAATGATTTTAAGAAACTGCCAGACAAGACATACAGCAACTTAATGCTACAAACGCAAATTTTAAATTATAATCCTCTCTGCTAACAAAAATAATTGGTATCTGTAACAACAAGGCGCAAGATAGATAACCAAGATGAGACAAAATGTCAATGCCTTTGAAACAACACAAAGTAACACATCATAATAGAAACATGCAGGTATAAAAAGGAGTCTAAAATATATTTTTAAGTTAACTATACAAATAATAATAAAGTCTAAGGCAATGCCAAGAATGACTTTGCTCAAAAGTAAAATAAACTGACTTAAACTGCCAGAGAACACATACAACAACTTAATGCTATAAACACAATCTGTAATTATAATCCTCTCTGTTAACAAAAATAATTGGTATCTGCGAGAACAAGGCACAAGATAGTTAACCAAGGTGAGACAAAATTTCGATGCCCTTGAAACAACACACAGTAAAACATAATAAGAGAAACATGCAGGTATAAAGAGGAGTCTAAAATATAATTTTAAATTAACTATACAAATAAAAATAAAGTCTAAGGCAGTGCCAAGAATGAGTTTCCTCAAAAGTAAAATATACTGACTTAACAACATAGTAGATCCAGCCTGATTGACGTTAATTTTCGACGATGTTAAATATGCGAGTGAGGTCATTAACTGAACGTATGTGCACTGCTGCGTTCCCTTCTCGTTTTTTAACAAAGATTTTACCTTTAGCGACCCAGCAGTACGAATATTCATGTTCTTTAGCCTTGGCGCGCGTGTTTCGAAAAAGCAGTCTATTTTCTTTAGTCAGGCGTTCGTTGTAGTAGATCTTATGGGCTTTGCCAGGTATATCTAGGTCGGTGCTAGTAACATTACGCCGCGATTTAGATGCTTTCATAACTTGATCTCGTTTGCTACGACGTAACAATCGCACCACTATCGGCCTAGAGAAGTTTGCATCATTTTCGGAGTTAACAGCACGCGCAATACGGGGTCCAGCTCTGTTTACCCAGTCGATATCGCCATCAACCAAATCGACACCCACCTTCTTTGCCGCCAAAAGCGCAATGTGATGCAAATTTTCATTGTTAGTTTCGGGAATGCCTACCAGCTCCAGTTCGTTGCAAAGCTGACGTTGCGATTGATCACTTATTACTTGTTGCAGCTCTAAAACGTGGCTTTCTAGCAACTTAACTTCCTTATCGCGACTTTCGAGACATCTTATTCTGGAGTCATTAGAGGCTATCGAGGCCGTCAGTTCCTCCAATCTTGCTTGACAATTAGACATTGTTGACGTGGCATTTTCAAGGCGTTCTTTTAGCGAAGAAATCTCACGCGTAAGGAGACGAACCTCCTCTGTAAGCACCCTTACTTCAGCGTGAAGATTGTCGCCGGGAGATTCATCGTGTTTTTTTCTAAGTGTTATGTTTTCGTCAGCTGACCGAACCGGCGTCAAGCTATTGTCTCCACCCTTCTTCTTTAAGGCGCAGCAATCGGGGCATCGCCAGTTCTTTTTCTTATCGGTTGACATAGTAGACGTATTTATACATATGGAACAGAAGTGTTTATCGCAGCCAGCAGAGCAACATCGTATGCCGTTTGTGTCCTTAAAAAGTTTTAAACACCCGCAGCACTTCATTTTTTTAAAAATTTTATATTGCAATTTAGTTAAGTTTGTTAACTGGTTCTTACTGTTAAAAAGTTTTTTTTTGTCGTGAATAGTCCACCTTTTTTTTATTTTTTTGCAGTTGCAACACTTCTTACTAAAACCAAACTATAGTCATTCAATAGAAGGTCTCATCACTATTTGTCAGAATTGTCAACTGTCACTGTTTGTTTACAAAATGTGCATTACAAGGAAGTTTTAAATATTATTTTTTCACAACGGTTTTTAAGTATTTAACTTTGTAATATAAGTGAATGTGGTATGATTAATTGTAAATATTAGCAATATTTAGATTCGGTAAGCTACAATAACACTTTAAAGTTGATTGAAGTTCGATGTATAAACACTCATCTGTTGCAAGTATGTAAACACTATGTAAAGTTCTCTTCTTAGCACTTTGGTTATTTTTGCGATTTCAAAAACCACGGTTTAACGTACACGGCCACAAATAGTTATTGGGTGTTTTTATACACTGAGTCACTGTTTAATAAGAATTTTAAGCACTTTAATTTGAAATTTGTATTTTTCTTAGTTTAAAATACGCGGACAACGTTTACGTCTCAGAAGCGCCCTCTGGAGGAAAGATAAATAATCATTTATCACTTTCTATCAATTATCATTTAATATCATCATAACCATTCAATACATGTGTACAGTACCCTACAAACTCTCTTTTCTATGATGTGATTTATAGATGTCAATGTCGAATTAATCTTTTTAGAATCGGACGTAGATAATATTTATTTGCTAGACTATATATAGCCAAGTAGACAGATTGCCAGTATACCAGTATATTCTGTCATTTATACGTTTACTGAACAACCAGCTACTAATATTAAACGTTTGCTCAGATATCGACGAGTTCCCCAAGGAGCATGTGTGGTCGTGCTCTCAGTACCTGACGGCGAAGACGTTCGACAGTCTGCGAGAGATGTTCACCTCCACCAAGCTCATACAGGACTGGTTCACCGACTGTGCTAAGTAAGACAATATATGAGCTTTTTTAATTCGTAATATAAACTAAATTTAGGCCTGTGTTCAACAGTGGACGTCTTTCGGATGATCTGATGATGATGATGATAAACAAATATTGCAGTTTTTCTACTTATACTTTAGTTCATAGTTCTCCACATGGTTTCTTCTTCTTGTTGTGTTAATGGCGATTTATATTTAGAATATGTGACCATATAAATGATGGTAACGGATTAAGAAAGACAAAATTTCACCACCCCATTTCATGCACCCACGGCCGTAAGAGACGACTTGGGATAATACACGAAGCCCATCACATCTTTATGAAGGAGCAGAAAACTCGACTTTAAATCTCTTACCAACTCGTCTGGTCAGCGAATTAGTAGGACAAATCCTCCTGTGGAGTAATAGGGTGTGGTGTTCCTCCAACTAGAGGAAGAATCCTGTGACCAGGCTATGTAATCATGCCTGGAGGACTGCAGTCCGACGGAAGTATTAGAGAACTTGTTTAGTATTATATGAAGACTAATCGAATATGAGAATACCGCTTACGCGATTTAAAACTTTAGTTCCATCGTGGTCGTTAGATGTTCCCTTGTTTATTACCTTTGGCATCGTACGATAGATGACCTCAATTTTATCTAGGTACTGCTTCACTTTTATAGACTCACAGTGCTACTGTAAAGCAAATTAGTAATGGCTTAAGTCCAGCAGTGAAGTGTAAAATGCTGTAGAGCAGGTCCTCAGTGTGTGTTGTGTGTCGCAGGCTGATCTCAGGCGTGTGCGGCGAGAGCGTGGAGTGGGTGACGCCGCTGGGCCTGCCCGTCGTACAGCCCTACTACCGCCGCGCCCCACCGCACGGCGCACACTACCGGGCGCCGCTCGACCAACAACAGTGCGTATACTACTATAAATACTGTATATTATCGATAACATTACCATGATGCTAGTCAACTGAGCTCATACGTTATTGTCGTGTGTCCGCAGACGTCCGTGTACGATGAAGCAGCGCAACGCGTTCCCGCCGAACTTCATCCACTCGCTGGACTCGTCCCACATGATGCTGACCGGCCTGCACTGCGCCGCACGAGCCGTCACCTTCGTGTCCGTGCACGACTGCTTCTGGACCCACCCGCACACCGTCGACCTCATGAACCAGGTAACGCGCCACACTACTAGTGACTCACTTCATCCACTCGCTGGACTCGTCCCACATGATGCTGACCGGCCTGCACTGCGCCGCACGAGCCGTCACCTTCGTGTCCGTGCACGACTGCTTCTGGACCCACACGCACACCGTCGACCTCATGAACCAGGTAACGCGCCACACTACTAGTGACTCACTTCATCCACTCGCTGGACTCGTCCCACATGATGCTGACCGGCCTGCACTGCGCCGCACGAGCCGTCACCTTCGTGTCCGTGCACGACTGCTTCTGGACCCACCCGCACACCGTCGACCTCATGAACCAGGTAACGCGCCACACTACTAGTGACTCACTTCATCCACTCGCTGGACTCGTCCCACATGATGCTGACCGGCCTGCACTGCGCCGCACGAGCCGTCACCTTCGTGTCCGTGCACGACTGCTTCTGGACCCACCCGCACACCGTCGACCTCATGAACCAGGTAACGCGCCACACTACTAGTGACTCACTTCATCCACTCGCTGGACTCGTCCCACATGATGCTGACCGGCCTGCACTGCGCCGCACGAGCCGTCACCTTCGTGTCCGTGCACGACTGCTTCTGGACCCACACGCACACCGTCGACCTCATGAACCAGGTAACGCGCCACACTACTAGTGACTCACTTCATCCACTCGCTGGACTCGTCCCACATGATGCTGACCGGCCTGCACTGCGCCGCACGAGCCGTCACCTTCGTGTCCGTGCACGACTGCTTCTGGACCCACCCGCACACCGTCGACCTCATGAACCAGGTAACGCGCCACACTACTAGTGACTCACTTCATCCACTCGCTGGACTCGTCCCACATGATGCTGACCGGCCTGCACTGCGCCGCACGAGCCGTCACCTTCGTGTCCGTGCACGACTGCTTCTGGACCCACCCGCACACCGTCGACCTCATGAACCAGGTAACGCGCCACACTACTAGTGACTCACTTCATCCACTCGCTGGACTCGTCCCACATGATGCTGACCGGCCTGCACTGCGCCGCACGAGCCGTCACCTTCGTGTCCGTGCACGACTGCTTCTGGACCCACCCGCACACCGTCGACCTCATGAACCAGGTAACGCGCCACACTACTAGTGACTCACTTCATCCACTCGCTGGACTCGTCACAACTTATTCTGGACGCATACCGACCTGCCGATATATGTATGAACCGATAAATAATAAATAAATAATAACTTTATTCAATAAAATAAACGTCACATGTTACATAAGAAAAATATTACAGTAAAAATAATTAAATTAAATTTTATAATTCAGTATAATGTATGCGATAAGTGCCTTTGTTAAATTGTGGTACATTGATGCGTAGTTACTTTATTTATTACGGTAATACATTATATTTGGTATATATAGCTATTTTAATGTTTACCTGAACTAGGCTTTAACACCTGTGTTTCAGGAAAAAATCTTAAATAATAATAATAAAGGGCTATATTTTAACATAATAATAATCATGAACTGCTAATATGTAATAGAAAGTAGACTTAATATTATGATTTGTTGTAACTTAGCGTAGGTACATACACACTATTTTATTACAGCAGTAAAAAAGATCTTCACCCTAAGCTCCGATTTCGTCACGATGAAGCGTAACGAAACTAATCGTTCTAAACTTTTATTTTCAGATTTGTCGAGAGCAATTTGTTGCCCTACACTCACAGCCCATTTTAGAAGACTTATCGGCATTTATGGTGAAACGATACAGCTACAACGAAAGGTTAGACATTTTTAATATTTATGACAAACACTATAACTTCGTAATATTTCGTTCTAGTGTTTGGATATGAATCTGTAGATTTTAGTTAGTGGCTATCCTCCCGGTATTAAGAGGAAACACTACGGGCGAGAGAATTGAAAAATAGGTATTTGTAAAATCTATTGCTGTCGCGCAGCCTCAAGCCTCCCCCCGCAGAGCGCGATAGAGACAACGCTACTGCTGGACCAAAAATACCTATTAAATGTACACAAAATCAACGTTTCGTATTCCCCTGATTCCTTCTCCAAAACATCATCGATTTAACTAGTTTTTCATATTAAATTAAAGAAAGGCTTTGGCCGTGTTCCTATGTTTTCATTTTTTTTTAATAATCTAACCAAATTTGTTTTTTGGATGTTTGAACACAGCGAAAAATCTGGCCAATTTTTGAGATATTTGAAGGTTCATATCTTTTTTAATATTTAATTTATGAGAAAAAGGAAAACATAGAGACATGCCAATCGGGGCCATACATCTTTTGGAAAAAAATAATTGCTCTACTAACATTATCCAGGGAGAAAACAGGAGACTACGTTTGTATGGAAAAACGGCCGTGGTGTTTCCTCTTAAATATATGAACATAATTAGAAACACCAACTTAAACTTACGACACCAAACCTCTTATACGTGTATTACAAACCAAACTGGTCAAGATAGCTGTGATACGTATCCAGACCGAATACAATTTAAAATTTGTCTTTATTGTTCAAGTGAAAATAGCGAATAGAGTATATAATTAGTGCAATACCATAAACAACTTAGGCCGTAATTGTATACTACGATTTACAAACATATACTTGTATCTTCAGCGAACTGGAAGACAAAAGTGTGGGCGCGGCGAACAAGAAGCGAGTTAACAATCTGCTACAAAAGGTGCCCAGCAAAGGAGACTTCGATCTCAACAGCGTCCTCAGATCCGTGTACTTCTTCAGTTAGACCACTCATCACTCACTATATAGGTATTATTAATTAATTCGAATACAATTGTGTTTGTATAACACTTATGGTTATGATAAATGGTTTACTTCAATCAGATGCGCGTGTCTGCGTGACTGGAGTACTGATAAATACTGATTTATTTTAGTACAACAGCGTAAATATCCAATGTAATCTGTTTTATGTACTGAAAGATCAACAATATATCAATATTGTACAATCCGGCACGTGCAGCTGATTGGGGCCAAGTTAATACTTCGAAAGGTAGCATGGTTCCTCATTATTTGCCATTTACAATAATATAGGTGATACGCACTTCACTCGTTGGCGCACGTATATTATGTGTGATTTAAAGTTTACTTTCGGTATAAAGTGTTGTGATTATGATAAACGATAGCTTAAATGTTAATCACTTGAATATATCCATTATCGCTTGCCGAAGTAATCGGTACTGTATTTCTTAATATGTTATAGTTTCAAATGCATGCCATTGATATCAGTATGTTTTACCAAAGTAAGACCATTGCCTCTTTGAAATAAGAACAACTTTTTGCAGATAATTGAACTTGGATTACAACAATCCACAGTGCCTTATAACTATTTCTCGATATGGAAGAGAAACAGATTTTGTCTGTTAAAATTGCAATGTTACCTGTGGGTTTCAAAACTACTGATTTACATTGTATGTATGAATTTATAAGTACATAATATTGTACTAAAGATTATTCAAAATCTTACGATTGAATAGTTATTATAATTGGCACTCGGCAAAAGTTTCAGAAGTCAGTGTGTGTTTTGCCTTGAGCGCAACCAAAAAATGCCTTACGACTGTAAGCAAAGGATAATTATATTGTCATTGCTGCTAAACCTTGTCACACAGGTGACGAAAGCGAGTGGGACTAGTCCCAATGGAAGCAGGCATAGATTAACGAATACGAATATTCCATGATATGTAATAGACTAGCATATGACTGAAGTAAAAGTGTGATGGTTGTTGAATGCTTTTTGTAATTTTCTATGAACGTTACACTGGTGACACTGCGTTTAGGTATTATAGCTGGTTTCTATATTCCAAAAACATTTTAACTACCTATATAATTACGAATCATGCTGGTACTACCAAACCCATTGGTAATTTAATAGCTTATTGTAAAAAATAGTTTTTCCTAGAAAACTACTTAATCACTAGGTATATTTATTACCTGAATATTCTGCTTTTCAAATATAAAAACCGGACACTAACGATCATTCTTATTTCTACTTCAATAGGCTTAACTGATTGGCACTAGTTTGTATTGTCACAATTACATGAAATTATAGTATTCTAAGTTCATGACTAGCTGTTTGTATGTGAAGAACTATGAAAAAATGGTTACTTAAAAAAAATTTGTATGCCAGTCAATATGGGATGAATTTCCATACAATAAGCTAGTACTGTTTTCTTATAGAAGTTACTGAATATGTTTACTCTTGTAGAGTACGAAGTAATGTAATTGATAAATGTTTTGTTTGTGACTCAAATGGTTTCGTCCAATGTATTATAAATTGTAAGTAGTGAACCAAAAATCTCATGATAGCGATCGACTTAACGATATCTTGTTATCAAGTTGCGAATGTGCAATGTAACTTAAACTGTGATTGTTAATAGTTGATTAAATTAAGTTGAAACAAATAATTGGTTTTACTGAAACGTACCCATACCATTATCGATAGTATGAACACAGCAGTAGAGTTCATCTGTTCTGTTTAGTCCATAATTATGTGCGACTATTCTTCAAGGAGCTACGAAAAAAAAAGAAATATTTTGTGACTGAATTTGAATTTAGATAAATAGAAAATATTTTCTACTTACTGACTTACTTGTATTACCATTTTCCTGCCAAGTTCTGTAAGAGTTATGAATTTCAACCTCTAATAGAACCTCAACGGAAAACAAGACAATAATTATTTTAAAACACAAAATTTCCTTCATAATTAGTACCTTCTTCATAATTTAGGTCAATAGCCATTTTTGTCACGCACATGTAGAATTAATTTTGTCCCGGGTCGAGGACCGAAAATGATATTTCTTGTAGGTACATACAAACATGATGAGCTACTTAATTTACGTCTAATTTCGCGTGAGTGTGTACGTACCACCATACTTATGCCGAAGTTTAATACTGCGGCCTATACGAATAATACTTTTGTGATACAACGGGAGACGAAAACAAACAAATGAATTAAAAATCATATTGTTTATTTGTAGTACAAAAGTTCTAATTTACGTTTACCTTACGTAAGTTCAATTATTACAACAAATATTACAACAATTTACGACTAGCAACATTGCCTCGGAGGGCTGCACTGACACTAGATTACTAGATAGGTGCTACCTAAAACTTATCACCTGACTAAATGCTAAAATTTAGGATCACAGTACTCACAATTTGATTTCGACTAGATTAACCTTTTGAACGCCGCCAGAGCAAAGAAACATGAACCTGCCCCCAACGCCAAGCCACAAATTCCGCGCAAATACCTACGAAATAAGTAGGGATTCCAATACTACATCGATATTCAATTGTATTTTTATTTTCGTCTCCGATTTCAGAATATAATGTCCGTATAACATTGAAATTTAATTCCTAAATACACTTCCTCCTACTATAGTAATAGTTATACCTACATAATTTACAGAGTTGTATAACACCGTAATAACAGTTATGAGACGACAATAATAATAAATTAATTGTAATAACTATAGGCACAACACTATTCTTTATCTGCTGTCTTCTATTTGTGACCATGGCGTCATGGCGTGGACGGCCCGCCATTTGTATGACGATTTCGCTTCCGAAATAAGGATGTAGCAACGTAATATCTCGCTTATCGATGTGTTCTCGTACAATATCAATTTAAAATAAATAAAACACGTTTTTTAATTAGGTACATCTAATCATCTAATCCAATCTTTATAATTCCGAACGTTCAAATAATTTAAGTATAGGTACGTTTAAACATAAAAATATCTACAGTTGTTCCACGAAAAAATTACATTCCCAAATGTACCTATCTAACTTATTTTTAACAAAAATAAGTTACATTCGGTCTACTAACACCAATACTGGGCCACATACCATAGAAGCAGAAAAAAATTACATTTGGTACTTCCTTAGGTACCTACTGTAAATCATAGTCATCCAAAGATTTTGTTTCCGAAAAGTCTTCGTCATCAAGATTCAGGAACTCCTTCTAATATGCGAAGAAGTTCCTCCGTAGTCATTAAATTCGCACTCATTGTAACAGTCACTTAACATAAAATAAATAATAAATATTAACAATATTGTTCATTTTCTTCACTATTTTCTGATCGCATGCTCTTGTGAAGTCGCGATATTCTCGTCTATTTGTGACCATGGCGTACAAGGCACTGATAATTCGGGTTGAGTCAGGATTAGCGAATATCGAAATTCGACCCAACCAATTTAATCTTCGACTATATAGCTGTTAAAATGCTTTTTTGAGACTGATTCTATAAAACTAATGCTGTTTTATCCTCGTACTAAATTATATCTAAAATAATACATGGCAGAAGAAAGTTTTAAAACGATCTTTGATGTAAATTTTTGATATTATGTAACATGCGCTACATCACTAGCGGTCAGATATTTGTGACTGTGGCGTGCGAGAACATTGGTTTTTTTAAGAATTGATTTCTTACTTTTTAACGTAAAATTTCTCAATATGTATAATGCTTTTTAATTCGTTTAATAGAAATAAACAAGAATTAGAACTTCTATTTTAAGGTAATATAAATAAACAGGCATTAAAGTACTTAATGTTCAAATTGTTTATTTCGTGTTTTTGTATACCGCGTTTTCTGTCACGTGTTTGTGGTTGGCGTCCAGGGGCAGTTTTCGCTTGTCACGTATATGTGACCATGGCGCTCAAAAGGTTAATGTATTTTGTCGACTCCGCAAAGAAAGCGTACTAAAGCGATTCTCCTAAAGGCAACATTCAGATCAGAAGATAAGTAATCAATTGAACGAGCTGTAAGCATCTTACACGTCAAGTACCTAAATAGTATAACTGGACTATCTAAAAGGTAGTACCTAATAGCGTTCATTTTTCAGTTTTTATAACATGAGGTACATCAAGTAAAAGTGAATATAAACAATGTTAAATATAGTTTGGCGGGTGCGCAGTCTACAGTATTTCTAAATGCGGCATATCCTATGAACAATGAATCCAATTAAATCCGTGCTTGAGTTCTACTGTCATATTTTAAAAATATTTCTATCTTGAACTACCATTCCATAAACTAGGTATAATTTGAAGCTCCTAGCTGAGCCTGATTATTGTAATCAAAATATTATTAGGTGCTAAAATTTTATTACAAAATTAATTTATATTCTATCACTTACGATATTCTAATAATTAAATTTAAAATCCTAAAATGGGGCAACAATTTATTATTTATTAACATTTCACAGCGGTTTTCGTTGTCTTTGGTCTAGGTTTATCCAAGAAGTTCCGTTTAAATCAAATATCATAGAGAATAATAGGATAGCTACTATGGTAAGTTTAGATAGTAGTGACGTGTGCTTTGTTTGCTAATGCGCATGTTTTGTATGATAAATCAGTTCCTAAAACTAAACGTGAGGATATTAGAAAAGCATAAAAGCAACTTTCAATAATATTTTACAAACACACGCCGAGGAAGGCAAATATATTTTATTCCTCGTCGTACCGAAACTCAAGTAACTATATGTAGATCGATGAGGTGATAAATTGCAATGTTATATAAATACATGTTTCAACTTTCAGTTCTGCTGATTATATATGGGTAGATTATTAGCAAAACATACCTAAAAGTGAAAGACGGAAAAGACAAAACTCAACATGGAAAGCGACTTAAATAATACACTGAAATATGATAAAAACAAGACATAAATACGAAAATTTAATAGAGCACGATTGACTGCATTGGTTTTCAAAAGTCTATTGATGTCTTTGTTTGTGGAACACTCGCACATTGTTGACGCTGGTGTGTGGCCGCGCGGTCTGGTCGGCAGACTCGCTTGAACCGCTCGTCGTGGTCCGCTGACTTAGATCTGATGACCTGTAGATATTTAATCTTTCTTAAATCATAGGTACATTCAGATGTCTCCAAAGAAAATCGATTAATCTGAAGAGACTCGTGACCATATTTAGACAAACGGCTCAGAGGCGTCAGAGGCTAGCAGATTGCAGGAAAAGGGCCCCACCTCAGTTAGAAAGCACACAAAGCCCACCTGGACCCCTTTTCTATGGAAGGGGGAAAGTCCAATTATGTATATCCAATTATGGTACTTAGCTCTTAAAAAAGTTTCAGAACAACATTTATACTACTACTACTTAACGGCCCGTTCACGTGACACGTCCAGCAGCGGCAGCCGCTAGTGAAAGCGATTCTGATGTACCTACATGTCGCGCTCTACTCCGCCGCGGCCGATGTCGCGTTGGAGTAGAACGCGAAATGGACATTAAAATCGCTGCCGCTGCCGCCCACCGCTGCTGGTCTTGAACAGGCCACTATGTCAGCTATTTGGAGCCATGGACGAATGTTATCTATAGCTATAGATAGATACGTTATTAATGAGGCAGTACTTACGTCGGCGTTAAAGTGTCGGTGTCCATATTTTGTAAACAGATCCATTGTGGTGTGAGGGTCTCATTGCTTTTGGCACAGTCCAGCGTTCCATTGTACAACAGCAGATCATCTATCAACACCTAAAAGAAGAAAACAAAAGAAATAATACACTTTTAGGTAACTTACCTACTTCTAATGTAACTTCTATTAATTAATGAAAATATTTATTTTGTCATCTATTTCTGTCGGACATCATATAACTAATGATTTCTTACTCCAAATTCCTTGACTCCTCTCGTTGGCGTCTTCCCATAGTTCCATATCTTCATACCATACACGGACACTGGGACATCGAATACGAAGAACACCCTGAAAGAATAGGGGCGAATTAATTAACTATCCGAGTAGAATGAATATGAAAAACGTTTATGATTTGTGTGGTTTGTGTTAATCTGTGAGTTAGTCGGATCCTAGGGGCAAATCAAGTCCTCCCCAAGAGTACGTTTTCTTCCACAAATAAATAGCTTTAAAACTTTAAAGCTTTACTATCCTTTACTATGTTGTAACCCCTTCTGCTCATCAAAATGGTCCCTCCCCCTAACCCTAAGATAGAATTTTGGATCCGTCACTGGACGTAAAATATATGGGTGGTGAGTGGTCGTCGGTGTAGCAGGTATCTGTATGTGTGGGTAGGTGTACCTGTTGAGCGTGTGCGGCAGCACGGGCGCGAGCCAGGAGTGCGCGGCGTCACCGACGCGCGCGTTGTGTCCGTCGATGAGCTTGTAGTAGGTGTATGTGTTGTGTTGTGTTGTGTTGTGTTGGGTAGGTGTACCTGTTGAGCGTGTGCGGCAGCACGGGCGCGAGCCAGGAGTGCGCGGCGTCACCGACGCGCGCGTTGTGTCCGTCGATGAGCTTGTAGTAGGTGTATGTGTTGTGTTGTGTTGTGTTGTGTTGGGTAGGTGTACCTGTTGAGCGTGTGCGGCAGCACGGGCGCGAGCCAGGAGTGCGCGGCGTCACCGACGCGCGCGTTGTGTCCGTCGATGAGCTTGTAGTAGGTGTATGTGTTGTGTTGTGTTGTGTTGTGTTGGGTAGGTGTACCTGTTGAGCGTGTGCGGCAGCACGGGCGCGAGCCAGGAGTGCGCGGCGTCACCGACGCGCGCGTTGTGTCCGTCGATGAGCTTGTAGTAGGTGTATGTGTTGTGTTGTGTTGTGTTGTGTTGGGTAGGTGTACCTGTTGAGCGTGTGCGGCAGCACGGGCGCGAGCCAGGAGTGCGCGGCGTCACCGACGCGCGCGTTGTGTCCGTCGATGAGCTTGTAGTAGGTGTATGTGTTGTGTTGTGTTGTGTTGTGTTGGGTAGGTGTACCTGTTGAGCGTGTGCGGCAGCACGGGCGCGAGCCAGGAGTGCGCGGCGTCACCGACGCGCGCGTTGTGTCCGTCGATGAGCTTGTAGTAGGTGTATGTGTTGTGTTGTGTTGTGTTGGGTAGGTGTACCTGTTGAGCGTGTGCGGCAGCACGGGCGCGAGCCAGGAGTGCGCGGCGTCACCGACACGCGCGTTGTGTCCGTCGATGAGCTTGTAGTAGGTGTATGTGTTGTGTTGTGTTGTGTTGTGTTGGGTAGGTGTACCTGTTGAGCGTGTGCGGCAGCACGGGCGCGAGCCAGGAGTGCGCGGCGTCACCGACGCGCGCGTTGTGTCCGTCGATGAGCTTGTAGTAGGTGTATGTGTTGTGTTGTGTTGTGTTGTGTTGGGTAGGTGTACCTGTTGAGCGTGTGCGGCAGCACGGGCGCGAGCCAGGAGTGCGCGGCGTCACCGACGCGCGCGTTGTGTCCGTCGATGAGCTTGTAGTAGGTGTATGTGTTGTGTTGTGTTGTGTTGTGTTGGGTAGGTGTACCTGTTGAGCGTGTGCGGCAGCACGGGCGCGAGCCAGGAGTGCGCGGCGTCACCGACGCGCGCGTTGTGTCCGTCGATGAGCTTGTAGTAGGTGTATGTGTTGTGTTGTGTTGTGTTGTGTTGGGTAGGTGTACCTGTTGAGCGTGTGCGGCAGCACGGGCGCGAGCCAGGAGTGCGCGGCGTCACCGACGCGCGCGTTGTGTCCGTCGATGAGCTTGTAGTAGGTGTATGTGTTGTGTTGTGTTGGGTAGGTGTACCTGTTGAGCGTGTGCGGCAGCACGGGCGCGAGCCAGGAGTGCGCGGCGTCACCGACGCGCGCGTTGTGTCCGTCGATGAGCTTGTAGTAGGTGTATGTGTTGTGTTGTGTTGTGTTGTGTTGGGTAGGTGTACCTGTTGAGCGTGTGCGGCAGCACGGGCGCGAGCCAGGAGTGCGCGGCGTCACCGACGCGCGCGTTGTGTCCGTCGATGAGCTTGTAGTAGGTGTATGTGTTGTGTTGTGTTGTGTTGTGTTGGGTAGGTGTACCTGTTGAGCGTGTGCGGCAGCACGGGCGCGAGCCAGGAGTGCGCGGCGTCACCGACGCGCGCGTTGTGTCCGTCGATGAGCTTGTAGTAGGTGTATGTGTTGTGTTGTGTTGTGTTGGGTAGGTGTACCTGTTGAGCGTGTGCGGCAGCACGGGCGCGAGCCAGGAGTGCGCGGCGTCACCGACGCGCGCGTTGTGTCCGTCGATGAGCTTGTAGTAGGTGTATGTGTTGTGTTGTGTTGTGTTGTGTTGGGTAGGTGTACCTGTTGAGCGTGTGCGGCAGCACGGGCGCGAGCCAGGAGTGCGCGGCGTCACCGACGCGCGCGTTGTGTCCGTCGATGAGCTTGTAGTAGGTGTATGTGTTGTGTTGTGTTGTGTTGTGTTGGGTAGGTGTACCTGTTGAGCGTGTGCGGCAGCACGGGCGCGAGCCAGGAGTGCGCGGCGTCACCGACGCGCGCGTTGTGTCCGTCGATGAGCTTGTAGTAGGTGTATGTGTTGTGTTGTGTTGTGTTGTGTTGGGTAGGTGTACCTGTTGAGCGTGTGCGGCAGCACGGGCGCGAGCCAGGAGTGCGCGGCGTCACCGACGCGCGCGTTGTGTCCGTCGATGAGCTTGTAGTAGGTGTATGTGTTGTGTTGTGTTGTGTTGTGTTGGGTAGGTGTACCTGTTGAGCGTGTGCGGCAGCACGGGCGCGAGCCAGGAGTGCGCGGCGTCACCGACGCGCGCGTTGTGTCCGTCGATGAGCTTGTAGTAGGTGTATGTGTTGTGTTGTGTTGTGTTGGGTAGGTGTACCTGTTGAGCGTGTGCGGCAGCACGGGCGCGAGCCAGGAGTGCGCGGCGTCACCGACGCGCGCGTTGTGTCCGTCGATGAGCTTGTAGTAGGTGTATGTGTTGTGTTGTGTTGTGTTGTGTTGGGTAGGTGTACCTGTTGAGCGTGTGCGGCAGCACGGGCGCGAGCCAGGAGTGCGCGGCGTCACCGACGCGCGCGTTGTGTCCGTCGATGAGCTTGTAGTAGGTGTATGTGTTGTGTTGTGTTGTGTTGTGTTGGGTAGGTGTACCTGTTGAGCGTGTGCGGCAGCACGGGCGCGAGCCAGGAGTGCGCGGCGTCACCGACGCGCGCGTTGTGTCCGTCGATGAGCTTGTAGTAGGTGTATGTGTTGTGTTGTGTTGTGTTGTGTTGGGTAGGTGTACCTGTTGAGCGTGTGCGGCAGCACGGGCGCGAGCCAGGAGTGCGCGGCGTCACCGACGCGCGCGTTTTGTCCGTCGATGAGCTTGTAGTAGGTGTATGTGTTGTGTTGTGTTGTGTTGTGTTGGGTAGGTGTACCTGTTGAGCGTGTGCGGCAGCACGGGCGCGAGCCAGGAGTGCGCGGCGTCACCGACGCGCGCCTTGTGTCCGTCGATGAGCTTGTAGTAGGTGTATGTGTTGTGTTGTGTTGTGTTGTGTTGGGTAGGTGTACCTGTTGAGCGTGTGCGGCAGCACGGGCGCGAGCCAGGAGTGCGCGGCGTCACCGACGCGCGCGTTGTGTCCGTCGATGAGCTTGTAGTAGGTGTATGTGTTGTGTTGTGTTGTGTTGTGTTGGGTAGGTGTACCTGTTGAGCGTGTGCGGCAGCACGGGCGCGAGCCAGGAGTGCGCGGCGTCACCGACGCGCGCGTTGTGTCCGTCGATGAGCTTGTAGTAGGTGTATGTGTTGTGTTGTGTTGTGTTGTGTTGGGTAGGTGTACCTGTTGAGCGTGTGCGGCAGCACGGGCGCGAGCCAGGAGTGCGCGGCGTCACCGACGCGCGCGTTGTGTCCGTCGATGAGCTTGTAGTAGGTGTATGTGTTGTGTTGTGTTGTGTTGGGTAGGTGTACCTGTTGAGCGTGTGCGGCAGCACGGGCGCGAGCCAGGAGTGCGCGGCGTCACCGACGCGCGCGTTGTGTCCGTCGATGAGCTTGTAGTAGGTGTATGTGTTGTGTTGTGTTGTGTTGTGTTGGGTAGGTGTACCTGTTGAGCGTGTGCGGCAGCACGGGCGCGAGCCAGGAGTGCGCGGCGTCACCGACGCGCGCGTTGTGTCCGTCGATGAGCTTGTAGTAGGTGTATGTGTTGTGTTGTGTTGTGTTGTGTTGGGTAGGTGTACCTGTTGAGCGTGTGCGGCAGCACGGGCGCGAGCCAGGAGTGCGCGGCGTCACCGACGCGCGCGTTGTGTCCGTCGATGAGCTTGTAGTAGGTGTATGTGTTGTGTTGTGTTGTGTTGTGTTGGGTAGGTGTACCTGTTGAGCGTGTGCGGCAGCACGGGCGCGAGCCAGGAGTGCGCGGCGTCACCGACGCGCGCGTTGTGTCCGTCGATGAGCTTGTAGTAGGTGTATGTGTTGTGTTGTGTTGTGTTGTGTTGGGTAGGTGTACCTGTTGAGCGTGTGCGGCAGCACGGGCGCGAGCCAGGAGTGCGCGGCGTCACCGACGCGCGCGTTTTGTCCGTCGATGAGCTTGTAGTAGGTGTATGTGTTGTGTTGTGTTGTGTTGTGTTGGGTAGGTGTACCTGTTGAGCGTGTGCGGCAGCACGGGCGCGAGCCAGGAGTGCGCGGCGTCACCGACGCGCGCCTTGTGTCCGTCGATGAGCTTGTAGTAGGTGTATGTGTTGTGTTGTGTTGTGTTGTGTTGGGTAGGTGTACCTGTTGAGCGTGTGCGGCAGCACGGGCGCGAGCCAGGAGTGCGCGGCGTCACCGACGCGCGCGTTGTGTCCGTCGATGAGCTTGTAGTAGGTGTATGTGTTGTGTTGTGTTGTGTTGTGTTGGGTAGGTGTACCTGTTGAGCGTGTGCGGCAGCACGGGCGCGAGCCAGGAGTGCGCGGCGTCACCGACGCGCGCGTTGTGTCCGTCGATGAGCTTGTAGTAGGTGTATGTGTTGTGTTGTGTTGTGTTGTGTTGGGTAGGTGTACCTGTTGAGCGTGTGCGGCAGCACGGGCGCGAGCCAGGAGTGCGCGGCGTCACCGATGCGCGCGTTGTGTCCGTCGATGAGCTTGTAGTAGGTGTATGTGTTGTGTTGTGTTGTGTTGTGTTGGGTAGGTGTACCTGTTGAGCGTGTGCGGCAGCACGGGCGCGAGCCAGGAGTGCGCGGCGTCACCGACGCGCGCGTTGTGTCCGTCGATGAGCTTGTAGTAGGTGTATGTGTTGTGTTGTGTTGTGTTGTGTTGGGTAGGTGTACCTGTTGAGCGTGTGCGGCAGCACGGGCGCGAGCCAGGAGTGCGCGGCGTCACCGACGCGCGCGTTGTGTCCGTCGATGAGCTTGTAGTAGGTGTATGTGTTGTGTTGTGTTGTGTTGTGTTGGGTAGGTGTACCTGTTGAGCGTGTGCGGCAGCACGGGCGCGAGCCAGGAGTGCGCGGCGTCACCGACGCGCGCGTTGTGTCCGTCGATGAGCTTGTAGTAGGTGTATGTGTTGTGTTGTGTTGTGTTGTGTTGGGTAGGTGTACCTGTTGAGCGTGTGCGGCAGCACGGGCGCGAGCCAGGAGTGCGCGGCGTCACCGACGCGCGCGTTGTGTCCGTCGATGAGCTTGTCCGGAGTGCGCACATCCGCCGCACGCGCGTCCAGCACGTTCACGCTCGCCGGGTGCGCGCACACGTCTGATGAATCAAAGCCAGTCGATAAAGTCCAGCTATCTCCGTAGATATTAGCCAAGGATTCGATTGAGTGTCACCAACAACTTCTATTCAGAATAAAACAGCAGCTGCTTCGCGTATTTTCGCCGATTTGTTCAGTGCTACTTCAATAAGAAATCCTTTCAATGGATTTTAGAAAGGTAGTAAAATTGCTGAACTTAACGTTATTCTCTCGGGAGTGCCTAAGGGCGCTTTATTGGGTCCCATACAATACAGCAAGCGCTACTTTTCGACAGACGCAAATTAATACATACTTGACTGCCTCATACGTGCATGATGCAGATCTTCTGTAACTACATACATGGAATATAACATGAACTAAATCTAATTTCTAAAAAGTACTCGTAGTACCTAACTGAATAAAACTTATGTTCTTCAGTGAAAAAATTACTTACTTGTCTCTGTCATGGGTATTATATTGCCATGCGGATCATATAGCTCCACCCCAGTGAGGCCTACGTAGTAGGGGTCTCCCCAGGTGGAGAATATCGTCAGCTGTAGCACGAAGCCGGTGGGTGCCCCCATGTCCAAGTTGGTGCCGTACACCAGGCAGTCCATGCGGAAGCTGTCCGAGTCTTCTGCGTCGTCCAGTCTATTTACATCAAATCATGTAAATTAACGGCTTTCCGAAAACAAGATGATGTAGGTAAAAGATGATGAATGATTATGAGGTGTGGAGGGAGAAACCGACGGACGTAAGCTGTCCAGTTGATTCATTCTCAACATAGGTTTATTAATTCCGTCATAATATTTAAATTGTTACTTCGATTTGAATCTGAATATAGTATTTGTGTCCTTTGTTTAAATGTTTTTACTACACCTATGTAAATGACAAGTGAATCTATTACTGCCCAATAGTTGTCTTTAAAAAATCGCATTACCCCACCCTGAGTGTGCATTCTCAGCTCAGTTTGGCAACGACAAAATGAGATAGATGTTTAATGAATGTCGTACGGACCTGTCGTCGATGGCGGCGAGGTGTATCTGCTGCACGTAGTCGTAGCACGTGTCGCCGGGCGCGCGCCGCAGCAGCAGCGGCCGGTAGTGCAGCGCCGCGCCGTCCGCCGCCACGCGCACGTGCTTCGCGCCGATGTACGACAGCTCCATGTTCGCGTTGTAGTTCCACACACGGATACCTGCACGATACGACACGATCAGGGCCTATGTACCACAGCTATTCTTATAGGCAAAGTGCCAATGATCAAACACATGTAACTTATGTCCGGTAACCGGCACATTCTGTGTGGTAACGGATTAACAAGTGTTAGTATGATAGACCAAATGGTCTTATTGACTTACAGTAATGTTATAGTGACACAAATTATGAGGAGATATGACTAGCAGTAGACTGCGAAAGGCTCTACGACGACCACACGTGAATGACACATCTTTGTTCCCTTATATTGCAGAAGTCAAGTCAACAAAAATTTGCATTTCTTACGACTTGGGTGCTACAACATTCAACGTTGCGAGTAAACGATACATATAGGCACCTGTATAAAATTTGGTAATCTTTGTTCTGGAATTTCTAGCAACCAATTTACCAATATTTGTGTCCGAAAAGAACTTACTAGTAATCTCAGTAGGCTCGGACAACTCCATGACGATGTGACAGAACTTGTTGCCGGCGGCAAAGTTGGTGCACCACATGTCCTCGAAGTTGGTGGTGATGTTGCAGCCGTTGAACAGCGCCTTGCACTCGATCAGGGCGCTGTGGTCCGGCACTTGCTCGTCCGAGATGAAGGCTGTGTACGCGTATGCGCGGTGAATGTTTATCACTTCGTTGTAGCAGAGCAGCTCTATGCCTGAAGAAGGAAAATACAGAGCTATTATGTCGCCATTAAATGAGCGAACCCAAAACGTAAGTTTCCTTATTTTTTTTATAGACTTACGCCTGTATCCCCGAAGGGGTAGGTAGAGGTGTAAATTACACCTACATTACGACTTGAATTTTCAGGTCCCACGTAATAGGGGGCGAGCCTATTGCCGTACCGGGCACATTACCAGACTCCGTGCTGCTACTGAGAATTTCATAACGGAAAAACCCAATAACACTGCCTGACCCGGGAATCGAACCCGGGACCTCCCAATCCCACGCGCACATTTATGCCGCGAGACCAACGAGGCAGGCAGTTTCCTTTAATTTGGTTTTATTTTCGCTTGCAATAGTATCAACTTGAAAAGTACTTAATAGTTGCAGTTTTCGTTTACGTTGTCCATTCGTCATACCTTGACAAGAATCTTCTTCGTCTACAATACTTACCTACTTGCTGTTGCATAATAAATTATCAGTAGGTAGGTACTATAGGAAAATTATACCGCTTGTAACCTTTTTAAAAACTGCATGACAACGTAGCCATCCACATTCGTAGGAAATGATAACCTTTAATTAAATTTTAAGACATAAAGTCAGCGATATGTATCACTGCTGGCTCACAATATTTTAAATAACATAGCGATAAAGACAAACAACGCTATCCAAAAAATGCTCATGAACAATAAAATAATATCAACCGATCAGTAGATTTATTGAATCTACCATTGGTCGCTGACGTGAGTACGAGGCTCTGCTGTACGTGATTTTTAGGGTTCCGTACCTAAAAGGTAAAAAACGGAACCCTATTACTAAGCCTCCGCTGTCTGTCTGTCTGTCTGTCTGTCACCAGGCTGTATCTCATAAACCATGATAGCTAGAAAGCTGAAATTTTCACAAATTATGTATTTCGGTTGCCGCTATAACAACAAATACTAAAAATAAAAAAATGAAAATATTAAGGGGGGGTCCCATACAAAAAACGTGTTTTTTTTTCGTATCTTTTGCTCAAAATTACTAACTGTAACAGGTAGACGCTTTAAATTTTCACAGAATATGTAGTTGTATATTACCTTTCAAAATAAATAATTAAATTTAAAAAAAGTAAATAATAAAGGGGGGCTCCCATACAACAAACGTAATTTTTAAGCAATTTGTTACTCGATCTTAATAAACAGGTAGAAACTTATAAAGTATTTAAGTATGTATACATACAACGAACGTGATTTTCTTTTATAGATGATGGTACGGAACCCTTCGTGCGCGAGTCCGACTCGCACTTGCCCAATTTTTTGTTTTTAACGTTCTTATGTGTTACCATGTAACCTAAACGAATTTAAGAATTTAATTTGAATTAATTGAACCACGATGACAAAAGAAGAAGACGACTAGAAAATATTTGTATTTTTTGAATATTTTGATTTATGGGACCTTTGATGGACTTACTCCAACAGAAGTTCCATCCACTCCGGTGGTCCAACCAGCCTAGATAACGGGGCAGTTGGAGTATCGTTTAATTTACCCCGGTAACGTCGATCCCGGTACCATTGATCCCGATAGCGTACATTCCGGCGTCGTACCTATAACGGGGTGGATGGCATAGATAGAGGTTCATCTACCCCAGTCAGATACATCAAAATCAATTTACATACTGCCTGCAGACATAAGCCACTCCGCTATCAATGCGCGTCATGTGCTGTGCGATCAATACAGATACATAGTTGTGGCAATGCGTTGATAAGAGTCTAAATTGTAGAATCCTGTTTAATTTATTTTATGTTATTAAAAAAAGTGTCCAATACCTACTAATATAATAAATAAAAATAACATCACCTCGGACTAGTCGTTTATATGGATCACGACTGTAAAAATATCTATTATCTACACACCACTGCATAACACCTCGTATCACCTTAATAGGTGTGTTACAGTACGGAAAATACACATAAGATTATTAAATGTTTACAAAATCTAACCTGGACAGATGTCTACCGGGAAAAGGATGCTAATGCAGCATTTGATTGCTTTCATAAATTATTCTACTTATTTTATTTTCTCCATTTTCCAAAAGTGAAGATAAAAGTAAACATTAAAAAAAAGAGTAAACAAGTTTGGATGACAAAGGATCTGAAACAAAGTTGTCGAACTAAGAGGTTTTTACGGTACCAATACTATAAACATAAAAATACCAATAATAAAATAAAATATACGACATTTTCAAAAATTTTACAGTAGTGCATTCATAACGCTAAACGATTGGCTAACATAAAATTTATAACTAAAAACAAAAATAAGTGTAAAGCAACCTGGACAGTTATAAAAAGAAAAACACAATGCAAAACCCAGAACCGATATAGACTTAATTCAAATTGACGATACAACATTTACAAAACCTGTAGAAATAGCTACTGTCTTTAACAACCACTTTTTAAACAGCACACCTACACTACACAGCAGGACACAAAGCAAAATTTGATTTTAAATTCAAATGCAAATTCGATGTTCCTCACACCTATGTCCGTAAATGATGTGAAAGAACAGATAAAGTCCTTAAAAAACACAAATTCTGTGGGTTACGATGAACTTAATACTAAAATCATTAAGCTATGCCAGAACGAATTAAGTGGAATCTTAACGCACCTCATTAACCTTGCCTTTTCGCAAGGTGTGTTGCCAGACTCATTAAAACGATATCGATAGTTGTACCACTATATAAAAAAGGGAAGAAGTGTGAAGTGACAAATTATCGTCCCCATAACATTAATACCCATCTTTTCAAAATTATTTGAGAAATGCCTTCTTAAAAGATTGATTAGCTTCTGCGAGAAATATAATATTATAAAGAAAGAACAATTCGGCTTTCAAAAACATAAATCCACAACCTTGGCTATCTTCTCATTTCTTAAAGTAGTCATGACTAACATCAACAACCGTCAATTCACAACAGGACTATTCTTTGATTTATCGAAAGCATTCGATTTAGTCCAACATGATATACTTGTAAGTAAACTCGACGCTATGGGCATCAGAGGAATTCCACTGCGATGGATATCGTCCTACCTAACCAATAGGCAGCAAAGTGTCACAATTAACAGCATTAATTAAAATAAGGAACTAATAGCATATAACTCTGAGTTTACAAGCGTCCAACGCGGCGTTCCCCAGGGTAGCATACTAGGCCCTACATTGTTCCTTTTATACAGTAACGATATCGTTAAAGTGACAAACCATAAATGTTTCCTTTATGCCGACGACATTGCTATAGTTGTTACCAGTGACAAAAAAATGTAAGACAGTAACTGATCATGAAGCGGAAATTAATAATACAATAGACAATCTTATTAAGTGCCTCAATAATAATCATTTATCAATAAATCTTAATAAATCTGTATACCTTCAATTCAATCAATCATACAATAATAAACATAAATTTAAAATGAACATACCAAAGATTATTCAAGTAGCACAAACTAAGTTTTTAGGAGTAATGGTTGATGAAAACTTAAACTGGAAAGCACAGGCTGAAAGTTTATGTAATAAAATAAACAAATTTGTATTCGCCCTAAGACATATAAAAAATGAAACAGATATGAAAACATCTGTGCTGTCATATCGAGCATACGTGGAATCCTTGCTACGATATGGGTTAATTATGTGGGGAAACAGTACCGACCTAAATAGAGCATTTGTCGCTAAGAAGTGTTTAAGAGCCATCTACGGAATACCACCAGACGAGTCATGCCTACCGATATTCAAAAAGCTAGGGCTGCTACCATGACCCGCGTTGTACATATACGAAGCTTGTATGTTTGTTCAACATCACAAACAACTCTTCAAAACTGCGGCAGATTTAAGTTCTCCAAACAGGCGCGACCCACACCGACTCGTATTTGACGATACACCTCAATTGACCAAGTACAACAAGAGCTGCGTAGCCATGACGATACGTATTATATATTAAATAACAGGCTTTTTAAAATCAAAATTAGTGATTGGCTTATAGAAAATTCATTTTATAGTCTCAATGAATATATATAGAGTACACATATTCACAAACTATAACTATAATTTTGCATGCTTAGTTTAAGCAAAACATGTATTGCACGGAAATTTTATATTGTAACACCTTACACACCATGTTTTTTAGCAAATAAATATATTATTATTATTCCTCTTTATTTAATTTCATTCTCATTAATCCTACTTTATATAATTAAATCACTTTACAAAAGAAATATTTAACCATATAAAACAGGACCACGGAGACCCACCGGCATCGGGCACAGGGACCAAGCTACCGGTGGTTAGGGCTCCAGAGAGAGGAACCTCCGAACGATGCGTGTCGTGTCCAGCAATACTGCCTTCTGTATAGAGGACTTGATCCAGCCGTCTAACGAGAGCCTCTTGAGGTGGTGGTCGAGGCTCTTGGCAATAAGACCATTTACGGCACGACTATCGGTACAATGATCGCCGAGTCAATATCCCACATGTCGACAATCTCGTTAGCCAGGTCACGAGATTGTCGACATTATTATTATTATTATTATTTTCTTCATACATTTTTTGTTACTCGGCTGTTTGCCGGATTTTTAGAATAGTACGGGCCAAAGCCAAGTGCTATCCTAGGAAGAATGATAAGTCTATGTTTGTGTCTGCTCTTGATGTTGTGTTTTATTATGAGTGTTTGTTGGTCGAGTGTGTGAGGGAACTAATGTGGTTTCATTTTCGTTCTGCAGAAATTTTCGGAAAATCCTGCAGGTATTTAATATAGCCGCTTTCTGAAGAATTTGGTATGTGTAGGGTGGTAAATCGAGTGTTTTTAGTGATTGGTGTAGCTGCTTAGGTATAACACCTGTTTATTATTATTAGGTAATCGCCCGTCATTAAGCAAAGTACCGCTAAGTCGAGTATTGAAATTAAAAGAATCTTCACCTGTTAGTCCGATCAAATGCCTTTGTCCCCAATTCGACATGAGTGTAAGCATCACTTTCTTGGCCACATACTTGGTCTCCTTCTCCTCAATGTCTAACGCTTCCAGCAAGGCCGTAGGGCTCAAGTTGTGGTTGCTATCGTTGGCGGTGGGAGGCCTCTTGTCGATCATGTTCGAGTAATCATTCATCGGTTCATTGTCACGGAGCAACGCTTGGAAGTTCTTATCGTTCAGCATTATGGATTCCAGAATCGTTGTGTCTTTGGTGAAAAGGATCGTCTGGAAACATAGTTTAAAATATCAATAAGTATAGGAGCTTGCAGAGACCTATAGGTAAATTATAAAGTGCTTGTTGCACCAGCCAAATTTTATAGGATCTACTGATATAACCACTGGGCAAATCATCAGCACTATGGCCCTCAGCAGAATGGACCTTCGGCGGGTTCTATCAGAAGGAGATTCACAGATCCAATAGGTAACTAATCGTATCTTGTATCGCCATTACACCTTTGCCTCGACAGTTTTCCATACTATCCTAACAGGCCCTCTAGAGTCTAGGACCTAGGATAACCACACTTCTTTTGAAGTTTATTGGTGTCTGATATGGGAGCTCTTTGGTAAGATCGTAATATTGGCGCGGAGTTTGAGTTGCATCTGTTATTTATATAAAAATACAGTTCTGTTTTAGCTATATCTTAACACGTTCAAGGACGCAATCACTTGAGTCTGGTCTACTAGAATAACACAGTAAACGTCTATACAAAATTATTTGACGTATGGGTACGTTGTGTCCCATGACATTATATGTTTTATGTAAAGAGATCGTGACACAATCGTTGTATCACGTCATCGTTTGCATACGTTCTATCATCATAAGTAAAATTAACGAGAGACGTCTAATAACGTCTTTATTAGTGGTTTTTCAAGAACTTTCACTTTCACCACCTGATGTTTTTCCTTGTCGATTGTAACGTTAAAGGGCGTATATGTGACGTCGTTGCTGACGCGCTGACCCCTACTACTCTTGGCTGGCCGCCTCTTCTCCCAGCCGCCTATATGTATATACCGTGGCGCAGGAGCGTTCAACCCCCCTTTCGGATCCCGGACACCGCCGCTGCAAGTTAAGTGCTCCTTCTCTCCAGGAGCACCGAAGTCGCGTCTGCCTGCCTTCCTACGCCCTGAGTTTAGTCTTAGCTCTTAAACTAGTTGCTACCGTGTATATATGTAACGCTTGCTCTAATAAAAAATACTTTGTAACCAGTAAATCAATATTTAATTTATCTCCAATACACATACCTACTAGGTAACTCATTAGGCATATACGAGGGGCGTTCAAAAAGTCATGAGAATGACGTGTTAATGGACCTCCATGGAGAAAAAAAAAATATTGTCACAAAAAGATTAGGTCTTTGTCATAATAACCTCAAATAATTAGCTTTCTATCTCGTCTGTGTCAGTTGTATTTTTATAGGTTTGTGACGTGTCGATAGCTCTTGCTGAAAATGGATAAAATTGAAATCCGTGCGGTGATAAAATACTTTTGCTTGAAAAATTTTACGACGGAACAAATTTTTAAAGATTTACGTGAGACATTGGGGGAATTCGCTCCTCCATATTCCACAGTGGCTCGGTGGTGTGCAGAGTTTAAACGTGGTAGAACATCGGTTAAAGATGACCCGCGCTCGGGCCGCCCTTCGACGTCAGTCACTCAGGAAATGGTCGAAAAAATTGTTCTGGATGATCGTCGCGTAACAGTCCATTTTATAGCTGAAGAGTTGAAGATTTCAAGTGGTAGTGTGCATAGCATTTTGCAAGATCACTTAGGAATGAAAAAGGTATCCGCGCGTTGGGTCCCAAGAATGCTAACGGACGCACAAAAGCAAATGCGACTCAACATTTCAAAGAGCTCATTGGAACTGTTTCAACGAGATCCTGAACTTTTTTTGGCTTGATTCCTAACAATGGATGAAACATGGCTTCATCATTATGATCCAGAAACGAAACGGCAATCAATGGCCTGGAAAAGACCGTCATCTCCCACACCAAAGAAATTCAAAACTCAACCATCTGCCGGCAAGATCATGGGCTTAGTTTTTTGGGACAGCCAGGGGTTGATAATGAATGAATACCTTGAACATGGAGCCACTATAACAGGAAATGTCTACGCAGAACAAATAAAAAAAATTACGTCAGGAAATTCTTGAAAAGCGACGAGGAAAACTCGCGAAAAAGGTTTTGTTCCATCAAGACAACGCACCGGCGCACAAGTCTGCAGTTGCCATGGCAGCAATCCTAGATGCTGGCTTTGAAATCCTTGATCATCCGCCATATTCACCGGACTTGGCCTGTAGTGATTTCTACCTATTTCCGTGTTTGAAAGAACACGTGAGAGGCGCAAAATTTGAAAATGACGAAGAAGTGAAGGCCGCCGTAAACAATTTTTTAAGTACTCAAGAAGAAGATTTTTTTAAAAAGGGAATTTTGGCTTTAGAAAAAAGATTTACTAAATGCATTAACTTAAAGGGTGATTATATCGAAAAATAAAATAATATTAAATAAATTTATTTTCTAACATAGCTATTCTCATTACTTTTTGAACGCCCCTAGTAGTCTAATCATCACTAGCTACATACGCACCCCATAACGTTACACTGGCGCCCAACAATTTTAAGGGCTCAGGCATCTGACACGGCTTCTGGTTGCTTCCTTTTTACTGTTTGTTTCGGTGTGTAAGTGTGTTCACAGTCGGTAAGTTGTTCATTTTATTGTTCATAATGTGTTATATAACGCATTAAGGGTTACATAGGGCATTAGGCAATATAGTCGACTAAAGGCTTGCGCCACGTCTTATGTACCTTTTAACTTATTTTCTAACCCAAATTCGTTAGACTAAGTAACAGATTTGGGAATACATGGGGGCAAAGGCAACATTGTCGACTTAAGACACCTACCACGTGTTTTGCACCCATCTTATTTTCGTATAATTGGTTCTATAACTCAAATTCGTTTGCGAATGACGCATTTGTAATTGTACAATTATATTTTTTATGTGTAGGTAGATTCCGTTTCGCGCTATTCTTACGTACTGACATAACTTGTTTACTTACTACATATGTATATCTTTCTTTTAAACGACCCACTGTGAACAGATTTGCATTATCTTTTATTTTATTGTTATATTATAAGTATAACCCGTCTGTGAGCGATTATTGGTGCTGTTAGGTTTTTCTTTTTACGTGACTTAGTTTTTTTTAATGTAACTTAGCCATGTATTTTAAAATAAATTTCAATCATTTAGTAAAATCGGAGCTCGTTTATAAAGTGTTTTTTAGTGGCGGTGACAAGTCTGGCTCGGTGGCCGAGTTACGCCATGGAAGCCAAATGGGAAGGATTCACAGGATTAAAATATTTATTCAAACCAAAGTCTTGTTAATAATAAGCGCCGTTTTTACAAAATTTGCCAGACTCCGAGCTATAGAACAACACTGGCCTCTCGGCATTTTAAAGTAGTTAGCTGCCATCTCTACAATGTAGTTAACAAAAGTTGCAATATATATCCACTGCTTCGATCCCAATGTAAGAAAGAAGTAACGAAATGGCTTATGACCAAAACTTACGCCGAAACGGAATTCTTACTTAAACTGGCCATACTTTGATCAACTAACATACAAACACACACATACATACACACACACCCATACATACACACACACCCATACATACACACACACCCATACATACACACACCCATACATACACACACACCCATACATACACACACAGACATACACGCGCACACAACAACATCGTTCCTTATCACGTTTCTGATTGCTCACACGAACACTGATTATTATGTAATTACCACGCAAACACACTACGAGACCCTGGTACCCAAAACTCAAGTTTAATCTTACCTTGGGTACCAGAGCACAACAAATATTAGTCTGTTACATTGAATAATGGCGTTAGCACTGGGGTGGGCGTCTCGTTTGTGCGCACCTTAATGAGTTGCGTGCGCCTCGGCCTGTCATCTGCGTCTTTGTTGACTGAGGACGCGGATGGCGGGTTGAGACGCACCTATGTGCGCGCAGGTGTTCTTCGGGGTGTCCGTTCCGGTGTTGACGTTATTATTCAATGTCCAATAAAATTGTTTGAGATCATCTACCTACCTGTGTTCATGGTGCATGTAACTTTTTGAAAAATAAAGAATTTGAATTTGAATTTGTTTGTAAAGAAATTTTTGTATTTATTTATTAAATTGCGAGGGCGCAACACAGAGTTATTCTTAAAATTATGAAATTTTCGAATTAAAATTTTATTTCAAAACCTTTACAAGATAATAACGTTGTGGTACTTCCAACTGATAGTACCTAAAAGCAGGCCTCCGTCACTGGCTCAAATTCGCGCGATAAACACCTACCATTTCGTGTATCCATATGGATACAAGCGACAGAGGGCCGCCGCACGCCCGCCAGAGCGTACGCACGGCACGTTTCCTGCGCTTTCTTATAAAAATGCCGAGGAATTATTGAGCAGTGGATGGATGTAAAAGCCAAAAAACAAACAAAAAGTTGTCGTTCTTTTCACTGCCGAAAGACGAACAATGGTAAGTAGTTACTTACTTATATCAAATCTTATCTACTAATTTTATTGACACTTCTTTATCCGCCACAATTTTTTTTATACGTGGGTACATACAAATTCAAAGATGAAATTCGAAATATAAGAAACAGATCAAAACGACGCAACTCGCAAGGCAATGACGCGATAAAGTACTTTATCTGTTACGATATATGTTTACCACACCTCTAAGAGTTACCTTCCAAATAAGTAAATTCAAAATTAGAACGAAATTTGTATGAATTTATTTGCCGAGTATTTTATACAGAACTTATCAGACTTATTGGACAGTGGTGAAACCGGCACTTAATATTGTTTAACATACATCTTTTCATTTCTATGTGACATGAATAATTTATTGATCACCTAGTTTTTTGTCACGACGAAGACGACTGGTCGTAAGAAATATATATCTTTTTACGCTTTGTGACTTAATTGATAGGTGTCATGGTTGTAATTAGGTTGAACTTAAAACTGTGTATGTATATGTTAAAGCCATAGTGATTAATATAAAATTATACATAATGACTGGTCAATATATATAATTACTAAATTACCTAGAAGATTCGATAAATTAATTACATCATTTAGATGTTATTCATAAAGGCAGGCCAAAAAAGTCAAAGTAATAAATAAATACAATACAAATTACTTGCCTTACCACTCGGATACAGCGTGGCATGATCACCAAGCTACGCTTTAATGAAATGGGGAGTCATGAGAAGATGTTTAATGATGTTTGTTCACAAGAAAACCTAACCTAACCTATTAAAATGGTTCTTCTGGTTAATCGGCCACTTCATATATCGATATCCAGTACAAAACTATTTCAAATAAACTTTGCAAGCTTCAATAATTTACACCTGTTATATTACTTCATCCAAGACTACAAGCTAGTTAATGTGATTAATTCGGTGCCAAATATTACTTTGTCCAAAGTGAGTAGATATTACACATTAATGGCTAGATAGTATATATAATACCTGTATTTATTATTTTGGCTGTAACATATATATATATATATATATATATATATATATATATATATATATATATATATGAATACTAGCCGTTTCCAGCGGTTTCACCCGCCTCATGAGGGAACTTCTTCGCGTACCCGAAAATCCCAAATATCTTACCTATCTGTATTTTTCTAAAATAAAATATAGCCTATGCTACTCGCAGACAATGTAGCTTTCTAATGGTGAAAGTATTTTGAAAATCGGTCCAGTACCTAGTTTTCGAGTTTATCCATTACAAACAAACAAATTTTACCTCTTTATAATATTAAGTGTAGATAATGTAATTTAGGATCAAATGACATGACAAATGATCAAATGAAAAATTATTCCTTAGAAATATGCTGCAAAATTCACGTCATAGTAACTGTCAAGAAGACATTTGTGACTTGCTTCATAGGTCAAATGCTACCACTCTTCTTGAACGGCCCATACCTGGCCAAAAATGTAAGGCAGGAACACCTTCAGCAGTTGCCTTAAACGGCGAAACCGACTACAGATTCGATTTGCCTGCAAAAAATGCGTTGACCTATGTGTCAGGGTATTTATTGTTTAAATGTAGCAAGAAACATAACTGCACTAGATTTAATGCTTTGTTACAGGCGAAACCTAATGTCGACGAACCAACACTATATACTCATTTCAAAGCCTATAATAAAGATACATCTTTTTATGGTAGCCTAAAAGTTCCGCCAGAAACGTTTATAAATTTATTGAAAAATTAGAAATATTATTCGTGAATAATTTTGACAACGTGCTTATGAATTGATCGGGTAGCACCGTGTTGGAAATTCTAAATAAAGTCGATTTGCCTGGTGTTTGCTCATGTTTTCCGCATAATTACTTATTAAAATTATTTACAAGATTAAGGATATTTTCAACATTGAAATTTAATAACCGCGAATTTAAGACAAGGAACAAAATATCTTAATCATTTCATAAAACTCAAACATATTTAACTTTAACAACAAAACTCAAATATATTTACAAATATAAATATGGTTATTTCGCAACATTCGTTTTATTTCCAAAATCATTATAGGAACAACCCTAGCGCCTTCGTTTGATGACGCGCTTGTACGTAAGTCAAACAATCTACAACTCTTTGCGTGCGTAGTTAAGGTACATTTCTGTTCACTGCGAAAATCGGCTATTATTATTAAGATTTTGTAGGTGATTATAGCGTAGGTATTTTCGGTTTTGTATGGGAGTGATGTATCTGTTACGAAGTAACTATTTAGTAATCTGTGCTAAAAGGCGCGTTTACTAAAATATGTACGATATTGGCTCATTTCCGTATGCGGTTGGTGACGAATATAGAGTAATTTATTATTCACGTTATTGAGTTATTCTGTCTAGCGATAGAGGCATTTTACGCTACCTTTGTACCGACCGATTGTATTTGATAAGGATAGTTGTAAGTCGTTTACATAGGTAGTTAGGTTCATACAGAGAGTCAGACAGAAGGCATAGGTAGGTAGGTACAATTAAATATATACCAATAGAGACCTACGCACAGTGTTTTATGAAGACCATTTTCCGGACACCGTCTTTTTTATTAAAGAAGCTAATAGATATATTCAATAAAAAGAAATATTTCGTATCCCCATTAAGCTAGCATCTCTAGTTTTTTAGAAAAACTTTTTTGAAAATCTTCATATTTTAAAGCGGATATTTAGAAAAAAAGATATTCCTCTTAAACTAAGCATGATACGCAATAATAATGTTACAAGCACCGATAGCGTCTCTTTCACTGCACATTTTACAGTTAAAATGAACCTCTTAACTTGACTAGATTCAAATTTAAGCAAGATTTTGGATTTTTAGATTTTCTTACTTTTCCCGAAGATTCTACCAAATGTGGAAAAGTTATATATACAGAAAGGAAGTTCTTTACTTTCCTCATCTACTCAATAAATTTCAGACCCCAAATCCATGGAATCTAGAAGTTATTCCATATTACTGTTTTTGCTAGTTTTGTCATATTTATATTCTGGATTTTAATGATTAAATTTTTATTCGATATTGATTTCTTTACAACATATAATTTAGTTATAAAATCAATATCGAATAAAAATTTTATCATTAAAACCCGGAATACAAATGTGAAAACCCTAGCAAAAACTGTTAATTTGGAATAACTTCTAGATTCCATTGATTTGGGGTCTGAAATTTATTGAGTATATGAGGAAAGTAAAGAGCATCATTTCTGTATATATAACTTTTCCACATTTGGTAGAATCTTCGAGAAAAGTAAGAAAATCTAAAAATCCAAAATCTCGCTTAAATTTGAATCTAGTCAAGTTATGAGGTTCATTTTAACTGTAAAATGTGCAGTGAAAGAGACACTATCGGTGCTTGTAACATTATTATTGCGTATTATGCTTAGTTTAAGAGGAATATCTTTTTTTCTAAATATCCGCTTTAAAATATGAAGATTTTCAAAAAAGTTTTTCTAAAAAACTAGAGATGTTAGCTTAATGGGGATACGAAATATTTCTTTTTATTGAATATATCTTTTAGCTTCTTTAATAAAAGACGGTGTCCGAAAAATGGTCTTCATAAAACACTGCTACGCTTGCTGGCTTAAAAAGTTTATCCAGGTTTACCATTTATATTTTAGGTACTTTTCGGTGCTTTTCCAGACAGTTAATTAACCTTAGTCATATCTATTTCTATTTTGTTAGGAACATCAAGCAACCTCATACATAAATGGAGCTGTTTGGTGACGAACTTTACCTACATTAGGAATGAGAATGTCAGTAACTTAACCTGTAGATAACACTCAAACCCTTGCTTAACTTGATGGTCAAATAATTAAATGGTCGGCTCGGTCAGTAAGTAGAGCATAGCCCACAGGTACAGGCTTTGCTCTACTTACTGACTAAGCCTAGACTCATTTTCTCCACATGCACGGCTAGAATCAGATCAAATTATCTCATATTATGTACCTAAGCGCTTGTTTATGGCTAACCTAACTTAACATGTGAAGTGAAAAGTGAAATAGAGATTTTTTATTAAAATTGTCACCCGGTCCGCGACCCTCTAGTTCTGAGTGTCTTATAGGTAAGTATATAAATCATTTAAACATATTTAGAAGTACTCACTACATACTTACATCACCAAAGGAAGACAGTGATCCCTTCAATTCGCCGCTGGATCTTGCTATCTCTCCGTGGAAAATTATCTGGTCATCCAATTTGATCTGAACCAACCTGACACCTCTTGTAGAATATATACGAGATTTGTTGTAATTCTGCAAAGAAGAAAATCATTGGCACACGGCACACTCATGAAATGGATGGTAGTTGGTAGGTATTTCTATTTGATGTTCATCCTTAACAGAACTAGAATATCGGTATGTATCTGGACTTACTGCCAAGGTACTGGGAACCTACGGCTGGAAACGGAAGCACCTGGGACAACCTATATGTTGCTACACTGGAACTTCTACTCTGAAACCGTGTCACACATTTTCACGTAGCCTTTCTGTGGTAGTTTCGTACTGTCGTGTCAAAGTACTATGAGGTATAACGCCATAAGCTTCAACTTACCCATATCCTTAACAAGGCAAGTTTGACGGAGCCCGCGAGCAGTATAGTGAGTGCTATAGCGTTGCCTCGCGGCGCCGGCGCAGTCCACGCGTGCCTCTCGTCGCGTGTCCTCACTACTCCATCCACGATGTTTTCGGCGCGGCCGTGCTTCGACTGGTCGCCTGTATCTGAATCTGTCCACACCTGAACAGTATGCCAGATAATGCTACAGCTAGTGGCAAGGTGATTATACAGTATTCCAGAGAAGCACGTAGGTTCTATGGTTACATATTCAATGTCTCTTAAATATAATCAAAATATTAAGGAGAGGTGCAATTCAAAGGTTGAGCGCGCCCACTTTTCGCAAGCTAAATCTAATTCAGAAAATTATTTTGGTTTGATTGGAGGCTTGAGTTTAGGAAGAGAAACACTAAAAAGTATTAATGGGTCTTTGGAAGAAAACGGATTGCCTAGATCCATCCCTGAATAAAAAAAATGCCTTAATATTTCGTGCATATTTTTTTCTGGAAGTACCTATAAGTAAACAAATTAATATTTTTTCTGATAGTCATCGGAACTTACTTTTTCAACATTAACAGCTGCACCATTCGAATCGAACAGTTCAATGCCATTCAAGCCAACTAAGTATTTATCTCCCCAATTAGAAAATATTTTCAGTTCTAACAATCTTCCTTCTGGCAATTCCGGTATAACGAATTCATTTTTACTTTTGCTCTTCTGTGTATTTTTCATTGGAACTGAACTCATTGATGCTGGCTTCTTCGTCAGACTTACAGACGCCGGTTTTTTGCTACCTAAAGGATTATTTTGATGAAAATTTGTCGTGCCCTCTTTTAATATTAACTTCTTACGATTTTTGTTTTCTGTAGGTCCTAAAATAAAAACATACTTAATTATTATTATGATCGTTTTTTGAAGCCAGGTTCTTATGATCGTCTGACGGTATTTGTAAAGTAAACATACGAGGTCTGTTCAGAAAGTATCTGAGTTCTCAATTTGACAGTAACGTACCTATTACTATTTTATTGGCTACCTGCCGACACCTACAGTTCGTTTATAATTTACTAGATGATGCCCGCGGTTACACTCGCGTTATTTAAGGCTACTGCTCCGGTCCCGCGGCTCATAGCGTGATGTTATATAGCCTATAGCCTTCCTCGATAAATTACCTATCTAACACTGAAAGAATTTTTCAAATCGGACCGGTAGTTCCTGAGATTAGCGCGTTCAACCAAACAAACAAACAAACTCTTCAGCTTTATAATATTAGTATTAGATGTTACGTGTACCTATTAATATTTTGCTTTTGACTGATTTCGTTGTTATTTATTATTTAAAATGACGAGCAGATGAGATCAACGAATTGACATTAAATTGCTTGAAACTCAGAAAAACTAGCTTCGAGGTACCTATATAAGTACTCGAATCATGCACAAGGCCATTGAGGATGAGTGTATGGGCAAAACATACATAAAATAAGAGTCGTATAATTATTTTAAAAGTGTACGAAGCTATGGAGGCATTTCGAGGTAATATCAATGCCGATTGTTTTTAGTAATATGAATAGGTATATGCCGACAGGTCAGACGGATGATAAATAATATAACGTCGAAATTCTGAAATGATTGTAGGTATGTTGCTTGTATGATTAAGACAACGGCTGCATTTTTAGTTAAAAGCGGTGACGGGCGATAATGCCAGCGCAGCGCTCCCGTCTTATGTTGTGTAGAATTTTTTAGTCCTCACAGCAGTTTTTGGTCACCGCATGTGAAAACCTTTCAAATCGCCCCGGTTTTCTAGTGATGTGCACTTGAGGCTTCCAGGGCTACTTTGCAGAGTGCAAACACTGTTGGAACCGTGTTATTCAATTAAATGGGCAAAACTAGTTGTAACTTGCCCAGTGGCAAAAAATTGCGCCAGCTCGTAGATATGACTGTAGTTAGGATACTTTTCGGATAGACTAAATATATCTGAGATTACTTATGCTTACTTGAACCGATGATGACGTCATGAAAATCATTATCTACCCCGTTGTTCAGTCGCCTGTGCCTCGGCGTGACATAGTGTGGCAGTAAATCTGATAAAAAGTCATTTGACCCGCCATTGGACGAGTCGCCCCAATCTAATTTACCCCTGACATTGTACATCCGCCGGCCGTTTTGTGGGTAGCCTAAAAAAATAAAACAATGGAATAGGTAGTAAAATAATAATAGCCGTCACGCTACGCGGTAATTATACCAAAGGGTTACAAAATAGGGTACGTTTACTAGCGCGGCTAGACGATGACTCGCGGAAGCGTTTTCAGGCCATTTAGTTTTACCCCAAGCTATACCTACTAATTATTTAATTAAAGGAAATTATTTCTCATTGAAATAATTATTATTTTGATTTGTCTATTGAAAGTTCATAAAACGTCGTAATACCTAAGTACCTTTGGTAAGGTACTTTTAAGAATAATTTTTTGTTTAATTTTTTGAGTGAGTTTACAGGTGGATGACCAGAATTCTAGATAAATTTGAAAATTAGCAAACTGTTGACCTAATAATTGATTACGATAAAATATTGAAGAATAAAAATTCAATTCAATTGAGAAATCAAGGTCCTAAGTCTTTTATGAATTTATCAGAGCGAGAGCGGTAACACCAGCCCTAAAGGTTTCTCTATCTGATAATTGCTTTAACCAACGAAGAAATAAAACTACTCCCTCCGACGGTTTATTCCCATCTAACACCCTAAAGTGTAACACTGTTACTCGTTGGTTTTTTATTCCCAACGAGTAACACATGATACTAATTGGGATATTTTTTTCCCAACGAGTAACACCCTGAGAATATGTGTTACTGGATGGGAATAAAAAGTTGCATCGAGTAACAGTTGTAACTTGTTGGGAAAACGCGCGGGTAAAGTATCCCAACGAGTAACAGTGCTACTCGTTGGCAAAAGACGCAAGTAAATCATCCCATCAAGTAACAGTCCCTACTGTTTTTTTGCATTTTATTTATTTAATCTTAAGTTTCAATCTAATTAATATTAATATAATCATTTAAGATATTTTAATAGATATTCATCATCCTCTTAGCTAAAAAAAATCCCAACGAGTAACAGTGTTACACTTTAGGGTGTTACTGGATGGGAATAAACCCCTCCGACCCTCCCACGTATAAATTTTTTATCAGAATGTTTTTTTTTTATAGACTTAGGGCTCATTCAGACAGAGAGCGGTCACGCGGTCAAGCGGTCAGTTTTGCGTTCTTTGTGTTATATTACGTTACATAGACCGCGTGACCGCTCTCTGTCTGATAGCTAGGACCTATTTTAGGGCCCTCGTAATAGGGGGCAAGCTTATTGCCATCACCGGGCACATTTCCGGACTCTGTGCTGCTACTAAGAATTCGGAAAACTCAGTAGGTAAGTAACGCTTTTGCCCGACCTGAGAATCGAACCCAGGACCTCCCAATTAGTAGACGCATTCGCTATTCACTGGCCACGTAGGCAGAGAGATACCTATATACCAAAATATTACATGAATACTCTGTAGTTGCTTGCTCTATCACCATCATCATCGTCCTAGCGTTATCCAGGTAACATCCAAGACTTTCGCCTGAGGCCGGAAGCCTGTCCACCCACTAGTCTAATTCGAATTAACAGAAAATTTGCTTTTCCACAGACCAAATTCCTTTTTTTCGAAATTCCTGTGGTGCGCCGATACCAGAGAGTATAAAGTTCAAACGCGCGGCGGGTTTGAATTTCTCTGAATGGCAGCCTTTACTAGATGGTTTATGCCAATGTTTCAGAGGATTTCACAGGATATTTAGCATAAGAAATTTTGAAGAAAAGTTGATATTCTGTCGTATCTGGTTAGACCAGTAAGCGGACCTCGGGCTCCAAGGCGGGATGCAACCGGGATAACGCTAGGACGATGACGATTTAGCGTAAAAAATATGTAGGTACCTAAATATAATTATTTTAACAATATACCTTTGCCTGTACGTAATGTTCCAGCAGAGTGCGCCACTGTTGGCATTTGTGGTTTCGTCAAAAGGTCCATACTTGTGTCCAAGGAAGTTCTGCGGTTTCCTCTAGAAGTGAAATAGAGGTTGGTAAGACGAACTAAGCGCAAATCAAAACACTAAACAGTAAACAAAAACGTAATCTCACCTTCGTGGTTCCAATTTAGATTTCTCAAATTTAAATTTTGTGTCTTCTAACCTAGGAGGCGAATCGGTGCTACTATTCCGAATATGTGTTTCCTTCATCTCCCTAAAAAATAAACCGCGCATAAGTCACGCAGACTGTAAAATAAATAATTCGTGAGACTTCGACAAAGCCCCTCGTGGCCCAGCCTTGACACGGAGGTAAAGAGTGCATTGTATCAGAATACATACTTTAGCGGTTGTACCAACTTATAATTTCCTTATTGACGTCTTGCCTTTATGTCGATGAACTGAATACCTGTGCTCATTAATCATTAGTGAAGCTTTATGAATATAAACCGAAACTTACTTGGTAATGTTTTCGAGCCAGTAAGGTAAATCTCTGTCCTTGTTCGTGTAGTCGAGCCCATTTTGTTGATGTGCCATCCTTGAGCCATGAGATTATCGTTATCTATGTACAGAAAATAAGAACCCACTGGCTTCTATAATCATTATATCACTCACTTTCTACTTTAACAATCAAATATGAGATTTTGTAATTTGCCCGTTGATTTTCACAAAAGATTGTATAAATAATTAAAGCTTTTTATACGTTATTTCTAATATATTCTTCATTCACACTTGCCTCTTTTGAAACATATTTTTGCCGCTGTTTGTTTGACCTTGGTTGTCATAGTTACCCTAATCATAGACTCAAGACAGTATTACCTACTTTACTCTATGCTCAAGACCTCTCACAAAGAAATATATAACCTTAACCTAGTCCAACCTCTCTGACCTCTCAGAGCAGGTTCATGCCCAAAACTATACAAGGACAAAATGAAACCTGCAAATAAAATAATATACCTATATAATTATGACAAATTTCAACACAAGAAACCGATTTCGATGACACCAAATCAAACGGAAAGTGGATACATCCTTTCGAACAAAAAAAGTACCTAACTACGGTAACTAATACCTAGGTACTTAACTGTTAGAGTAGTAATAACGGTTGCATTTGTTGGAGGATGAAGGAGTGGTGTTCCTCCAACTGGAGGGATGGCCTGCAGGCCGACGGACATACTTTGAAAGTTGTATACCTATAATATGCCGCTTGGCGAAAGTTGCTTGCGCTATTCAGGATTCTTTAATTTGGCGCTTCGACTTCGATAGGTGGGGTCATTGGGGTCGTGTCGTAGAAGTTCCGTCGTTATTGGGTAGATGGCGCCGTGTTACGTAGCTGGCCGCTACCATGCCGCTACACTTTTATTATTTTAGTTGTAGTAGGAGACATAGACTAATATATTAGGATAATATATGGAGATCCGTAGAAGAACGACCTTCACCGATCTTCATAATGGATCAAAAGGTTTTCTCTTAGGAATTATCCAAAAGAAGTTCGGAGTCAGGGAGTTGGCGGTGTCACACCCTCGTGCCTCGGAAAAGGTCAGGCGCCCAATATCTCTCCCGTCGTGTCGCTAGTGTGCCATCGGACTATGAGGTAATAGAGAGTGCACTTGTGTATGCGCACACATTTAGTTTGTGAACTATAATATGTCCTGCCCAGATGGCAAGTCTCATATCAGACAAGCTGCCCGTGCCGGAACGGTCGGGGAGGACATCATCGTCACAGTCTTCAGTTTCGGAATAAAATGATATGTGACATACGGACGGACAGACAGACGTAGTGAATCTATAAGGGTTCCGTTTTTTGCCATTTTAGGCTACGAAACCCAAAAAACCTTGCCAAACGTCTTTCCTGACAGGTTTTTCGCAGAACAGGACAGGTGACTTCAGACAGGCTGTCATAAAATTAATTATACTACTACTCAAAACCAGATACATAATTTATAAATGCTACAGTCAATTTCATTTTTTGGGTACGGGTCCCGGCTCCATAAAGTATTACCTACAGTCCGTTCACAGTTATTTTACCTCTGACAAATGTCGGTGTTTGTTTGGTTTATGTTGGTATGGTACTCTGTGATGACAGCTATGTTACCAGTGCATAATATTTTACCCAATTTTAGTGGCAACTAGAATGTTGAAGGTTAAAGCTCACCTGTACGAAATTATAAAAGACCATAAAGAAGCTCCAATATATGAAGCTGATCAAATGCTTGAAGCTCATGGCCACAAAGTGGTTAGATTACCGCCATACCACTGCGAGCTAAACGCAATTGAATTTATGTGTAGTCTCAATAAAAGGCGAGTCGCAAGCAAAAATGTAGGACAAGAGGCAAACAACATTGTCAATTTAGCTGAAGAAGCTTTTCAATCTATCACTGCAGAAGACTGGCAAAAACAATGCGAACATGTGCACCACATTGAAGACAAGCTTCGTGAAACAGATGGGTCTATGGATGCTGCGATGGACAGGTTCATAATAGAATTAAACTATGAGTCTGATACAGAATCTGACAGCAGTTACGAACCGTCATTGGCAGTCCGCATGGATCATTCTTATTCAAACAATTTTTTTTATTATAACTATTTATTTTCATAGGAAATTAGTTATTTCGTAAGAAAATAAATGTACATGCGTATAGCCGATGCCGATATCAAGAGGTTTTGTTACAAACATTACTTCCAAATATTTAATACGATCGCGTAGGCAATAAAAAAATAGGTACGTTTTTAGCAATACTGTATATTTAAAATGGGAGTATTAGATACTAAATATAGCAACACAACGCCCAGGTTGGCCAATCTAACAGCTAGAGGTAAAATAACTGTGAACGGACTGTACCCATTATTCTTTGGGCTTGTCTATTACTCATAATATAATTTATCATCAAGATCAATGTTTGTATGTAATTGAATCCTAAATTGCATCATGCAATTTAGGATTCGAATTCTTAAAAATCTGATGCAATTTGCAAAACATTTTCTTTCAATGTTGCCACGTTAGCCATTTATTATCTAGATTTAGGAACTTTTTCTCATGTATCTCATTTGGCCACTATTAATAAATGTAATTACTTGACTATAATAATGATATTATTATTTAATTTTCAATACTGCAAAAAGAAGACATATGTAGGGTTTACTTGGAAAATCATGATGTAAAGTAATTAAATGGCGCTATTAATGCTTCTATTTGACAGATAGTTCGCAGTAAAAATTGCCTCGCCCCAAAACTTTAAACGTAGACAGACTTTAAAGGTGTATGTGCGTCAATCATCATCGCTCTCGCTTTCTCAACGAGGGTACGGTTTTTGCGTTCAGCAATCCCGTTCTGATTCGGTGTATACGGTGCGGTGAGTCTTCGTTGTATCCCGCAACGTTTTAAATAAGCGTCAAAGTCCTTATTCACGTACTCTGAACCGTTATCTGACTGTAAGAACTTGATTTTGTTACCTGTGTGCGTCTCCGCTAACTCCTTGAACTCTTTAAACTTTTCTAAGACTTCGTTCTTGTTTTTAATCATGAAAACACGACAATATCGACTGTAATCGTCAATAAAAGTGACGAAATACCTACTACCGCCCACTGTTGGCGTTGTGATTGGTCCACAAACGTCACTATGAACGATTTCTAGGCGTTCTGTTGTTCGTTGAGTTGTTTTCTCTCGGGGAGCTGGTACTCGATGCAGTTTTGCTTGTACGCAGATGTCACATTCAGGTAAAGTATCAGATGGATCAAAATTTAATCCAACTAAGTTCTCGTTTTTCAGTGCTAATCTTAGATCTTTGGTATTCATGTGACCAAGTTTTCTGTGCCAGTCATAAATGTTTGATGAGTGCCCTTTTTTAGTAGTATTTGGAGTCGTATCATCGTTATCATTGGCCAGATTGTTGCGCTCATGTTTAGGTTTCAAGACCATCTTCATGTCTATATGCAGTGAGAGTTATTCCAGCTTTTGAATTTGTAACCGTTGCTTTATTTTTAGTAAACAGGACAGAGCAACCAGCCTCTGTCATTTTGCCAACGGACATCAAGTTGGTAGACAAACTAGGTACATACAGTGTGTCTCGTAGATGTGTAAGCGCAGTGCCATCACCGTTTTTAGTCGTAAATGAGACGGTACCTGTTCCTTTAATTTCTGCCGTATGATCTTCAGTTGCGAAGTTCAGTTTCCTGGATGTGCTCTTAATGGTCTTGAATAAATTTTGTTGATAAGTCATATGCGACGTGCAGCCACTGTCTAAGACCCATTTGTTGTCTACAGTGTTCGTATTTCGTGTTAGAAGACAATGCGTAGCAAAATGATATTTGTTAAAATTGTTGTTACTTTTGCTAGGCTTTTGTTTATTTTTCTTCCAGCAGTCTGTGCATATTTTAAAACTTTTGCGTTTAAAGATATTACCTCTTTGTTTGCATATTTTACAGGACGCGTACAAAGCTTCTTCTTGCACTGACGATTCAGGTTCGATTTTTGTTATAATATTTTGGCTATGTCGCGCTTCGAATTCTTCGATAATTTTAATTTTCAGCTCATCTGGCTTCGGAAGAGTTTCACGTGACTCGATAGCGACCCCACGAAAAAAAATTATTATATTTATAAATTTAATAAAAATATTAACAATTTAATAAATTTAATTTATAATTTTATTATAAATTCGCCATAAAAATCGCCATACAGAACCAAACGCCATTCGAACTTTGGGTCGGCAGGAAGCCATGTGTAAACCATCTGTATGTATTTGGTTGTAAGACCTACGTTTTATTAAAAGAAAAAAACGGTCACAAATTCGCACCAAAAGCGATACCCGGAATGTTTGCTGGTTATTCGGAAACGTCTAAAGCTTTTAGAATATTTATACCATCGAAAAACGGTATTATGATATCGAAAGATGTAAGAGTAATGAAGACAATGTTCTACGATGAACATAACAAACATGAACTCTTCAACTTACTTGACGATAATGAGAAACCATACAAACAACCTAAGCAAGTGGTTATTAATTTCGACGAAGAAATATTACAAGACCAAACAGACACAACAGTTGTTCAACAAAGAGAACCAAGAAATAATGATGAAAGCGACTATGAATCTCTCTCCGGCTCTTTCGTTGACCATAATAACGATTTGGTCAATGCTGATGAAATAGAACCAGTTGAAACGAGATCTTTGAGAGACAGGTCCAATATAACAGCTCCTAAGCGCTACGATGATTTTATTTTGGCAGCTGCTGAAGAAATTGAGAATCTTCATAAGCCAAAAGAACCTGTTACCTTCAAAGAAGCGGTTGATTCTCCTGACAAACAAAAATGGCAAGAAGCTATGCACAATGAAATGACTTCATTAATAGATAATCATACCTGGGATCTAGTGGAATTACCTAAAGGATGAAAAGCCTTACCCTGCAAATGGGTCTTTAAGGTAAAAATGAACCCTGATGGTTCCGTCGAACGATACAAAGCCAGGATGGTTATAAAAGGCTACTCTCAGAAACCTGGAGTTGATTATGACAAAACATTTAGTCCAGTTGTTCGTTTGAGCACGGTTCGTACACTGCTTGCCATAGCTGCTCGAGAGAACCTAAAGTTGCAACAGTTTGATGTTTCAACTGCTTTCCTAAATGGAAAGGTCAGAGAAGACATTTATATGAAACAACCTGAAGGTTTTCAGGATAGCACGAAACGTGTCTGCAAACTAAAACGCAGCCTTTATGGACTGAAACAAGCGCCACTTTGTTGGAATGCTTGCATTACCGAATTCTTAGAAAAATCAGACTTCCAACAGAGCGAAGCAGATCCTTGCCTATATGTTCGAGTCAGAGGACAATCTAAAGTTTTTATTGGTCTGTACGTTGACGATGGACTTGTCGCGTATAATACAACCCTTGCAGGTGACGAATTTATGAAAGAATTGAAATCACGGTTCAGGATAACGACTAAACCTGCATCGTATTTCCTTGGTTTGGAAATAAATGAGCGCAAAGACAATACGATTACTTTATGTCAAAAAGCTTATATAAAGAAAGTTTTAGAGAAATATAACATGTCCAATTGCAGATCGGCACCAACGCCCATGATCAAAGAAAATGATGCGGGAGAAGAAGAGAACGCAAATGAAAACTTTCCCTATCGACAAGCTGTGGGTGCTTTAGCATACTTGTCAGTGGGCACAAGGCCTGATATTTCTTATGCTGTAGGTGTAGCATCTCGAAGCCTGGCGCACCTACTAGGAAAGATGTCATGCTTGTAAAACGCATCTTCCGTTACTTAAAAGGAACCCAGCAGAATGGTCTTATCTTTGTAAAAGACTCGCCTCCACACTTGGTCTGTTATAGTGACGCAGATCATGCAGGAGACCAGAGCTCGGGAAAATCAACATCGGGAATTGTATGCTTATTCTCTGGAGCTGCTATTAGCTGGAGAAGCCAAAAGCAAAGTACAGTTTCAATCTCTTCAACAGAAGCAGAGATTATTGCAGCTAGCGAATGTGCGCAAGAAATTTTATGGTTGAATCGTCTGCTTAATAACTTAATAAGGACCGATAAACCATTGCTGAATTTGGACAATGAATCAGCTGTAAAACTTGCACATAATCCTAAATATGAATACCATAAGCGTACCAAGCACATTAAGCTGAAACATTTCTTTGTTAGAGAATGTGTTAACAACGGAGACTTCACAATCAAGCAAGTTTCCTCAGAGCAGCAGTTGGCTGACATGCTGACAAAACCATTATATGGTCCTAGGCTGCAAGAGTTGAGTTCCAGGATGGGGCTGAAGAATTTATCTCTAAATTCTTAAAATCTCCGAGAATGTGAAGTACCACCTACTTGGTTGTTGCATATAGGTTTAATGCCAACTGTGGTTACTATTTGAAATAATAAATAAAACAAACGGGGTGAGCTAAATAAAACCGTTTAAAAAGAAGAAATACAAGAACAAGCGAACAGACTTTTGATTACCTGTCATTACTTGTATCTACGTATCTACAGTCCGTTCACAGTTATTTTACCTCTGACAGATGTCGGTGTTTATTTTCTTTATGTTGGAATTGTACTCTGTGATGACAGAAAAGTAAAATAGGGTTACCCGTGCATAACATTTTACCCAATATTGGTAGAAATGCTTAAAAAATTCAAATGCTTGAAGCTCATGGCCGCAAAGTGGTTAGATTACCGCCATACCACTGCGAGCTAAACGCAATTGAACTTATGTGGAGTCTCATTAAAAGGCGAGTCACAAGCAAAAATTTTGGACAAGAGGCAACCAACATTGTAAATTTAGCTGAAGAAGCTTTTCAATCTATCACTGCAGAAGACTGACAAAAACAATGCAAACATGAGCGCCACATTGAAGACAAGCTTCGTGAAACAGATGAGTCTACGGATGCTGAAATGGACAGGTTCATAATAGAATTAAATTCTGAGTCTGATACAGAATATGACAGCAGTTACGAATCATCATAACATTGGCAGTCCACATGGATCATTCTTATAGACTCACGCCTGTTTCCATGCAGGGGTAGGCAGAGGTGTAATATGACACCCACATCATTCTTATTCAAAATAAATATGAAAATTAAATTTACTGTTTTTGTATTTGATAATTAGAACCTCACGTTGGCGTAATTATGATGCGTTTACCTTTATATATTAAATGGACAACATTTTTATTATAACTACTTATCTTCATAGCCCTTTCAGGCCCAAGATTAGTTTTATTAATTTATTATTATTTAGCTATCTGTATGTGTTACGAAGGCCAAAACATAAATTTAAAAAATGTGAAAAAATAATCTTGCCGCCCTCATTGGCTGTAACTACCCCTGCACGATCGTGATGTTTGGGCTTTAACTTTAATAGTGCACGATCGTGACGTTTTTGGGTTTTTAACTTTTAATCTTCGATAATTAGCTTTTAATGTATTTATTATAAACAAAACGAGAAGAATTTTCACAGGTGTAGATTTATTAAAATAATCACACAATCACACTGATGACATTTACAACTATTTAATGAACTTCAGTCAAAAACAATTGAGTACAACATTTTTAAATAAAAAAAAATTGTCTTTAGTTTTACTTTTTCTATTTCTTGTGGCAAGCAGCAAAGCGAATTTTGTTTTCGCGTGAGGCATAGATACACGTCGCACTTTTCGCACCTTATTTTTGATCGGCTCACACATCTTTCTAGTCTGCAAGCGCGCGGATTATCAATCTTTTAAAAACTCAGCCGATGGTCATAACCATCATATCTCTTTGCTTGTGAAGGTGGATTTGACCTCCTAAACTTTGAAGTGCTTGGTGCTAAATCGGTGGCACCGTTACGATCATCAACACTACTTGCAGACCTCCTTTGAGGATTAGGTGTTTGCTAATCCGTCTGCCACTTGCATTCTAAAATCTAGCAAGCCCATAGTCTTGTTGCCTGGTATATTAGCTGCTGCACATTCCAATTTGTACAGGCGCCAAGCATTACAAATAGCCAGATCAAATAAATGGAGTATTTCTTTTAATGTCCATTTTCTTGTTTACATGAAAGTGCGGTAGTACTCCATTGACTGGTCAAGTATGTCCACTCCGCCCATGTACTTGTTATAGTTTGCGATGGCTTTGGGTGCGGTGACATCAATATAGCTGGAGGTATCCTTATGCCAGGGTTTAACGAAAGTAATGTCATCTGCTGCACTGCAATTTGATGCGATTAGCACAGACTTGTTGTCCATCCATTTAACGACAGCGACATCATCACAAACAAACTGTTGTGATTCGTCGCGATTAATTCGGCGATCAGGTTTAAAGTCAATGTTTTTGCGCTCCGGCATCCAGTTCATCATAACTGTCGCGTTACCATGCATTCCAATGGTATTTAACTTTTCTAGCAATGGTATTGATGAGAAGCAGCGGTCAAAGTAAATGCAATTTCCTCTAGGAATTGACTTTGAGAGATGTAAAATTACCGACGCTCCAACCCCCAAGGTTCTGTCACCAAACGGAGCATTAGCACTCTGTATACCTCGAAGGCTATCATAAGATCTTCGTGAAAGGAGTGGCGTTGGGTTTGACGTAGGAGGGTTCGGGTTCGACGTCCTTGCGAGAGGCAGTTCTACGTCACCTTCTAGGCCTTCCACCTCCAAATCGTTGCCAACTCCAAGTAAATGAAGCACCAGATTACTAGTTAGCTCAACGCCTGTCAAAAACAAAAATAATAATAGATATTTTCAAGAAATAACTCTTACTGCCTAAAAACGTTTTAAGTGAAGTTGGACCCAAACGTCACGATCGTGACTTCATGATTTGAAAGCGTAATTTTTATCAAGAAATCAAAAAATGTTGGAGTAAAATCATGTTAAATGAGTAAATAAAGGTTTTATATATGAAATAACAACATCACTACAATGTTTACATAAAAATATACACAAAAAATGATTACTTACGGTTGCCACTGCCACCGTCGAAAAAAGCTGCCAACTTTGACACGTCACTATCGCTAACTGACCGGCAACCCGCGCGAAAATTATTATTTATTAGTACGCGTGATTCATGCACTTTCGGGTGGCGCCGGTCTCGCTCAGAAAAGTGAATTCGGCATGGCGCGGGAATTTTTAAAATAATTGTGCACGATCATGTTTTACGGGCCTGAAAGGGATAAGAAATTAGTTATTTCGTAAGAAAATAAATGTACATGCATATAGCCATGCCAATATCAAGTGGTTTTGTTACAAACATTACTTCCAAATATTTAATACGATCGCTTAGGCAATAAAAAAATAAGTACATTTTAGCAATAATGTATATTTAAAATGGGAGTATTATATACCAAATATAGCAACACAACGCCCAGGTTGGCCAATCTAACAGCAAGAGGTAAAATAACTGTGAACGGACTATAGCTACGTATTCATTGAGATAACATAGTTTTGGTTGTTATACAGATCAATGTTTATGTATTTCTATAATAATATATTATGTTGATTCAGCCTCAAATCACCTTTTAATTACTTTACACATGAGAACACGAATCTTTCTAATAATAAACCAGAGGATGCTCGCAGCACAACAATTTAAATGTTTCTGCCTGATCCCGTGGGAATTTCGAGAAACCCACTCTTAGTGCACTCATGCAGTCGGTACAGTCCCCAAGGAACATACATGCCAGCTTCTTGCGCTCAATCTGTTCTACAGGTTTTGACTTTTATCAAGTTCATTCAGACAGAATGCGGTTGAGTCTTCGTTTTATAATGTGTATGGATATAGAAATAGATTGATGAACACTTATTTTTATAACTAAATTTATAAGGAAGTTATATAAACATTGATTTGATTTATAATATCCACTAAGAAGTTAAACCTTCCAAAGCCTCGAAGGAACCACAACCAACATCGGTTAATCGGCGATACTAGTTGTCTAGCTTGCTGAACCTTTGTTTTTGTTGAAATACTAGTTTTTGTATTCCTAATAACGTTGTCGCTTGTCACGTTTAACCATCTGAGGAGATTTTTTTTGTATCTTATCAAACTTGTCTGACCTTATTGTTTCACTGACGTGGCAACATTGCGTTTGCGTCGGCGTTTGTCGACTGAAGGACGCTGTGTCCAGGCCATGAAATAAAAAAAAAAAAAAAAAAAAGTCCGCGTTTGTCAATGTCAGTTGTCACAAATGTCAGCAATGTCCGCGTGAAAATCCAAAAATGTGTGAAATATTGTAGCGGTGGCATACAAGTAACCTATTGCCGATTCGTTTTTACAAGTATTATACATCGAAAAACAGTATTAACTCATCGCCAGTGATTTAAGTAACCAAAATGTGTGACGAGGAACAGAAAAAGTTAGAAGATCGCACGGCACGTGCAGAGAAAGAAGCGAATGCGATTGAAGAAGAGCTAAACAAGATTTCTAAAGGAGACCTCAGCTATATTGGTGATCCGAGTTTGAACAAGCTGCTAAATGAGAACGAGAAGCTCAAGAATCAATTAGATCATTTACAAAGAGCTATAAAAGCAGAAAGCTCTAATTCCAAAGTAGCAGCTGTCAAGAAAGAACCGAAGAAACTGCCCACGATGATTACTGATCTTAGCGCTGTAGAAGGTAACATATGTGTGCTCGATGAGTTAAAAAATGTATTTGAAGTGGCTATCGGATCTGCATATCCAGATTTGGAGGACCCACCTATTGTCATCACTTTATCTGGTAATAATCCTAAGTTTGGAGACTACCAGTGCAACTCTGCCATGGCGATCTCACAACTACTGAAAGCCAGGAATGTTAAAACTAACCCTAGGGAGGTAGCTAACAATATTCTGAATAAGACTCCCACATCTCCTTTAATTGAGAGAATTGAAGTAGCAGGTGCTGGATTTTTAAACATCTATCTGAGCAAAGCTATGGTGGAGCATATTATAAATAGTTTGTTGCGGTATGGCATTAAACCCCCAGTAGTGAAAAGGCAGAGAGTGGTTATAGACTTTTCCTCTCCTAACATTGCTAAAGAGATGCATGTTGGACATCTGAGGTCAACAATTATTGGAGAGAGTATTGCCCGCCTGCTTGAATTCCTAAACCACGACGTTGTTCGAGTGAATCACTTAGGTGACTGGGGCACACAGTTTGGAATGTTGATAGCTCATTTACAGGATAAGTTCCCTGACTTCAAGACCACTTCACCCCCGATTGCTGACTTGCAGGCATTCTACAAGGAATCCAAGACAAGGTTTGATACAGATGAAGAATTCAAGAAACGAGCTTACCGCTGTGTAGTAGAGCTGCAGTCTTATCACCCAGATTATATTGCTGCCTGGAAATTGATCTGTGAAGTGTCTCGTAAAGAGTTTCAGAAAATATATGAGCGACTGGATATCACACTTATTGATCGAGGTGAGTCATTCTACCATGATCGGATGCCTATCGTAATTCAGCAGTTGAAAGATGGTGGATTTTTGGAAGAGGATGATGGCAGGCTTATTATGTGGGGGAGTACAGACAAGAAAGACAACCTACCCCCTATGACTGTTGTAAAGTCTGATGGTGGGTACACCTATGACACGTCTGACTTAGCAACTATAAAACACAGGGTTGAAGAAGAAAAGGCTGATAGGTTCATTTATGTTGTTGATAATGGTCAAGCAAACCATTTTGTTATATTAGAAGGCTGTGCTCACAGGGCTGGCATTTTGAAGCCAGACCAGCATATTGAATTTGTTGGTTTTGGTGTTGTATTAGGAGAGGATAAGAAAAAATTCAAGACTCGGTCCGGTGATACAGTAAAATTAAGTGGCTTGCTTGATGAAGGTGTTAGCAGGGCTCAAGCTAAGCTGATTGAGAAGGGACGAGATAAAGTTTTAACACCAGAAGAGTTCACATTAGCAAAAGAAGCAGTGGCATATGGTTGTATTAAATATGCAGATTTGTCTCACAACAGGTTAAATGACTATGTATTTTCTTTTGACAAGATGTTGGATGATAAAGGAAACACAGCAGTGTACTTGTTATATGCCTTGACCCGCATCAGGTCCATAGCAAGGACTGCACAGATATCTCAAGAACAATTGAAGGCAGAGTTTGAGAAAAATGGCTTCAAATTTGACCATGAAGCAGAGTGGAAACTGGGTAAGGTGTTAATCCGATTCCCAGAAGTTATATTGAAAGTGGCCAATGATCTATTTTTGCACACATTGTGTGAATATTTGTATGAAATATCAATAGTTTTTACAGAGTTTTATGACAAATGTTATTGTGTTGAGAAAGATAAAGATGGGAATATTGTCACCATCAACTATTCTAGGATTATGCTCTGTGAAGTCACTGCCACTGTTATGGCCAAATGCTTTGATATTTTAGGTATAAGGACTGTATCAAAAATGTAAACACTCAAAGTGTTATATTCAATGCAGTATAAATCTATCCTCTAACCATACCTAGCAACATTGTTGGATTGTATCTAAAAGTGTTGTTATTAGTCATATTCATATCACATTTTAGTGACTGGTAATTTATATTATGTGTGTAAGCATTCGAATCTTAAATAACAATAAATAAACATTTTGTATTTTTATTGTACCACAACGACCTTGAATTATTTATTGCCTTTGATTTTAATCCCAAATCATGGCGGAAGTAGGTCTAACTCACACTTTTATTTATCAATGACTTAGACATACTTCTACTCTCTGCATCTGCGTCCGATGCAGAGTTTGGCGAATAGGTGTAGCGCAGGTCGTGCAGATCCCTAAGACAAGGCTGGTGGACTATCCTTCCCGAGGTTGCCGCCCGTTGTTGGTCTGGTTCCATAAGAAACAGACGTAACCAAAGCCTCCAGCCGCCACATACATACAGCTTACAGACACACACAAAAACGCGCGCAAGCAGACACATTCACCTATACCCACACACCTATACACGCACAGTAACACACATACACACACCTACACACTCTTACATGGACGCATACACACACGCACCTAAACACTACTTCAAACACTCACACACATACACAAACACATACTCAACACACTCATACCAACAAATAAACATGGAAGTGAAACAAAATAGCGTACCCCAGGAGCGTACCAGCGTCCGTGACGCTGGAGAATCCCTCCCTGCACCATCGTGTGCCGGCTGCCCCACGTATTCTGGGGGGGGCAATGTTTCACATTGTCGAGTCATACTAAATCTGCACGAACTGGCCAACGCCATGCCTCGTGCAACTCACACTTCATCCACTTCCTGGAACATCGCTCCGCGTCGAGCAAACGCACGCCAAAAGGCGGACGTTGACTCCGCGTCGACTGCGAATCCAGGTAGTCGTAGACGAGGCGGTAAACGCTACCGCCGTTACAAACGCTCACGTGAGGAAACAACACAGTCGGGTGATAGCGCATCGAATAAATCGGCTAGCGCACTCCCAACTACGACCACGACGCGACGGCTGGTAAAAACAACCAGCGCGGCGACCAAACCTCGACCGGTGGAGCGGACGTTCCACCCCAGACGACGCCGCCGGACGGTTGTGTTGCGCCGCTGACGGCGGGAGGTGCGACTGTAATAACAGTCAGCGCCGCAAACCAAACAAAAAAGAGAGTATAGTTGAAACTGCCTTCGCCACACCGCCGAATAACGGGCCGGCACTCGCACCTTCCTTTAGGGGCAAACCTCTCGCATTCGAGGGTGTCCTGAAGTTATGGTGCGAGAACGAACACTCACTGACGTGGCTCAAAAACACGGTAGGCAAATTAAGATCGCCGATTGAGGGGACCAGACTGGTCGCCATCAGGCAGTCAGACATAGCGAAGCGCGTACGCGCAGCGCTGTGGCTGCCGAGGACGATCACCATGGAGCTACCTAAAATCCACCATCTCCTCATTGCCCAAAACCCCTGGTACGCCGTACAAACGTTGCAATTGTACGGCGCATCCTTGCAGGAGCACGGCGTGTACCTTACATTGGGCATCCTGGAACCCGAGATCCCCAAGATCACGGGACGCGGCCGTCGGGTTTCCTTCTTCGCTGGCAGCGTGAACGTAACGTATGTTTCACGCTTCCAGCGGGGGGGAGAGCTCGGCGGCTGTAGGGCCCAAGGAGACGCCGAGTGAAGGTAAGGACACAGCGGGACGAGCTGAACCAGCCATCCCAAGCACCTCGGGCATAGCCCGTATTACACCGACGCCCGCAGCGACTACACAACAACTCACCGCTGCGATGGACGCAAAAGACGAGCACGACTCGTCTGACGGGGAGTCTATGGACAGCAATGTCCTCGACTTTTCGTCAGACTAGAGTCATACAAACTAACCTCCAGCATAAACAAATTGCAACGGCTACCCTACGCAGGCTGCTAGGTTACCAGCAGACAATAGCCCTAATCCAGGAGCCGTGGATTAGAGGCGACAACATATGTGGTCTAAACAACATCGGAGGTAAGCTACTGCACAACTGCTCGGTCACTAAACCGAGATCATGCATATACATTCCCCGAACAATACCAGCACTGCTGCTAACCAACTTCTGTTCTAGAGACCTCACTGCCGTAGGACTCCAAACAGGGCCCAACAAACAGATGTTAGTACTAGCTTCGGTCTACATGCCTGGCGATGAGGACATCCCATCAAAAGAGCTGGCCGAGCTGGTGCAGCACTGTGAGGACCACGGCTGGCAGGTAATCATCTCGGCGGACGCAAACGCGCACCATCCGCTGTGGAGAAGCCCCGACGCAAACAGACGAGGTGAGATCTTGACTGAATACATCGTTTCAACAAATCTATCTGTAGTTAACAACGGTTCGGAGCCCACCTTTGTTAGCTCCAGATATCAAACCATAGTAGACATAACGCTAGCATCGGATGGGGCCGCGAAACTTATCACAAACAAGCATGTGTCCGCTGAGCCATCCTTTACAGACCATAGACGAATCTGCTATGACATACGTGTGCAAGAGAACGTCCAACAACCTAGGCGCAACCCTCGCAGAACCAACATCGCGAAATACAAGACGCTTCTCGTATCACAGGTAGACGAATCCTATTTTAAGGACATGTCAACCAGCACTGACAAAATAGAACATAACACCAACTTACTAACAGAATGTATACAAACAAGTTATCAGCCTGTGTACCCACACTCCCAAAGTCGTCTAGCAAAACCCAGTGGTGGGGAAGAGAACTAGAGGGACTCAGGCAAAACCTGAGGAAACTCTTTAACAGGGCTAAAAACACGAGAATGGAAGCAGACTGGCTCAAATACAAAGAAGCCCAGTCACACTACAAGAAACGCATAAGATTCCGCAGAGGCGAGTCCTGGCGGCGTTTCTGCAGTGAAACTGCGTGACTATGAAACGCTACTACTAATCTAGTGTAATTGTAAGCGCGCGCGTGTGGCCGGCGCCGGTCAAACGCGTGACTCTGAAACCAGCCTTACAATTACACTAGATTAGTAGTAGCGTTTCATGGTCGTCACGCAGTTTAAAGGCGCCGCGTGTGAGACGCGCGCCGTCGGCCGGCGCTGCCGAAGCGCGCGCCGCCCAAGCTCCTCCTACGTGAAACGCGCACTCGTTTCAGTGTTCCGCGTGTCATGCGCGCGCTGTTGAGACGCGCTGGCCGACGGCGCGTCACTCTGAAACCAGCCTTAGCACGTAATTGTTAGGTATCGAATAAAATAAAAAAAAGGTCGCCCGCCAACTTCCGCCCCGGGTGCCACCCAAGCTAGCTACGCCACTGCCCGTGAGTTACGGGGGCTTACAAAAATTTTAACAACGCACACAAACCATTAGTATCTAATAAACTTGAAATTACAATTTGTGGTTCAATCACTCGTGTGGGGATCGAACCTACAACCCTCTTCGTAGTGGCCGTAGTGTCAAACACAACATTTATACCACTACGCATTATGCAAAGTCTGGTCACGTTGTCCATTCTATAAATAAATAGCACTAAAATCAGAATAGGCATTGTATCTGTTGTAAATAACAAAACTGTTTGATTGTTTGTAAAACTTTTATTTATTGAGTTCCCAAAAACCTCTACAAAACTATACCAGGGTCCAATATCAAAGGTAACATTCATGAAATAACACAATTTTTATTTATTAGAAAAAATTATATAAGTATATTCACTGGGAATTACTTTAATATTATGTATCTGATGCATGCGGATGCATGTACAATCTTACCACCTATAACAATACACTTTACGTCACATTAACATCGTACAGACAACAAGATAATTCAGTCGGCATTCATAACTGCGAATTATCAATAATAGCTTTATAAAAAATCTAGTCTAAAAGGTTAACAGTAATTACCTAGGTAGGGTGTATCAAAATACGGGCATTTTACGAAACTACGTGCAGATGGAAATCTCGCTCTAGCCTTTTCGGCGTTGTCAACGTGTGAAACGGAACAAAGCACCTTATGACTGGCCCGCCGTTTGAATTACTTATACTTAAAATGTCTTAATATACAATCATCAAATTTACACGAATTCATATAAAACTACTTAGATTCAACTTGTAATTATAATATTGCATTAAAATCGGGTAATTATGCTCTCGTATAAAATTATTGTATTCGCTGTTATGAATGCCGAATCATTGTCCGCACAAGTGTCACTTGGCAACACTATGATGATATTATAAGATGGCAGTCGCACGTATTTTAATAAAGAACACAGCTAATAACGCTGGTACCTACATGTCAAATATGATTTGACATTCCTTTTTGTTTTCTTATTATATGTCAATGACACTTGTACGAAAGTAATTATAACATACTGTATATTCCCACTAACATTACATCAAACTCCTAGTAGGTAGTTTAACACTGACGTCGCAATTCCTGGATAAGTTAATACATGGGCACAAGATCTAACGGTGGGAGATTAACATTTATTAGTATGAGTAAAATATTAGCGGCAAATTTTATTAATTGAAGTATACAACAATTACAGCAACAAAAAAGTGTAGCCACTTTTTATTCCTTATGATAATAACTCAGTTTGAATATTCAATTAAATTATTCGTGTCTATAGTTAGATTAGATATGTTGTAGGCTTTTATACACCATTGGCATTTTAAATCTTATCACATCGTCATTACCTAGTAGAAAATCGAATGAAAATCGATCCCAGGCTTGTTTCCGTAAACATATCTTGACTATTCTGAATGTTGTGTAAAGCCGGCTTCTCACGATGTATGTTTTTGCAAGCAAGCTCTAGAAGCAACATAACTTGACAGACTACACTTTTATATAGTAATAGTTGTATACGACAATGTTTTATGTTTGTCTAATATATAAGTTTAAAGGTCTCCTTAAAATATACATATATGATTAAATGTTTAGATACGGCCTACAATATTTGATTATCTTTTTACAAACACTAAGATCACTTCAAATAATGTAGCACCGGAGAATTCTTCGAAAGAGCTTTATACATAGAGGGCTTTGCGACTCAAGGTGGTTGCAAAACATAAAAGATACGCCAAGGGAAGACGTTCGCATGAGAAAGTTACACTACTTCCTTCAAGAAACAGCAAGGAATGTTAATTTGGTTTAGAAGGACCACCAATGGCATCTCTATGGAAGACTTGAGACACACAGTCGCCTCGGCGATATCTCACACACGACATTAAACCTTTTTACACTGACATTAGGAGTGAATACAGCATGCATTTGGCTAGGTAACAAGCGACGAGTATTTACATCGGTAGGTACTGTCGCTTTCACAATTAAAATCTATATAATTATAACTACAGAAAATGGTCTCCATCGTACGTATTTAATAATAGGACCCTAATAACATCCGAGACACTTATTATAGTTTAAAACACATTCTGTTGCTATCCTTCCCTACTTACGAATACTTTTGCACTTTAGATGAATATTCTTCTATGATATTTTTACTAGGTATCGTTACAGTTACTACCCGATACCGTTTTATTCTAAAAGAAAAAAAGAACACCTTTCCCTAATTTTAAAATAACTTTGATTTCAGTTAATCATAGATTGGAATAATTATTTTAAATGAATTTTATAATTTTATTTAGTTTTGTGCATTCATGTAATCTTTATTACCCTGTGATAACCTTGACTAACCGGTTTTCATGATTTTATATGCAACCAATATACAAAAAAGTTATTCGTACCATACCTTCGTCGCGTAACATTCGCTAGCTTAACATATCTATGATTAAAATTGTTTAGCGTCGAACAGACGACATAACAGATATTGTTTACGATATTTAGAACTATTGTACGCGACTGTATGTACACCGTTATAAAATTAATTAATTTTCACTACGTTTACATTATATGTTTGTAGCAAATAGAATGACTAGAAATCGGTATAAAATCAATGTGTTAGTAGTTATTGATTCATGTGACATACATACAAACAAATCACGTCTCGTTTATGATTCTCTACAAGTGTTCACGTCGGAGACGAGTAAAAAATATTTTTTTTATAAATAACGATATTATATTTAAAAATACATTAATAGGTAACGGTATCGCAAGAGTATTTCCAATAGTATAAAGAGGTGAAAGGTGTAAAGTGTGAACACTGAACACAGTCCGACTACGTGCGGGCGTCGTTTGCCCGTCCTAGTTTTCAAACATTCGATTGTTTGGTATCGTGATAATATGCGAGCATTGCGAACAATGGGCGGTGAGCCGGCGGTGCCTCCGGGTACGTTGACGTAACGGCTCGTTCACGACCAGCAGCGGGAGCGATTTTAATGTCCATGGTGCGGTCTACTCTACCGCGACATCGACCGCGACGGAGCAAAGCGCGACTTATCAAGTACATGAAATCGCTGCCGCTCACCGCTACTGATCGTGAACGGGCCGTAAACAGTAACCGAGGTATCCCCGCAACACGCTCGCACGCTTGCAGTACCGAGTGTCGGTGCGTAGTGTCCCGCCCTACCGCTAACATCGAGATTCTAGTGAAACGTTTGGAAGTCTGGCAAAATATTACCTAGTCACACGAACGATTGAGCAATCCTTAAAAAATCTAAAATTGGGACATATAAATAAATAATTTAAAATTCAAATAATTACTAAGTTGATGTTAAAACTTTAAAATCCTATTTCATTTTCACACGAGATGGTATATACATTCACTAGCTACACTATGACGAACTAATACTAAGGAAAAGTCACATTGAGGTGTATAAAATATTTCGCTGAAAAAACTGGATTCCATATAAGTATAATAAGTTAATAGGTAAGTATATAAATGTTTCTAAAAACCCTCAATAAGATTTATTTTAATAGTTACTCTAAAAAGGGTTGGATTGGTCTCGAGATTCTGAGATACGACTACAAACACTATGTATAGTACAATAAGTCCAACAATATTTTACAAAATATACACACATTTACCATCATCTTGCAGTTAGTTTGGCCGAACGTGGTTCATGCTGCTAATCGATATACATCTAATAAATATCTATAGTAATTGCGTCAGAGAACCGATCAACGAGTGAACGCGCGCCGCACTGCACATACTACGTCACATCTGCCTCAGCAACACACGCGTCATGCCAAATAAAACGCGTGTTACTAGTTAACACTAAACAAATAGCTCTATAATTCAGAAACGATTACCGCTTTCGTGATAGATCAACCAAAACTATGTAGACAAATAGAGCTAAAGCACTTAAAACTTCCAGAAACCTCAACTACTGGTGGCCACAAAATTCTCGTAACTTTTACTACCGCTTTGATTGTGGGTGGTGAACGATAAACCGTGTTTGCAATTTCCTGTCTAAGCGATAGATCGATCAGTCAATCAACTGTGAAGGGCTACACATCGACTTAGCGTAACTCACTGGCTTAAAATAAAAAACGATACATGGCTTCCGTCCAGTGAAGCATGTAACACCCTTGTGACACCCTTATATAAGCTTGATATGACGTTATTATTGATGCAGTACGGCGCGTCGGGAGCCCGGAACCTCACGTCACTGTATACCATGGGGCATTGCATCCACAACCCGACCGACTTGAGCAGTCTTTAAGAGAACGATAATCTACTCGCATACCGAATACTTCGGCGACATTACGTCTAGCCGGCCCTGTTATGGTAATCCTATCGTGAACGACTACAGGGATAAGCACGCGAAATAAATATTCAAATTTAGTTTCATATAAAACGCCAAACAACGTAGCAGTTTTCCATATAGAATGTATGAAGCGTAGATTAATGTACCGAAACGCGACGACCGCGAACGCCAACATGCGAGAGCTCGATTAAGATCTACCAAAATATACAGGGCCGGTTATTAAATGTCGCTTACGGCCCGGTCGCTAGACAAACAGGTATACGTGCGCTCGTTCCGGTCAACAGCATAAAACATCCTATACACTAACCGAACTACACTAAACATTCACACACACTTTACGGAGTAAGTGACTGACAAAGCCACAATGATCGCAGCTGCACCGAGCCGATAGTCGGCTGAATTATTTAATCTGCGGCCTTGTTGTCGAGGTAGTATACAAAAATAGCTTTAGAGAGCTCTAGTAATGGAGATTCAATAGGTTAAACGGGCAGTCTTCAATGTGATTTGAGTTCAGGGAAGAGATGTCTGAGAATGGCCAGATAGTGCACGGTGGCGGCGAGCGCGACGAATATGTGCCAGATGGCGTGCGCGAACGGGATGCGTCCGTCCGACTTGAAGAAGAACACTCCGATCAGGTACAGGATGCCGCCCAGCTTCAGGTCGTACATCGCCGGGAACTGGTGCTGGAAAGTACAAAATATTCATGTTAGATACAACATTTTATCTTTAAAAAACTTATGAAATATTTGCGGATGCAGTCGGTCTGAACGATAGCAGTAATTTAATTTCGATGCAATCGTGTAAACGTTGAAGGACTGTACATTGAAGTAGAACAAGGCATTCTTAAACTGTTTTATACAAGGGCAGTTAAACAGACAAATAGTTTTCCTAAGAGATTTACACTTAGGTAACAGAATTCGAGGTGATCCAAATTTATCGCGAAGGACGATTTGTCATAGAAGATTGCACCATTTACCATACGGATCAATTTCATTACATCGAACAATATCTGAGACAGTAAGTTGACCTTTAGATAACCTATTTGTTGCGTGACAAATTGTCGTCAAAGTTAAGGAAATATTATTACTTAGATCGTGAGATACATATGTGCAAACTCTACATTTCATGCTTTTAAAGAAACACATTCAGAAAGTACAAAACCATCTCAATACAAAGTCAAACGGCAAAAGGAAATATCAATTGAACCAAGCAATCATTTAGAATCGTCTGTGGCAATAAGCTATGTTCGTACATAGAGCTAAACAGGGTTATTGTACTCGAAGTCTGTTCTAGAAAAACATAAAATACAAACAACGCTACAGACACGTTCATTTCTCCGCATAATTTATACTAGTAACGTAGTAAGTAAAATATTTTATACGAGTAACGTAGACAGGTGTTTCAATCCCTTACGGCTTAAATTATTAGTAGATAACAAACTTATATGGAAAGGTTAGATTAATGAAAGCCTTACTTTCATTAATCTAACCTTGAAGATAAGACAGATTTGATTAATCCTCTTGGATGGACAATTATTCATTGAGCCCGCTATCTACCTAAATGTATAATATTGTAAAGGATGGAATTATCAGTAGACTGCGGCACCTGTTAGCAACATCTCTGGATGAGCATTATCTTCCATATAAGTTTGTTATCTACTAATAATTTAACCAGAACTGATAGGAAAGTCGCGAAAATAGCCTTAATACGGATAACTGACTCTGGGTTGTACTAGCGGTTTAAAATAATATTTTACAAATCTGAAACCGACATTTTAAAGGCCGCTACACACAGTTTTTGACTTTTGCCACGCGTCACGGCCGCAGGAAGCCGCCGGGCATCATTCCAGTTGTATAGAACGACCACACACAAGTAGCAAGTTGCAATCCACGCGGCCCGCGCGCCGGCCTTCCCGACGGCCATGCCGGCGGTTGCATGCCGCCGGGTTCACGCGGCTTGGGCGGGCGGCAGAACCGACGGCCATGCCGCCGGCACTTGCAGGCAGCCTTTGAAGGCGGAAATCTCGACATCAAACTCTATACCAACCAGTAGGTATGGCCAGCGTGGTATAGCAGTTTGTATTGTCATATTGACTCGGAATGTTATTGTGACGCAAATTTAGAGAGACCTGTGTCCAGCCATGCATTGCAAAGCTGTATGATGATGATGATTGGAACAGAAAGCCTTCACAAAATGTAACCTTTTAAGTGGAAGTTTGAAAATCAATAAATATTTTCATCAGTAAAAGTAGTTATTGCAACGGTTTTTCTTAGGCCGACCTCACATTGGGCGACAGCGTTCCTCGAGCGTACCTACTCCCAACGTGCGCTCGGCGTTCATTCTGTAGTGCAAAGTGAACGCCGGGCGCACGCCGAACGGACGCCTAGCGTACGCTCGGGGTACATGAATGTACATGCGCTCATGAACAATGTGAAGGAGGCCTAAAATACGTCCACATACCTACCTATATATGTTCGAAGTTAGCGTAACAGCATAATCATGGAGTAATTACTTGATGGATGAATGAGCACCACTACAAAACGATAAGCTACTCCCCAGAGCGCATAAAATGACGTATGAATGCAATAAAAATGTTAGCACCTAGGAACGTTGGCTTCGTACTACTGCAATACTAATGTATTCCGGTAATATCAACTTCTTGCTAAGTCTAATACGTCAGAAGAGTACCAACTCTGATAAATATTTTGGTGGTACTTTAACAATTCTCACGCTATTTACGACAACATTTAGCAAATCAATTGAGAAAGTCGATTAATAAGTCACCATCTATTTAAGTTCATCATTATTCTTACAAAACCTTAGAGACTAAGTATACGAATGTTAAAATAAATATTTAAATATCCATTACTTGATTTCATACTAGCAAAGAAACCGCAGCATAACATAGTAATACAAAAAAGTTGAAGAATAACCCAATAGCACTTAGTAATCACAAACCGTGCAAATGACCTATAACTTAAAACGTTCGGCCACTTCCAAATCAAACTTCGTAATGAAGTACAATATAAATGAATATTCGTAAAACCTTAATACATAGCTAAGTAGCTTTATTTAGTTCTAATAAAGTTAAAACGTGTTCTGTATCGTGAGCTGTCGTAAGAACCTCCTGGGAACACCACCGGGTAAATCTAACCACGTTTCAATTTCCCGCCCGGTTTAGCAATAAGCTGTCCTCAATTACAAAACGTAAATTAGACTTTGAAGAAAAAAAGGTCTTTGTTTGTAAATGTGTTCTAATGTTATAGGTATTTAAAACGCGAATAAAATAGACTTAAGGCCTCGTTCACATTTCTCTGACGATCTGTCGTGACGCGTTAGAAAGCAATCGGTTTCATACATTTTATATGAGAGCGTGCACATTTATCTGATGCAATCTTTTTTTTTTTGGTGTCAGGTTGGAAAATCCTCATGGAGTCCGCCCTGGGGGAAGGGCGAAGGGGACTGTCAGACTCTTACTGACTAAAAACCAACTCGTGTTACCGTGTACCCGTGTTTCGGAGTTTCGGAGGGGCGGGTATCGTCGAAACATTCGTCGCTACCCCCTGACATCTATTGGCCCGCCAGATGGTCAGGCAGTCCCCGTCACCCACTGCGGCCAATTCGGGCACGGGCTAGACTCGGGGCGTCTAGTCGTCCGATCAGCAGCAGGCCTCGAGTCTGCGGCGTCGTGTTCCGCGCGCGCCTCATAGTGCGGCCGCGACCAAGTCACGGCGCTGCTCGGCCCAAGCGGGGCACTCCACCAACGTATGCAGCGCCATATCGTCGCGGCAATCACCACAATGGTGGCACTGGGACGTCGGCTCCCGGCCTATGCGACACAAGTACTTCCCGAAACACCCGTTTCCAGTAAGCACCTGCGTCAGCCGGAAGCTGAGGGCGCCGTGGCTCCTGTTGAGCCAGTCCTCTAGAACCGGCCTTACCGCCGCTACAGCGGCATGCCCCGCCGTGGATCTGATGCGATCTGTCGTGACGGCGGTGGCGTCTGTCGTGTGGCGACAGATGATATCCCGGTCTGGGACAGAGAGGGAGGACAAATGTGAACGGTAAGTAATTACGACGGAGAGCGTCAGACACGACACGTAAGAGAAATGTGTACCTACGCGGCTTTTGTTATGTATTAATTTCCGAATTCGATTGCGAAAACCTGATTGAAAATTTACAGAACGTAACACATCATTAAGTTTAGATTTAGACACCAGTGTCTGGCAAGTAAGTCGTTGACGTGATATGGTAGACAAGTCTATTTTCCAGGCGAGTCAATCAATTCATGGCGAACCTGACAAGGCTACTAGTACTGATTTTTACTAGAAGCCCTGTGATACTAAGTTCTGTAATTACAACATCCGTTTTTCACGTGGCTCAAACAAGATTGCTACAATATAGGTAGGCTTCGGCTGGAGCTATTGGTGCTTGCAGGGTATTGACATATTTGGTTAACACTTGGCAACGCATGTGTGTGCTCATAGCCTAACTCTTTACGACAATTAGGACACATCCGTCACATAAACAAAATGGATGTCAGCTGCCAATAACTACCGATTTAAGATGCGGAGAACTGAAGTTTGAGTGTGTAAAGTTCAGATTATATAATCCGCGGCTTTGGACCCCCAAAATTGCGCAAAGAAGAGCCGAAAATTTTTCTTGAACCCGAGAGCCAAATTACTTCTCATCGGATATGAAATATTGGACAAAGTGGGCAAGACCTTGCCGGAAAAGGTACGCTGGCATAACGCCAGATTTAAAAACTGTTGGCTGAAGTGGCCCTTAATAGCTGCAAATGAGGCACAGGTGAATATAACTTTAAACAAGTGGTGATGATGGAATACGATTACATAACCTAATTTATTCTGCTCTTAGTTATGTAATGTTAGGTCGCAAATGAAATATACTCTTAATATGTTTTTTTTTATTAAAAATGCAGAGGAAAAATGCTGACGGTCTAAATTTTCTATTATCTAATGTAATTATTAGTTTCCAGGACGTATTTCTATACCTATATATGTTATAGGAAATGTTCACGATCGCACCTGTCTGGCTACGTTGAGTAATTTGTTTTATGGCATTGGCTCTCCTCATAGACGCAAATAGCAATGTATAAACAAGAACGTATGTTTGTCGCTTTTACGTATCGTATGTAAATTATTGCGTTCGTACTCAAGTACGGACGTTAAAATTAAATAATGAATGAATACGTCTACACTCTTCAGTCATTGAAGAAAGTTAGGTATTAAGAAAATTAAAACCATAATAATACCCACCAAAAGTCTTTATTCATTCTTCTCAAACAATTGCTGCAAGTGTTAAATATTAGTGCAATGCGGATTCCAGGCGTTCTTCAGTGTACACAGGCAATACAATTTGGAAAATCCCGGGCTTACCATGACTACTATGCTTTTGATCTACTATGCTTTTGCACGCGGATTTCACTGCGTGCGGTCGGTTATCGGGGTAAAAGGTTCCCCATGAACTATTCTGATGGATAACATTACTTACTGCAAAATATTTCAGTAGTTTTTGCGTGTAAGTGTAGCAACATCCAAAATTTTGCATCTATCCATCCACCCTCACAAAATTTCACACTCATAATAGAACGAACCACTGGACGAAAAAGTTTTCTAACTAATTAGGGTTTATATAAGGGCTTGATTGATAGTCTATTCAATAGGGTAAATTCCTAAACCAAAACCAAAAATCAAAATCATTTATTCGTTTGCTGAACAAAGGTAGGTAAGGTAGATGTTACATTGTTGAAATTTTAGTTCACTTTGCTCGGCCATACAGGCATGCAAACACACACATAATATAAAATCAATTCATTAAAGTTAAATATCAAACATGTAAGGAAATAATCACAGAAAATGTCAATATTAATATATCACTGCAATAAATAAAAAATATGGCAATAATGAATAAGAAAAAATAATAGTTAAACTTACAATTAAAGATTAATCTATAAAACGTTTTATGGTTTTACAAACGCATGTCAAAGCAATTACCTATAATTTGTATTAACTCATTTCCATGTTGTCGGAGTGTCAATAACGGTTAGGTAATGTTTGTATTAAGCTATGTATTATATAGAACGGTTAACTGAAATAAATTAATTTACTCTATGACAGAAATTTGTTTATTTTGGTAAATTAATTTATGGACTGTCATATTTTATACGGTTTCAACACCAAAACAACAATTTACTGAATGCATAGTTATGAAAGTATACATGATACTTAAAACACAATAGACACTTTTTGTCTGTTTATTTGTGTACGTGCTCCGGTAATTTCCGAAACCGCTGAACGGATTTTAATAACCATACCTACTTTCAGTACAGATATTTAGGTACCTAAGGATTAAGGACCTAAGGTATTTTAATTAAACAAAAAATAATAATTGTGTAAGTATAAATATCACGTTAGTAAAACCGTGGACACAGTTATACACTTATACAATACAATAAGTAGGTACACCTAATTCTTCCTCCTTGAACCACTCTAAGGTAGACTGGTAGATGATGCCCATGGCATTAAGTGCACCTATGTACTCTGTGTATATGAAGTTTAAATAAATCAGCCCTGTATATTCTTTCCCACTGCTGGGCACAAGCCTCTTCACACTATGAGAAGAGGCTTATAAGAGGTAGGTTTCCTTATGATGTTTGTCTTCACCGTTTAGCAAGCGATAATTAACAATTTAATACGCACTTAACTTCGAAGTCATTGGTGCGCGCCGTGGATTCGAACCTGAGACCCTCAGCTTAGCAGTCTGTCGGTCTCATCACTAGGCTATCGCTGCGTCTTAATATGTGTTATATGTATTAGAATTAGTGTTTTATGGACCATTTTCTCTATTTTCTTGTGCAAAATTTATTGTTCATAGTAAAATAATTCTGTTTACAAATATGTACCTACAACAAATCACAAACTGAACAAAACTAAAAAAAAAACAACATTTTACGATTTGAGATATCTACACCCAGTTTAATAAATCCAAAATTGATTGCTTTTTAATAGCTTTTTACATAGCAGTAGCTATAAAATATTTATTGCATTTTAACTCTATTCCACTATTCATAAATCATTAAATCGAAGAAAAAACACTTTTTTACAGTTGTTGATAAGTTCGCTACTTTATACTTTTCATTTTATAGGACCCTTTAGTTTACGTAAAATTTTCTTTTGATTCAATGCTTTGTTTTTCTTCATATTCAATGCTTTGATTTTCTCCTTCCTATCGTCATAATAAAGAAAAGAAAAGCCGAAAATCGGGCTCAGTAGCGTGCCATTGGAGATGCCTATATCCAGCAGTGGACTCTTGCAGGCTGATGATGATGATGATGATCGCCATAATATAGGTACTCATATTACTTTAAAATCAGTGGATTTCAAAAACTTGCAGACCCATTTTATTTAAATTTAGATCTAGTAATAACAATGTGAATAATAATCTCAAGACGCTCTATCTTTCAAGTTCAAATAGTAATAATCTCAAGACGCTCTATCTTTTAAGTTCAAATAGTAATAATCTCAAGACGCTCTATCTTTCAAGTTCAAATAGAGGAATTGGTTTTGTAAATAATTTATAGTAAAAATTTGCCTATGAAACTCAAGAATAACAAAACTGTTCAGGCATTTAGAAATTATGGTAGAATAAAGAAACTCTCACACATACATAATATGAAACCTAATTATGTGACGCTTATAATTATGTTCGGCTAAATAAAAGGGCTGGGGAGCACACTGGTGTTGGTAACCATTAAAAAGCTTTTAAGTATCCAGCAGACTTCTAAACGTGTTCTTGCCTCGCCCCTAACTTTATTCTTGGTTATTTTCTTCACTACTTAACACGCAAAATAAGGAGAAATGATCGCCAATGAAGTACCAAACTAACTAATTGGTCGAATAAGCGAGCCAAGGCGAACTACATCAAAGTATCTAAATCTGTTTCGAGCGGATATGAGGCAAAGTATGCAGTTTGTACCGCGAACTAAGTTTAAATGTAAAATTGTCTAACTAGTTTTACTTAAAGTGTTAGCTTAAGGATTGGAGAGAATACCCATGGAATACACACCATAAATCAGACAAAATTAAGGCTGCCTGTCCACCGAAGCGGAGAAGATCGGAGCTGTGTCAGAACAAGCAATAGAAATGCGAAACTTCGCTGCGGCGTTATGTAGTCACCTTATGTAGTCCAAAATAAAACCCAATGAATCTGCTAGAGGACCAGTACCATTTCGTTAGGAATAGACGCACGATGGTTAAGATTGATAGACTTCAAAATAATTAATACTTTCTCTGAGGCAAGTTATATATTTTCGAATATTCCCTATGTAACTTTCATCGCATGTTCGAGCTCTTGGAGACTTTAACAACTATCCAAAGAATGATTCACTAAGGTTACTACTAATATTCTGCTTAAGAGATGCGCAAGAAGTAACATTATACGGCTAGTAAAAGAAAATTGCTGTACGTCTCATACACTTGGTCGTTAACAAGGTTAAACGACGTATTTCATAACCGGTTTAAGCAATAAAAACGCGCCAGCAGTTTCATTTTTTGTACCTTGGCTCATAATATTCACAAGTATCTAATAAGAGACGGAAAACTCGACTTCAAACCCTATATCAAGCCGTCTGCATAGCGTGGTATGGTAGGTAAAACCCTATTTCCCCACAATGCTATTGAGACGCAAAATAGCAGTGCCTATTTCTAGTAGTGAACTGCCAAAACGTGTATGGCGATATGATGTAATCGTATAACTGTCAAAGATGAACAAGATTTTGGTTGGTGAAGAGACTAGCAGAAAATGCACCATGAGTGTTGACTCATGAGCAACAAGGCAAAACCTGATACGATGTAACATTTGCATGTTTTAGGATGTCAATTATTGACATAATTTATTGACAGTCAATAAATTATGTCATATTAAGTAGGATACAAAGGTACTCTGTGTTAAGTAGGTATAACCAATGAATACAGATTTACATAAGAAGCTTATTTCTTAAGGGTGTCGTGTGCCGATTAAAGTTGGCGTATTGACGGTTTTCAGTATAGACGTACTACACTGACAACCGTCAATACGCCAACTTTAATCGGCACACGACATCCTTAAAAAATACGCTTCCTATACTGACAACCGTCAATACGCCAACTTTAATCGGCACACGACATCCTTAAGAAATACGCTTCCTATACTGACAACCGTCAATACGCCAACTTTAATCGGCACACGACATCCTTAAGAAATAAGCTTCTTATGTAAATCTGATTTCATTGGTATAACTGGGGCCCAATTCTACTAAATAGATATAGTTTCGATATGATGTCAGTGTCTTAATTACGTCACAAAAAGCGTATTCTTCTAAATTATCTGACATTTGAATGAAATTGTAACGAGATCGTATGTGTCAACAAAATCTGTTTATTTTAAATTATACGATAATGACACTAGGTTATCAGAATACCGCTTTTAAATCCATTCAAAATATAACATCAACTAGCTGACCCAGCGAACTCCGTACCGCCTTTTTAAGAGTTTTTATTGAATTCCCTTTTTTCCAAGCCCCTTTTCTAAAGTTACCACTGACTTAGCGCTTAATCTCTTATCATTTCAGGGTCTATAAATGATGCAAATCAAACATAGATTTTTATATAATATTGAATTGCCCATTCCTTGAAATATCGGAGACGATACCCATATCGACTTTAAAAAAAAATCCCGTCCGCCATCTTTAATTTCCTATCCGACATCTTTGATCACGAAATAGATGTTTTATTTGGATTCACCATCCCTTAAATCATCAGAGACGATACCCACATTGATTTTTAAATTTTTTCCCATCCGCCATCTTTCATTTCCCATCCGCCATCTTGAATCACGAAATAGATGTTGTATTTGGATTCCCCATCCCTTCAAACATCGGAGATGATACCCATATTGATTTCTAAAAAAAAATCGCATCCGCCATCTTTGATCACGAAAAAGATGGTGTTTTTGAATTTCCCATTGCTTAAAATATCAGAGACGATACCCATATCGACTTTAAAAAAAATCCCGTTCGCCATCTTTGATTTCCTATCCGCCATCTTTGATCACGAAATAAATGTTGTATTTAGATTCGCCATCCCTTAAAACATCGGAAACGATAACCATATTGATTTTTTAAAACTTTCCCATCCGCCATCTTTGATCACGATTTAGATGTTGGATTTGGATTCCCCATCCCTTTAAATATTGGTGTTGATACCCATATTGATTTTAAAAAAAAATCCCATCCGCCATCTTTGATCACAAAATAGATGGTGGTTTTGAATTCTCCATTCCTTAAAATATCGGAGACGATACCCATATCGACTTTAAAAAAATTCCCGTCCGCCATCTTTGATTTCCTATCCGCCACTGCAAGCCACTGAACTCAGTTTTCGTATTTTAGTGACCGACCCGTACCCAGCCACTTTCCGTAATCGTCACTCTACCAAGCCGAAGGGCATACTTCTCTATGTTTAAGTATAATTGATAGCTGTGAATACAAATTAATCAACATCTTTCGGCCCGTGTAACCATTGAATGAATCAAGAATGAGTAAGATAAAAGATAACCTTACAAACAGTCTTTGAAATTTCATTGAGAATAAAAACCACGATAACATTAAAACAAGTTTCCAAAATAGAGCCACTCAAAGGTTTCTATCTATAAGATAGATGCCATGCAATTAAATATGTACATTCCAAGGTAGAAAGCCAACATTTTCCAAACAACTTTTCGGTTAACGGAATGCTTAAAAGTATAAATAGGTAAATTGTACCGTAAAAATAAGAAAAATGGATAGAGCATTCCCTCGAAAAGTGACAAATAATTATTATGACCAAAAATTTGCGAAACAGCCTAAAAAGTTAGCTTTTTTATTCTTTAAATTTAAAACCATAGAACAAACGAGATAGCATGTAATGCTCCAGTCTCTTCTTACAGAATGGTCAATTTGGTTAAAGTATTGCGAAATGAGCAATAGGAACAGATTACAAACAAGTCTGTTAATGATCGCGATATCCAGTTCTTTATGTCCTATAGCTACTAGGATATATTTTACGTTTAGATACTTTAAGATTATGACGTATGATCATACAAATACATGAATAAGAAACTCCGCAGTACCTAAGTATGTAGTTACATGTATACTTATAGTAAATGATACTAAGTTATTAAAATTGACCTTAATGTTAAAGAACAGTGTTGTGCACGCGACGTCTTAGCAGCTATGCTAAATTATCAGCCTGTATATTGCAAAATCACGGTACGACGATATATGACTTATTTAGTTTTAAAAAGTAAACCACTATTCGTCGCGTCGCGTCGAGGTGGGCCGCAGAAGAAGAGGAGATGCGGTATTGCGTTGCCGTCTCCCTATCCTCTGCGGCCGCTGGGTGTTTTGGTGGCGGAGCCCAACACCTCCATCCGCCGCCAAGAGGGTTTTGTTCGGGGCCCGCCTGACCATTTGGCGGGCTAATACCCGTCTGGGGGTAGCGACACAGAATAAAGAGAGTACTAGCGAGGAATGCTTCGGTGATACCCGACCCTCCGACCACGGGTACATGAGGAGCACGGGTTGGTTTTTAGTCAGTAAGAGACTGATAGTCCGCCCTGAGGGAAGGGCGAAGGGACTCCATGAGGATTTTCCAACGCGACACCAAAAAGAAGGCCTTCCAATGATAGCACTGAACAAATTGCTATCCATTTCTATCGCAAGGATCACTTTTATTTAATATCAATTCAAATACTACGATGAGTAATAGTAGCATGATCAGTCACGATTAAAACGAACGATTCTGCACGGTCGACAACTTAGCTATTCCATTCATTTTAAATAGCTAGTCGTTAAAACGAGTAGGTACTCCTATTATTATAAACGAAAATGGCAGCCAATGATGTCGTTTTAATATTATCAATTCTTTATATTTCTTTTCAAATGTGTTAGTAAAAGCGAGTTGTGACTTCGCGGTTAGAAAGAGGCCTCTTTAAATGCTATTGTCAGTAAAAATAGGATTTGCAAAACTTCGACTAAGTAAGTATGATCGAAGATGCAAGGTGACTTGTAGGTTGGTAATTGTATTCCAATCGGGTGAATTTAGCAAAGGAGTACTTTTACGCTCAGCATATCAAAAAAAATTTTTGGGAAAATGAAATCAAGATACAATAATACCGTTTGAAATAAAAACATGGAAATTTGAAAAATTAGAAGCCATAGTCAAAAACACATTGTTCGAATAATAATACCTCCACAAAAATATAATTATAAAATGTATAGCCGTCTATTACACATAAAACATAAACACCAATATTGCAGAGCTATTTTCTTTTGTTATTTATAGCTCAACTATAGCTTCATACTCAATAAATACTACAAAAAAGGGTAAGTACAGTAATTGGCAACTATAACCACATAGTACCTACAGTACAAAGGATGAAAATGCCTCGTCTCTACGCCAGCACTGTTTACTAAGAGCTTTGCATGTCACACATACATTCTAGAGAAGATAAAGTATTCACACAATAGTGAATACCTGTCAACTTGTTGAATATATCGTCCTGAACTGAATTCTGATCTAAGCGTGAACTAGTTTTTCTAAACAATATTGTCACTAACTGAACATGACGATGTCATCCTATTAGAAAACAAAAGTACGGTCAACAGGTAACTATAGTTCGTTCGCGTTAAGAATGCAGTAAATAAAATAGATTAAAATATGATATTAATGATTTAATTTTGATTTTAAACTTTTAAGTATATTTTTATAAATTCATTAAACTTATAAGTAGACAGTATTATAAAAAGTCTAAGGTTGACAGTGTGGTTGAATAGTTTGAATACTATCAAAATAATGAATTGTTTCTCATTTATTTCTTATGTGTACTGTACGGCTTCGTTTGTTTTAATTTTTTACGAAAAATAAAAATATTTTTTTTGCAACTTTTAAGAAGCATAATGTCACGTCACACTCCAGCCCTCCAACAATCCCTGCCATACAAAGCTGGCTGAAATTGAAAACTACCTTTTTATTAAAAATTATTATATGTATAGATAGTACACATCAAGTCTGTAAGTGACCGTCTTGTAGAAAGTGTTGGTTAACTTTGGTATCACAAATCAAGCCAAAAATATGTAGTACTGATACTGACTCTTAGTTTGGCACATGTTTAAGTCATCTCTCACGTATCACATGCTCGGTAACTAGTATTTTTACACGACGAAGGTAGCGCCAGAATTCCCTGAAGCGAAAAGCTCACTTTATCCTGCCAGTCACAACCTTGAATAAACGTTTTTATTCTGTGTAACCTGGCCAACACTATTGCGTCGAGTAATTCTCTGACGGGACAAATGTTTGTTTAATCCACTGATCTGTCCGACTGTAGCTGGTATTTGTTTCTGTTGTTTGTGGTGTATAGTCAGATAAATTGGCGTTATAATCGACGATAGCTTGACAAATATTGCAGTATTAAAAGGATTCTGGTGAGCGCAGTCGTAACGAATGAAACTGTTTTAAGGACGCGTTTACAAAATTAGTAGGTACAAAATCGCGTCACTACAGCGACACGGCGGCAACGGTACGTACTACGTACGATAACTTGCGGAAATGTAGTTCAACTAAATAACTTTGAGACTTAGAGTTTTTGTGATATGTATCTATGTGTTATAGGCCTGGCTGTGCGAGTTACGTACAATACAAATAAGTTTCTTATTTTTATATACCTAAATGGACATTATTACTTTATTTTTTCCATTATGTTGATTCAGGATATATTCCGGTATTTAGATATTATTTCGTTTCTTGCGTTGAAATCTGGTAAGATTATGTGGACTGATGGTATACCATCCCATTCAAGTGTTGCGACTGGAACTCATAAAAGAGTAGACCTAGTTATGCCAGGTTGGGGCTAATTTTATTTGTTTTAGTGAGACCCTACCACTGGTGAAGTAACCTTCCAAGGTTATTCGATGAGTCTTACTAGTACTCTTATGTGAGTAGAGCTAGGCATGCCGAGTTTGGGCTCATTTTGTTTGTACATAAGAGACCCTACCACTGGAACTTATGAAGTAACCTTCCAGGGTTATTCGATGACTCTTACTGGTACTCATATGTGAGTAGAGCTAGGCATGCCGAGTTTGGGCTCATTTTGTTTGTACATAAGAGACCCTACCACTGGAACTTATGAAGTAACCTTCCAGGGTTATTCAATGATTCTTGCTGGTACTCATGTGTGAGTAGAGCTAGGCATGCCGAGTTTGGGCTCATTTTGTTTGTACATAAGAGACCCTACCACTGGAACTTATGAAGTAACCTCCCAGGGTTATTCGATGTCTCTTGCTGGTTCTCATATGTGAGTAGAGCTAGGCATGCCGAGTTTGGGTTCATTTTGTTTGTACATAAGTGACCCTACCACTGGAACTTATGAAGTAACCTTTGCTTTACGCACATATGTGCGTAAAGCAAGGCATGCCGAGTTTGGGCTCATTTTGTTTGTACATAAAAGACCCTACCACTGCAACTTATGAAGTAACCTTCCAGGGTTATTCGATGACTCTTGCTGGTTCTTATATGTGAGTAGAGCTAGGCATGCCGAGTTTGGGCTCATTTTGTTTGTACATAAGAGACCCAACCACTGCAACTTATGAAGTAACCTTCCAGGGTTATTCAATGACTCTTGCTGGTTCTCATATGTGAGTAGAGCTAGGCATGCCGAGTTTGGGTTTTGGGTCGCGGGTTCGATTCCCGCTCAAGTCAAACATTTGTGTGCATGAACATGGGTGTTTGTCTTGGTCTGGGTGTTTCTATGTATAATATGTATGTATTTACAAAAAAAAGTATATAATTATGTATGTTTATCCATTATCTAGTACCCATAGTACAAGCTTCTGCTTAGTTTGGGACTAGATGGTGTTGTGTGAATGTGGTAGAAATAAATAAAATAGAAATAAAATAAAATGAGCCCAAACTCGGCATGCCTAGCTCTACTCACATATGAGTACCAGCAAGAGTCATCGAATAACCCTGGAAGGTTACTTCATAAGTTCCAGTGGTAGGGTCACTTATGTACAAACAAAATGAACCCAAACTCGGCATGCCTAGCTGTACTGACATATGAGTACCAGTAAAAGTCATTCAATAACCCTGGAAGGTTACTTCATAAAATGCAGTGGTAGGGTCTCTTATGTACAAACAAAATGAGCCCAAACTCGGCATGCCTAGCTCTACTCACACATGAGTACCAGCAAGAGTCATTGAATAACCCTGGAAGGTTACTTCATAAGTTCCAGTGGCAGGGTCTCTTATGTACAAACAAAATGAGCCCAAACTCGGCATGCCTAGCTCTACTCACACATGAGTACCAGCAAGAGTCATTGAATAACCCTGGAAGGTTACTTCATAAGTTCCATTGGTAGGGTCTCTTATGTACAAACAAAATGAGCCCAAACTCGGCATGCCTAGCTCTACTCACATATGAGTACCAGTAAGAGTCAACGAATAACCCTGGAAGGTTACTTCATAAGTTCCAGTGGTAGGGTCTCTTATGTACAAACAAAATGAGCCCAAACTCGACATGCGTAGCTTTACTCACATATGAGTACCAGCAAGACTCATCGAATAACCTTGGAAGGTTACTTCACTAGTACCAGTGGTAGGGTCTCACCAAAACAAATAAAATGAGCCCCAACCTGGCATAACTAGGTCTACTCTTTTATGAGTTCCAGTCGCAACACTTGGACGGGATGGTATACCATCAGTCCAGATAATCTTACCAGATTTCAACGCAAGAAACAAAATAATATCTAAATACCGAAATATATCCTGACTCAACATAACGGAGAAAATAAAGTAATAATGTCCATTTATACAAAAGAAATTTACTTGTACGTAATTCGCACAGAATACGAGAAGTATCAAATTGATTTTAGCGAATATTTTGTATTCGTATATTGCTTTTTTCGTCTTCGGGCTGCAGCGACAAGCGACATAGATTCCACTCCCGACGGCGCTCAAGCGCAGACTGAGATCTCATTGCAGAATTTGGATATATAAATCAAGAAAGTGGCTAAATAAAACGAACCTTATTGCCACACATTAAGACACACGTATGCGAGCAAAATAGAAGAAAAATGTAAGATGATTTTTTGCTTTTTTTGAGTCAATTTACAATATTTTGAAAAAAAAATATCTAATTGTTTTTGAGTTGACTATATTTACTACCCTATTCTTTCTTTGAAAATCTAAATAAATGTAAAAATAGAGAGAAAATTGTACCCAAAAATAGCAGTAAAGCAGTATATGCCTATTTTTTATTTAAGAGGCCGTTTCGAATCGATTTTACATTAATATTAATTAAATATTTTTTATTTATTTTCAAATTGATTTATAGATAAAAAAGTAATCAATTTATCGTAATCATTAGTTTTATTAGTTATTATCTAAAATTGTCGTAAAATGTACCGGAAATATGTGGTTTTTTTATACAAGCGTAAACGCGTCCTTAAAAGATGATTATGCTTTCTGTATAGGCTCATCTCTAATATTTTCATAGCATCAAATATTGTTATCACATAGTATCTTTTATATCGCAGCTAGCAGCTCACCGTACAATGCCACATTACTTGTAAAATAAGATGCTTTATTTGATGTGTAACGGTTCAGTAAACTAAAAGTTATGTACCAGGTAAAAATTGAACCCAAACCTTAAATTCATCTAGATAAACCGATGCAGTTACGATGAATAGATATAAATATCATTAAAGCAAAAGTAACCTTAATCCAAAAGTAGTATACTGCTATTAAAAGTCTTATTGCACAATCGCACGGCATTGCTATCAACTAGGTATGGCGGAACGTAGACGGCCGGTTTTCATTCACACATTATATACATGCTAGCTCGCTCGTGGCTTCGCCCGCACGAAGCCGTTACCTTCCATTTTACCCCGTAGCTAGGTTATATTAGAAAATAAAGCGCAACTGCTGTCCAAATTTGATGTTTCTAGTTAGGGCTCTGCGTTGATATGTCGGATAAGTAATTTTACATAAGTATGATGAATATGATGATAAACGGACTTGTGGTCCCAAAAAGGTCCAAAATTCCAACTATTTGCTTATAGTTACTAACTATTTGTATATACAATTTTCAATTTTGTTCTCAAATAACACTATAACTGAGATATTCCGTTGAAACGTCCTTCACGAATGTTTTATTTAATTCAATTTAACGTATTACCATATTAAAATATTATCACGCTCCGTATAAACTTGACTGTAGGAGATTTCACAAACGGGCGCTCAAAGACGTTATTTTCATAAAAAGGGTTAGGTACGAACAAAGTCTTTACTTTATGCATTAATCTGTAAAGTAGACTAATTCTGTTCCGTGTGGTGACGGATTAAGAATACGGAATGTCACCACCCCATATCATCCCATGGGTGTCGTAAGAGCCGACAGAGGGACCATGCTATGCAGAGAACAGCACTGTATGAGAAGGAAAACTTGAAACAAACCCGTTTGGCCAGCGTGGTATAGTAGGTCAAATTCCTCCTTTGAAAGTCCAGCAGTGGACTGTAAGGGGCTGATGATATAAGACTAACTCTTGCCCTTTTCAAGATTATAGCTTTTCATTTAGGAGAGAGATCTACCTACTTACTGAAATCCAAGCATATACCTATCTATTGTTCAATTAATTTTGATTTAATTTCTCATGCTCGTCGGTCTACACTGAATTCTAGAATGTAAAGTTTGTCCATATTACTATTAAAACTCCCTACAATATCTTCAAAGAACCTAAACATTCTTGATCCAAAATGCTTTCTAATAAAATTGTAATTAAATTCATTTAACACAAATGACCTACAAAAATGTGGGTCGGAATACCTCTGACCCAACACTGCCGATTGCAGGCGGTGGAACGGATAATGAATAAAAGCGATTAACCTAAGTATTATCTTACTATTGTGGGTTGTGGGCAGAAGCTTATTCGATGAAATTAAAAGACGTTTCACTGTTTCCATTACCGATTAGACGCAATTGCCTCTTCCATATCCTGAGTTTCTCACTGGCTTACATAAGCTGGCTTTTACGCCTAAATTGCAGGTCAAACGTTTGGAGTAACTGCATAATTATTGCATCTATCGAAAATACTTACAAACTCCTTTTAAGAAAATCCAGGTGGCCTGTAATTAATGCAGCAATAAAAAACATCAACAATAATCTACAACTTTGTATGTTACTCATACCGTAATTGAACGAACCAGTCTACGTTACGTCGGCAGCTAAGTGAAGCAAATGCTAATGTAACGTAAAGGCAGATACCGACTAAGAGCTAGGAATCAAACAAAATATTAGGTACATCGTACTTTCGCTTTATGCCACCGTTCGACGACGCCGATTAATAAGTAGATGTTTTTCTTGAAAGACATCTTTTCGGCTGTATGAAATTAATTTTAGTTCATGTATGAAATTTAATTAAAAGGTGGATCTGTAGAAAATATAATATTAACAGATCTATTGTTTGTTATAGCCAGGGTCAAGGCCGTGCGCGATTATATATAGACGCAGGAAGTCAGATGTAAATTTAAAAAGATTAAAGAAGTCGATTTATATCAACCTTTGCGATAATCTGACATTTGACGTATTAAAACATGAGCACGTAGTGATATTCTGAGTTTCCGAAAAGTTCATTAATCATGAAACGCTAATTAGTACGAGAGGGCCCTCACATTTCACGTATAAAATAACCAGCCTGTCACCACAATCTTACTCGCGTTTCAAAGTTCCGATAAGCATCATATGATTTATGAATCGTCATTAAGCAAGTTAAGGATACATTTGTTTGGATAAGCATATTCGGTAAGGCGATGTTGACTAAGAAAATACGTTTAAGGTGAGGGACTGTCACTCAGCTACAATGATACTGATAGTAATCAGCCTGCCGGTAAAAAACGAAGCTATCTCAAATAATCATATTATTCAAGATCCTTTCGTATTTTAGTGGTGTTTTACGAGTTTTGACGGTTCTATATATTTCAGTACAGACTCAAATAAGTGTATGAAGTCTCGTAAAAGCTGTAATCCTGATAAACAGTCATTATATTTTCGAGAATGTGTGAGTTGTATTTTAACACGCTTTTACTTTGGAACCGAACACGTGTACAGCTTACGCGTCAGTCACGACCCACCCTAACCTGACGTCACAACCATACACAAACAAGCTTGCATACACACGCAAGTGCAATAAGGCGTAACCAAGCAACCGTACAAACAGGCGGCTCTTTATCACACGTGATATTTTCAGCACAGCTCGGCTCGTTGATAAATGTCACGTTTCGAAGTGAGCGCTGCGCCCGGTCGGCTGACCGGTACGATAACGGAGCACCGTTTCATGGCCATGTGTAGGTTGGAAAATGACCCAAGCAATACCTCTAGGCACCGTAAGAATGCCGCATTTGGTCATTGTATTGATTGTATGCACGATTGGATGTGTCATCATCAGCTTCGTTTATAATCTGTCGCAGTGCTGAGCACAGTCCTCTTCTCATCATGAGAAGGGTTAGGCCAAAGTTTGGCAGACTTCACATGTCTTTTGCGAACATAATGGAGAGCTCAGACATGCAGGTTTCCACACGATGTTTTCCGTCACCGATTAGCAAGCTATAAATAATTAACAATTGAATACGCTCTTAATTTCAAGGGTCAGTGATGCGCGCCTATTAGTCGAACCGTAGCCACAGATTACTAAATAGTTACTCCGTAGCAGTCAAAATTAGTTTCTCCACTAGGCTATCGATTCATCGGATAAGTATGTAATGTAAACTTTTATAATAAAAGCACAGCTCGAGATTTAATATTAGGTACAATCATTCATCCTGTCAGCCTAGAGACGTCCACTGCTGGACATCGGCCTCCCCTAAGATTCTCCACACAGACCGATTTTGAGTCACAGTCATTACTAGATATAACATGTACGTTTTACTTAGACTACTAAGTACTACTTAGCCGTGTGGTTGACGGCATAGAATACAAGTGTCACCACCTCCTATCTTCCCGCGGGTGTCGTAAAAGGCGACTAAGGGATAACACGATGCAAATACCATCTTTGCGTAGAGACGGAAAACTAGACATCAAACCCTATACGACTGCCTCGTTGGTCTCGCGGCATAAATGTGCGCGTGGGATCGGGAGGTCCCGGGTTCGATTCCTGGGTCGGGCAGTGTTATTGGGTTTTTCTGTCACGAAATTCTCAGTAGCAGCACGGAGTCTGGAAATGTGCCCGATACGGCAATAGGCTCGCCCCTTATTACGTGGGACTAAAGTATATCTGGCGAAAAGTGGGTGTAGAAATACACCTCTGCCTACCTCTTCGGGGTTATAGGCGTGAGACTATGTACGTATGTATGTGTTTTACTTAGACGTGGAACTAAAATGTATTACATATTAAACATACCAACGACCAAATAGTTCTAATGTTACTGCTACACCTGCGTTAGTGTTAGCGTTAATGCCGATGGCCAACTACGCGTTAGTATACGCGTTGGAAATTAGTAATTTAACGCGTTAAAACGTTGGCCACAGCTATGTAGCACCTAAATTAACGCGCTAATTGACGCATTAAGACGCAGGTGTAGCAGAAGCATAAACAAGACAGACGAACGTCAGCAGATAATAAAAAAAAACGAATATTATTGACAGATAAACAAAATAATTATGTATTATTTGGATTAATGTCAACAGATATTATCGAATACTGTCAACAGATAATAAAACAATAATTAAATTATGTCACAATATTTTGTTTACTGTGCTTTTGTGACGTCATGTGAAGCAATTAAGCTAATTGCTTTATTTGGCCTGAGAAAATATAGACATCGTTATTTTGTTCTCATGTTAAATTAAATCATTGTAATGTATTTGTAAAATTATATTGTATTCGTCCGGTCCGTGTGGTGACGGATTAAGAATACGGATTGTCACCACCCCATATCATCCCGTGGGTGTCGTATGAGGCGACAGAGGGAGCATATTATGCATAGAACAGCACTAAGAGAAGGAAAACTTGATACAAACCCTATACCAGCCCGTTTGGCCAGCGTGGTATAGTAGGCCAATTCCTCCTTTGAAAGGAGAGGCCTAGTGCAGCAGTGGACTGCTAAAGGCTGATGATGATGATGATGATATTGTATTCATTTTTTATCTTTTGTATCTCAACAACCAGGAACCAGCTTAAACCGATACATCATTTTCAGTCTTAATTGCCTTTAGTTTAGTCCGTTTGTAGGACTTCAATGATATTTAAACGGACCTAACATATATTTTACTACTACTATTAATAGTGGACTGATACCAACTGACTGCTGTGCCAAGGGTATCAGGTTCGAATCCTCAGCGCGCGCCACTGACTTTTTTAAGGTATATGTGTATTTAATACACACATACCATAGCATTCCCCGTCTCTTGAAGAGCAAGTCAAGCCGTCATGTTGGTAAGCTCGTTTTGATTAATATAGCCGTTATGGTATTTAAGCTATCTTAAACACCAGAAAAGCACAGCTCTTAGTCCCGATAAACGACGCCTAGGCAGGCGAAACAGTGGGTAGAAGTAAGTATTTTATAAATGAAACTGTCATTAAAAACAGGACAGGTCAGAAGTACCCTGAACAGAAGAGCATGCATGAGGAATCTGATGGGAGTGAATGAAGCGAGAGAGATAATATGTCAGGATCGTTGCAAATGGTGTTCCGTAGTCTCTGCCTACCCCTCCGGGAAACAGGCGTGAGTCTATGTAGGTATGTATGTATGAAACTGTCATTAAATTACCAACAAATCATCCGCACATGTGTTATGTGGTTCTGAGGTTTTCAGCAATGCTCAGTTTAATATGCACCAAATAACAGGTGCATTCGCATATTGGTGAGTGGCCAAAGCGATTTCCAATGAAGTCCCTGAATATCCGTCACTGGATTCGATCGAATTGACGCGAAATTGCTGTATAGACCCAGCTATGCATTTGTACCTCGCACTGTATTGAACGACGATATTCTGGACGTAGCTACGTGTTTTATGCAGCAGACCGCTAATAAAATAATTACCTACAGCATTTATTAAATAATTGCAGAACGGACGTAAATTCCGACGTGTTCTCTATAGGTAATAGCCGTAGTTAAAACAAACATTTAAAATATCAATACAAGGACAAGCTGATGGATTTTCAGAAAAACATGTGGCCTGGTAGCCATAAAATTTAAGCAATTTGCTAACATATCACGGCAATCACGTTAAGCTGTCCCTATGGTACCTTCAAACTTTAGCTATTTGTAAGAATATTACTGGAATCACTGACAATAATCCTGTGACCACCGCGGATGTATCTTGCTCTTGTTGCACCGAGACGTTTCGGCGTTCGAGAGGCTTTTCACTATTATTTTCAAATAAGTATACGATATACACCAGTTATATTAATATGGTAATAATAAGCGGTTACTACGTCAAAGTAATCAAACTTTTCAAGATCAAACCTCAAACATATAATTTTAGCTGTGTTCATAAGATGTTTCATATGTGTTTTTATATGATAGTTTACAACCCGTAAATTCAAACAATAGTAGGTACAGCTATTGTTTGAATTTACGGGTGCGAAGTACCTGCTCTATAAGTACGAGAGTTAAGGCATGTATTTTTATAGATTTGTCTTATACATGAATGTGAAACCGCTTGCTTCCTACATATAGATATTTGACTTGATGCAATTTGATTGACCAAATATTTTAAACAAATTTTCATACACATAAGTAAAATATGAAATTACGCTTAGTCTAGGAACAACCATTTATGAATTATACAGTGTAGTCCCTTGTAGGAAACTAACGACACACTCATAATGGCGTTGCAACAACAAAATTCACCACGCAGATATAACCACTAAAACCACTCAATGATTGAACAAAGGTTGCGGCGGTATGTTCCAGAATTTCGTTTCACGTTATTTTCTAGTAGTTAATTTAGCAGACGTTTAAAACCACTTCAGCTTCGTGTCAAGGTAAGCGGCTTAATTTTCCAGTCCACCACACTACATGAAACCATAGAAATCGTAGGCATGCATAAACTTGTACACAAATGCATTTACGTGAAAAACTTCAGTTAATTCGTCATTTGCAAAAACCGTCATCAGTGTTACACGCGTCTCTCGAAACTTATGTAGACGTCATTCAGTGCCACAGCTGTATGTTATGCATCAAAACACATGTGTGTACAAGCCTAGTGATGGCAAACATTTAACAAAAGCAGTTGAAAATTAGAAACAGTAAGTAAGCAACGTACATTAGACGTGACAATGATGGCGGCCGGCCCCAGCCCCATGACTAGATACAGCAGTAGCTCCAGCATCTTGTATCGCTCGTGGAATATCTGCTGGTACGTGATGCCGAGCACCGCTAGCAGCCAGATCACCCACCGGAGTTCTCTCAGCATCCAACAGGAGAGCGTGCCCACCGTCAGCCAAGGGAAGTACGAGCTCGCTATGAATATGTAAATCATTGCTCGGTCGCACCGGTGCAGGAAGTGCTTCATTTTACTGTGAAATTTAGTTCGCATTTAGCTCATACTGTAGTAAGTTTGCTATTAGTCGTGTTAGACTATGAGTATAGGCAGCGGTTTGTTGGTAAGTTATGCGTGCTACTTTAAAGATAAGGACATTTATGTAGACTTCATTTCATGCTTTTTTATGTAGTTTCATTAATTATAAAATAGGATGTCAGATTACAAACATATTTTTAGAAGAAATGTACTGTAAAACTGCTAGCGATATTAAGCCCTACGTTGGAAACTGAGAACAGTTTCTCAGACCCTGATGCTATCGACTCTGAAACTTTATATTTGACCATATTTTTCTGACTTTAATATCTATCGCTGATGTTAGAAGAATTATCTGCTCTGAATGAATTTACATTTATTTAGTTGTAATTAGGTACATACCTATATCGGAATTTGATTATAACGCCCAACAAAGTTTAATAACATTTTTGTAGTGAATAGTACTAAGAAACGTATACCTACGTTACAAAGTACATTTCATACAAATACATGAATACATAATAAGTTTTACCTACTTAGATGCCGAAATGCTGTTATAGCACCTTTGTCTAACGATTTGAAGAATGATTTACTATCTTAAAAAATACGAAAGCATATTTCTTCGCCCTATTCTATAATTATATACTTATAATAACGAGTAAGAGATTTACGTAATAGTGGCAATTTTCCACAATTTTTATTTTTACAGACTGCCATTGCGGGAAACCTTGAAAGTTTTAAGGCGATTACGACAAATATGCTTAAATGTAGTATATTATTAGTTAACATGTATTCCAATACGCTTTGATCGTGATATCTGTTTTAAATATAGCATCATACTCCATGCTATTTGTTATTTTGATATAAGTCTAGTATTCTAACGTATGTATAAATTTGCAATGAGAATTGGGATTAAGAATGATGGATAGGTACTGTCTATAAAAGAGATAAATTATTTAATAGACTTTAAAGCTGAACGCATTTTTGTATAGCAGTGGGCTATGGCAGGCTGATGATGATGATGTTCGTATGTCTGTTTCATATCAAGACACATCGAATGAACGCTGAAGGGTTTGCAGTATCCAAGGTTCAGCACATATTGTGAGATTGTAACGAATTATTTGTAGGTACAATCCGAGACAAGCCCCCTTAGCCAAATGGCATTCGATTAACGATATCGCTAATCGCTAAGTGTAAAAATGTATGGATCTGACATAAGCCTTCGTTATATCACGTGGTCAACGAAGAAGGAATTCCTTATGTTGCTATGGCAACCAAGCGTTATCGAAAGTAGATGTCAGAGCGAATGCCGTTTGGCTAGAGCCTAAGGTGTATTTTTACTCAACAAAGTTTAGGTATTTATATTGGCCCTTTCCATAGTTACGTGAGCTTGGAATTATGCCCGGTAGACGTAAAATACCTACCTCATACCTACTTGTGCATACTATCTCAATATGGTTGCCAAACAATTTCTGAGTAATACAGAAATATCTTTTATCAATAATATCTATTTCACTGAAATTTCTAATTGGAAGCCGAGTACATTATAACAGTATTATATAACATTGTCTAGTTTGAATGATAAAATATGAAAGCACGTTTTAAAAATAGATAAATTCTCGGAAATTAAAGTCAGGTGCGATAGTCCAGTGGCGAGACAGAACAGATTGCGTACGAACTACGAAGTGGTTACGGGTTGAAACCCACGGCGCGCATTGCTGAGCTTTAGTTTTAGACGTTAAGTGCGTATTTAATTGTTAATTATAGCTTGTTCAGCGGCGAACCGAACGATGAATCTCAGTTAAATGAATAGGTAGATAAGCATAATTCAATCACACACATTCAAAATCACCTAAAACAAACATAATGAAAGCAAGGTGAAATAGTTTCTTGTGCCATTGTCACATCACACCAGTGTGTCATGAGCCTCAGTTCAAATGAAATTATAAATAACCCCGAAACTCTATTTCAGTATAATGTTTTATTCATAACAGATTGTACGTATACAAAGCAGTGAATTGGGAATATATTCAGTGGAAACAATGGCCCAATGATTACTTTACGTAGAACACGTATCCTAATTCAGTGTTCATTCACACAGTAACCAATCGACCTCTATTGTACATTCGGCTTTGTTCACGGGCTTAGCACAAATATACATATATACGTCGTACTTATTTATCGATGAATTGGGCCAGCCCGCATGTAGATATTCCCAGAATATACAGTTCTTTGAAGCCTATACTTATGTTGGTACATGTGTAACCATCCTTACTAAAGTGTAGTATAAAAAGAATTTGCTAACTACACCATCATCATCTTCCTAGCGTAATCCCGGTTGCATCCAAGACATCACTATTTGGAACCCGATTTGGGCTCACTTTTCAAACCAGATTGGAGAGAATATTAGCTTTTCCTCAGATCGATTGCCGTTTGACCTCCGCAACCCATGGAGGTAACTAAGTATATTCTATATTTAGCGTTCTTTTTCCAAGACGAGGACTGTTAGACTATGTCGGAGGCCTTCGGGCGGTCTGAAAACAACGAAACCAGAGATGGCCACCCACTCTCACGAAAATGAAGAATAGCTAATGCAACCATTCTAGCCATTACTGGCTTGAGTGTTATTCACCGTGCAGGCAGAAGTTACAGGTCCAGTAAAATCTATGGAAGCTGCCACAAACTTTGACTTTATTTTCTATATCGCTACCTACCGGCTTCTAAAACGTCTAGTTCCCGAGCTCGTTGGGTGTAGAATCGTTGGCATTTTTCGGAATACCAAATAAGATTGGTCATCTTTTCCCTGCAATATCCAAAAGGAACCAAATTTGATATCGTGCCACAGTCGGCATATTTTATTAAGCATAGCCTAGCTAGAGAAAAGATCTTGTCTCACTTGTGGATGTATTTCCATTGGTACGATCAATGTACTAGCTTTCCGAGTGGACTGTCACATGATCGCAGTGATCTCGCTGCGTGTGCATGGCAGATACAGAGTAATAAGTGATATCAGACATAAAAACACAATTGTCAGCCTTTCGGTTGTTCCTATACGTTTTCTTAGAATGAAACATAATAGCAAAGACTGGAGGACACCTGCTTTAACCCCATATAACCAACACGCGACCTTCCACATTTCAAGACATTTTGAATGGAATTCAAAGTAATTTAGTTACACGTACATACTAAATAATAAAGTAGGTACCCAAAACAACCGAAACACGCCAAGTATGTCTAAAACAATCATCACAATAAATGGCGCTACGAGGGTCAAACTGAAAGTTCTTAGAACTGGCCACTTATAAACAATATAATAAAAAAAAAATTCTAAAATTTGAAAATAGAACTCTTTGCCAATATTACTGAGTATATATTTCATTCATTTGTCATTTGTTTTACGATTTGGCGGCAAATTGAAAATTGTTTGTGTCACGTCAACATGAATTTAACACGAGAAAATTTTCGTGCAATGATTTTTTATGACTTTCGATGTCATTTAAGTCAACAAGAAAGTTATGATAGACTACGATTGGCCTTTCACGATGAAGCCCCATCTCGTGCAACTGTTTACAACTGGTTTAATGAGTTTAAACGTGGTCGCACTAATCTCACTGATGATGTACGTGAGGGACGGCCTTCTACGGCGACGACTGAAAATAACATCTGTGTTGTGCGGCGTATGATAGAGACTGACAAAAGAGTGACCTATCAGCAGATTCGGACAAGCTTAGGCATCGGTATGAGTCAAGTGCACAAAATCCTCCACGAACATTTAGCGGTCAGGAAGCTTTGCGCCCGGTGGATACCTCATAATTTGACTAAGGCTCAAAAACTCCATCGTGTGGATTGGTGCCGTAAAATGATTGAAAGATTTAACGGAGGTGACTCAAATGCTGTGTTCGACATACTAACAGGTGACGAAAGCTGGATTTACTGTTATGATCCTGAAACCAAAAGACAATCTGCTCAGTGGGTGTTTCCTTTCGAGGAGTTGCCAACTAAAGTGAAGAGAGATCGAAGTGCGGGAAAAAAAATGGTGGCCTCGTTCTTTGGAAGGATAGGTCATTTCGCAACAATTGTGTTAGAGGATCAAAAAACAGTTTCTGCAGAATGGTACACTACCAATTGTTTGCCACTTGTCTTGGAAAAAGTTCGAGAGAAACGACCTCGCAGTAGGATCCTCCTTCACCACGACAACGCCTCGTCGCACACCGCCAAGCGAACGATCGACTATTTGGCGACATCAAACGTTGAATTACTGGGTCACCCGCCGTATAGCCCCGACCTCGCGCCTTGTGATTTTTATTTATTTCCAAAAATTAAAGAAAAACTTAAAGGAAAGCGGTTTATGAATGCTGAAGAAGCGGTGGCTGCGTATCGCGATGCCATTGAAGAGACCCCTAAGGACGAGAGGGCAAAGTGCTTTTCCCAGTGGTTCCATCGCATGCAGCGGTGTATTGACGTCAATGGACAATATTTTGAAAAGATATAATAAAACTAATAACTGGCTAATGTAATCAGTTTTTGATTTTCTAAGAACTTTCAGTTTGACCCTCGTATCATCTCAACATCTAATCTAACACTATCCAATGGTACTTCATCCACTTCCTCTCTTAATTCGCACTTCCCGCCGAAAGAGGTCTTAGCACTCTTAGCAACAGGCCGACACGAAACGTTAATTTACCGCACGCATCTCTCAATAACCTAAACGTGTCATAACGAACAACTTCCTAAGGTTGACCTTGTGGTAAGCAAACACGAAGCCTTACTGGCCAGGACTTAAGCGTCACGCAATAGCGACGGGCGATGCCATGTTCATACAATATATGTAGTATAATAATTTCGCCCCCGAATATAAACTGTTCCACTATTTAGCACGGACCTCTCCTCACTATGCTAAGACTTAGGCCACAATCTATCACTATGGTCATATGTGGTTTTGCAGATATCTCTTATTTTGTCGGAAGATTATAGAGAACTCTCCGACATGAAGGTTTCCTCGCGATGCTTTCTTTCAGCGTTCAGTAAGCATTAATTACCGATACAAGTTTGATACATATGACACGCTCTAACACATCGCAGCCGCATGGTGCTTTGTCCATAGTTCGTGGAAACTAGGCCGGGCCGTTAGGACAACTTATATAAAGAACTGAACTTACGCGATTTGTACGATATTTATGATAGGAGCTTAAGCCCGAAGGTTCTCGTTTTAAGGGTATCAGTACCTTTTAGTTCTCACATCCGGCGTGCCCTTGGGAAGAAGATCCAAGCCATCATGTTACCATGACCGTGGCAAACCTTAAAATGGGAAGACCCGTTTATAAACATCATACAATAACATAAAGACCTATTTATACACATGCCCTTTACGAAACAATAGTTTATTTATTTGTTTGACTTGATTAATGTACACCTTGAGTTTTAGACGTAGCGCCGTTTTTACGTGTTTATATGCGTAACTAAAATAACATAACCTCGAACTCTACATGTATTTGTATTAAAGGAGGCAATTCGACAGTATTGTTCAAACAATGTTTAGTCATATAAGGAAAGTAATTACAAATGAAAGCTACAATAGTTCTATTTAGAAAATATAGACCGGTACTATTCCAAAGCTTCGTCTGACTTGATTCGGAAAAGACGGTTACGGTCGAGTGAAATGGCTGCGATATCAAACAGTAATTATTACTATCTTCTGTCCAAATGTAAAAAAAAATAGCGAACTATTACTTTTGTAGTTGGCTTTGACCTACTAAGTTTTCCAATAAAATACAAAATGACTCTGCAATTGCCTCATAGTGACACTGTGATACAAATTAGGAGTGGCTTTAGTCCAGCAGTGGACTGGGAAACGCCTTAAAAAAGGTAAAATGACTATTACATATTATGTATCATATTGTGACGAGTTCGTCACAAACTCAGAGAGCCTAAGTGATATAGAAATATCCCAGATGAGTAATTTGAAAGTAATCGCGCGCATCGTTTGACATACAGATATTATAGGCAAGGTTATATAATGGAGGTCCAAGTTCAAATGTTAATCATAATGGAATGTAGTTAGAAGATTGCGCAGACGTTAGGTCACGTATATAACAAACTAAGTGATAACACGGAGTCAAAGCACTTACTAATTTAGTTGGTGACTGCTTCCAATATAGATATATTAATATTTTGTATTAAACTCTTCCGTTACTGGGCGTCTCACAACGTACAGTCGGAATTACTGGGCTCAATAACCTAAAATCCGGCATGTATGTATGTTCCTAGGGAATGGTAGGGGCACACTATGAGAAGATTTTTGGAAATTTCGCCCCTAAGGGTAAAAAGTCCTTGTCAGGCAGAGCCGAAGAACAGGCGAAGTCTAGTCTAATAAAATACCGCCCTATTTCGTGTAAACTTTTTCAAATGCTTATCAAACATTTTTTATGTAAGTATGAAAATTATAGTATGGATAATGAAAGGAAAATGCTTGATTTTCTCTTATATAACTTTACGGTTTTGCATCTTTGTATTAAAAAGCCATTTGTATCCTCCAACAGAAGACGCTAAAATAGAATTTCTAATAGGTATGACTTCACAGTCCATCAACTTCAGTGCGAGAACCTTTAATTCTACTAAATAACCATCGACTAGATTTCAAAGCCTAAGATAATGGAATTGTAAAGTTAACTGTGGACAATTGTGTAATTGTAAAGTTGACTGTGGACAATTGTGTAATTGTAAAGTTGACTGTGGACAATTGTGTAATTGTAAAGTTGACTCGAATGGTGGTTATTCCAATTACTCTGGATAGTGAGATATCGACCGCCAACCTGCTGTTGACAGCGAATACTGACAATTGTAGCTGCTCTCTATATGGTCTTACTAGCTTTCGCCCGCGGCTTCGCCCGCATGAAATTTTAATAAAGGGTAGCCTTTGTACTTCCCCAGATTTCAAACTATCCATATCAAATTTCATCACAAACTGATCTGCACATTCGCCGTGTAGCATACATATAAACAGAGAATACTTAAAATTACTTTTGTTTTCATAGTCGTCAAACTTCAGGTAAAGATTAGTATGTAGGTATATTATTAAAGTTATTGAAGAGCTTATGTATCTATTGAATAGAATAGCAGCAAAATAAAAACTGAAAGCATTACCACAAAGTACATAATCAGACCGCCCCTCCGCCCCGCTGTGCGCGACAACTCATAGTAAGCGCTTTTAATGACGCTGCGCTTAGGTCAATTATATCGTTATAACTTTTAAAGTATTCGTCCAAACTACTTACTGTAAAGACAAAGTTCATCTACATTAAATACTGAAGGCAATAAATCTATCAAATTTGAAAACAATTTGATAACTACTCAAGAATGAGCATGGTAAAAAACATATTTTTTATGTTTTACTGTTTTATTACAATAAAAATTATGTAGTTAGGTTACGTAACAAAAGCTAAAAAGTAATTCGGTAAGTCTTATCTGCCCGAACGCACCCAACTTCTCATCAATCTGGGGTATTGATCAGACAAATATAAAATCGTTGCGCAAGTGAAATGTCTATCATAGTGTTTATTCTGGATACGCTACGCCCAAAAATGTAATGTTTTTTTTTAGTTTATTTTATTTTCAAGTTTTTACTTTTGTTGTTAGTTGATACGTCTCATTCTATTTTCATAGTGAGGCCTTTTCTACCAATCAAACCCTGTCATTCGATACCCATATTGACGTATTTCTGAAAAATAAGTAATCCGCCATTTTGTGACGGCCGGCGGCCATCTTGAATTTTTCATGGTGAGCTTTTTCTGATAAACAATTTCACCGTACAGTGTCTGAAGTTCAAGTAACTTTAATGGTTTAGGCAACGTACGCGATGACAGCTTTCTGAGCTCAGGATTTTTGCTGACTCAGTTGATACTTTTCCTTATGTTATGGCAACATTATACAAAATCTTTATAAATTGTAGCCTATGTGTTATTCTGATGTATAAACTATATTACTGTAAAGTTTCATCCAAATCCGTTCAGTAGTTTTTGCGTGAAAGAGTAACAAACATCCATACATACATCTTCACAAACTTTCACATTTATAATACTAGCTTTCGCCCGCGGCTTCGCCCGCATGAAATTTTAATAAAGGGTAGCCTTTGTACTTCCCCAGATTTCAAACTATCCATATCAAATTTCATCACAAACTGATCTGCACATTCGCCGTGTAGCATACATATAAACAGAGAATACTTAAAATTACTTTTGTTTTCATAGTCGTCAAACTTCAGGTAAAGATTAGTATGTAGGTATATTATTAAAGTTATTGAAGAGCTTATGTATCTATTGAATAGAATAGCAGCAAAATAAAAACTGAAAGCATTACCACAAAGTACATAATCAGACCGCCCCTCCGCCCCGCTGTGCGCGACAGCTCATAGTAAGCGCTTTTAATGACGCTGCGCTTAGGTCAATTATATCGTTATAACTTTTAAAGTATTCGTCCAAACTACTTACTGTAAAGACAAAGTTCATCTACATTAAATACTGAAGGCACTAAATCTATCAAATTTGAAAACAATTTGATAACTACTCAAGAATGAGCATGGTAAAAAACATATTTTTTATGTTTTACTGTTTTATTACAATAAAAATTATGTAGTTAGGTTACGTAACAAAAGCTAAAAAGTAATTCGGTAAGTCTTATCTGCCCGATCGCACCCAACTTCTCATCAATCTGGGGTATTGATCAGACAAATATAAAATCGTTGCGCAAGTGAAATGTCTATCATACTTATTGTTTATTCTGGATACGCTACGCCCAAAAATGTAATGTTTTTTTTTAGTTTATTTTATTTTCAAGTTTTTACTTTTGTTGTTAGTTGATACGTCTCATTCTATTTTCATAGTGAGGCCTTTTCTACCAATCAAACCCTGTCATTCGATACCCATATTGACGTATTTCTGAAAAATAAGTAATCCGCCATTTTGTGACGGCCGGCGGCCATCTTGAATTTTTCATGGTGAGCTTTTTCTGATAAACAATTTCACCGTACAGTGTCTGAAGTTCAAGTAACTTTAATGGTTTAGGCAACGTACGCGATGACAGCTTTCTGAGCTCAGGATTTTTGCTGACTCAGTTGATACTTTTCCTTATGTTATGGCAACATTATACAAAATCTTTATAAATTGTAGCCTATGTGTTATTCTGATGTATAAACTATATTACTGTAAAGTTTCATCCAAATCCGTTCAGTAGTTTTTGCGTGAAAGAGTAACAAACATCCATACATACATCTTCACAAACTTTCACATTTATAATACTAGCTTTCGCCCGCGGCTTCGCCCGCATGAAATTTTAATAAAGGGTAGCCTTTGTACTTCCCCAGATTTCAAACTATCCATATCAAATTTCATCACAAACTGATCTGCACATTCGCCGTGTAGCATACATATAAACAGAGAATACTTAAAATTACTTTTGTTTTCATAGTCGTCAAACTTCAGGTAAAGATTAGTATGTAGGTATATTATTAAAGTTATTGAAGAGCTTATGTATCTATTGAATAGAATAGCAGCAAAATAAAAACTGAAAGCATTACCACAAAGTACATAATCAGACCGCCCCTCCGCCCCGCTGTGCGCGACAGCTCATAGTAAGCGCTTTTAATGACGCTGCGCTTAGGTCAATTATATCGTTATAACTTTTAAAGTATTCGTCCAAACTACTTACTGTAAAGACAAAGTTCATCTACATTAAATACTGAAGGCACTAAATCTATCAAATTTGAAAACAATTTGATAACTACTCAAGAATGAGCATGGTAAAAAACATATTTTTTATGTTTTACTGTTTTATTACAATAAAAATTATGTAGTTAGGTTACGTAACAAAAGCTAAAAAGTAATTCGGTAAGTCTTATCTGCCCGATCGCACCCAACTTCTCATCAATCTGGGGTATTGATCAGACAAATATAAAATCGTTGCGCAAGTGAAATGTCTATCATACTTATTGTTTATTCTGGATACGCTACGCCCAAAAATGTAATGTTTTTTTTTAGTTTATTTTATTTTCAAGTTTTTACTTTTGTTGTTAGTTGATACGTCTCATTCTATTTTCATAGTGAGGCCTTTTCTACCAATCAAACCCTGTCATTCGATACCCATATTGACGTATTTCTGAAAAATAAGTAATCCGCCATTTTGTGGCGGTAGCCATATTGGTTTTTTCATAGTGAGGTCTATTCTACCAATCAAGCCCTTTCATTTGATACCCATATTGAGGTATTTGTGGAAAATATGTAATCAGCCATTTTGTGGCAGCAGCCATCTTGGTTTTTTTCATAGTGAGCCTATTCTACCAATCAAGTCCTTTCATTCGATACCCATATTGAGGTATTTGTGGAAAATATGTAATCAGCCATTTTGTGGCAGCAGCCATCTTGGATTTTTCATAGTGAGTTCATTCTACCAATCAAGGCCTTTCATTCGATACCCATATTGAGGTATTTGTGGAAAATATGTAATCAGCCATTTTGTGGCAGCAGCCATCTTGGATTTTTCATAGTGAGCCTATTCTACCAATCAAGCCCTTTCATTCGATACCCATATTGAGGTATTTGTGGCAAATATGTAATCCGTCATTTTGCGGCGACAGCCATCTTGGATTTTTTATAGTGAGCTGTATTCTAAGAATCAAGCCCTTTCATTTGATACCCATATTAAGGTATTTGTGGAAAATAAGTAATCCGCCATTTTGTGACGGCCGGCGGCCATCTTGAATTTTTCATGGTGAGCTTTTTCTGATAAACAATTTCACCGTACAGTGTCTGAAGTTCAAGTAACTTTAATGGTTTAGGCAACGTACGCGATGACAGCTTTCTGAACTCAGGATTTTTGCTGACTCAGTTGATACTTTTCCTTATGTTATGGCAACATTATATAAAATCTTTATAAATTGTAGCCTATGTGTTATTCTGATGTATAAACTATATTACTGTAAAGTTTCATCCAAATCCGTTCAGTAGTTTTTGCGTGAAAGAGTAACAAACATCCATACATACATCTTCACAAACTTTCACATTTATAATATTAGTAGGATAAATAGAGTAGGCTTGCAGATCTACGTCATATTATGACAAACAGACATGCAGGCTGATATTTTCAAGCTCACTACAGGAAAATAACATTTGGCTTCTATGCCATTTTGACAAACATCAGCGCGTAAGTCAATGGTCGAAATGTCTGTATCAAAAATATTAAAATCAAAATGTGTCAATTCGGACGCTTCCCAACATATTTTGTCTAAAACTCTAAATCGTCAGCAACTTCACCGCTTGGGATTTTCGTAGTCTTTATCTCTGCATCAAACGGCCACAACGGCAAATTATTTAATGTTTCGTATTTAAATAATTCTGTATTTATATTCCTTTATTATATACCAAAGTGCCCGTAATTGCTTCTGAGGCGGAACCTTGGCGTATATCTCCCAACTTAGATGAACTAATTTAAATGTGCGGTAAGACACGCGAGCGTTTGCGTGGTCGAAAGTTATAATAGCTCTATATTATTAGCTTTCCAGATATATGTATATTATCTCAAAGTTTATCTTAGACTTGATCTTTGAAATAATGTCATGTCATCAGCCTTAAACAGTCCACTGCTGGATTAGGCCTCTTCTTTGGAAGGAGGAATTGGCCTATTATACCACGCTGGCCAAACGCATTGGTATTGGGTTTGTATCAAGTTTTCCTTCTCTTACAGTGCTGTTCTCTGCATAATATGGTCCCTCTGTCTGCTCTTATGACACCCATGGGATGATATGGGGTGGTGACATTCCGTATTCTTAATCCGTCACAACACGGAATTTGAAATAATAGTACTGGTTAATTGTTATTGGTCAATGTAAGATATAGGATAGCTTCATACAATCAATTTAATATGTTGCATTATACAGCATGCATTCTCTGAGCAGACGGACACTGCCAGATCTTTGCTAAACTAGGGATCAGGTAGCTCGACTACGAGCTCCACCAGAAAATCTCTTTTATTCTTATATATATATTCTCTCGTATTGTTTTCATGTGGTAAGTACTATTTTTAGACTTTACAGTGCGTATACCGCAGAGTTAGGCCCCCAACTTTTGTTACAAGGCAAAAGTAACACCATCAAGAAAGGCATATATTTCCTTCAATTACGCAACTAGGTTTTAATCAAAAATTGGCTAAGTTGGCTCTCAAGTTAAAGATGAAGTCCAGAAAGCGAAGGCAGAAATGCGGACTGAACGTCATCTATGAAGACAAACCACCAAAGTACGTACAACCACAATTTACCAATAGCTATCACATTGAAAATGCGAGCACATAGTTCTGGTAATCCAATAAAAGGGGTGACAGTAAAACATATACCGTCACATTATCTATCGGGGTTAGGAGTTACGAGCAACTTCCATCTCAAAGCTATTAACACGAAATATTTAAACATATATATGCTTTACGACTTACGGCACTACAACCACTATCAAGAGATAGAACAGTTATATAATATCATCATATTTTTATATACCTGAACGCAGTAATGCATATTTTTTTTGTATTTCAGTTAGAAAGTATCCAGTCTGTCTGATGGTAAATGGTAAATGTACCATAATAGGCCCTAGTAACTACTGGATACTCATAGAAGTCTAGAGACTTAGCGGAGCCCGGCCTCCAAGGCGAGAAGTCTTGGATAATGCTAGGACGATGATGATGATGACTCTAGAAGTCTAGACTCGAGATATTATATGTGCCTCGGAGCACATTTTAAAATACTTACACAACTGTGTTGACTTGTGGGAGAAAAGAGTATGTCGGCAGAGATAATCTTTCTAAATATTTTTTATTTCTGCCTGTCAAATTAATAATACTAACGATTACTCAACTGCTCTATAAACTGAAGCAGTCTCCAGTTATCATTTCACTACTTATCTAAGGTCATCAAACTCTCCCTCATGCATAAAGTTTCACAACCCAATTAACAGTCAAAGTCCATAATTACAGTCGGAACAAATATCATTATTATCAAATAAAACACCATTTCCCAATGAGGACATCACGGTATTACTAAAGTATTCAAACATGTCATTAATCAAACATACTAGTTCCGTTATCGGCATATCGTTTAACCAACTATACCGTATCATTTCATTAAAATTACATTCTCATATATCATTCAGTACATATGGCTGATACTTGAAAAAGTATGGAGGACATCAGTTCCATTATTGGAGCGATATTTTCTTTTTAATCATTTGGGTCGTAAATGCCGGTTGTGTTCTTTGTGAGACAAAGCCAAGCCTAACTGATCTAATCGGGGTAGAAGTTAGTCGGAGACATGCGGAGGCCAAACTAGCAGTGGCCTACATAAGAAAAAGAAAAGTTTATATGGGACTTTCGAATCCAGCAATGTGTGGATTGAAGTTAAACTTACTTTACGAGGGCAAATACACTAGCGTATTCCAATTCTTAAAAGTTTGGACATAAACTAAATGACATAGTTTATAGAATAAAAGTTTTAGGATTGTAGTTAGTGTGGTGTGTTACTGGGTTTTTCCGAATACTCAGTAGCAGCCCGGAGTCTGGTGATGTGCCCGGTAACGGCAATAGGCTCGCCCCCTATTACGTAGGACCTAAAATTCATGGCGAAATGTGGGTGTAATATTTACACTTCTGCCTACCCCTTCGGGGATACAGGCGCGAGACTATAAATAAAATTAAAATAAAAGTTAGTGTGGTGGTAATATCATTTTAATAATTATGTATTATCATAGGCAGTAGTATTAAGCATCGAAAGTACATCGTGGATTCACTTTCTGAATGGTCCCCGAACCACAAGAGGAGAGTAAAGATATGAAAAAGTAGAGTTCACAACACGAAAAAAGTCGCACGTTAAAAAAACTACAATTGACAGTAAATGACTTCTGTCATACCGAAAATGTTTCCTTATTTTAAAACAAACACGACACTGGCTATAAACCCACATTGCTACTATGGACCCCAACTTCCCGATACATTTAATAAACAAGCTTGTCTAGTCCGATAACAATAAAGTGCAGTGCACTGGCTCGCTGGTGCCACCGCAGTTGGCAAGTTTACGACACCGCTACGTTGTTCGCACGCCTCGCAGATTCGATACAATGTCAATTTTTAAAGCCAATATGTATGTGGTACCTCTGGAAATTGCGAAACTAGATGTGGTTTAGACTAGCACGCGTCTATACATGTGTACCAACTTTGTAGTTTTGTACTTAGCATATTCTTTTGAAATAAGTACATATGCTTTTCTTCTTTAAAATGATGATATAAAGATTTTAGGCATCAACGGTAAGAACAGACATTGTGGGTCGCACTCTCTTGTCGATGTATAGTTTGAACTCACAAAAATCAAAAAACATTAAAGCTTTTAATTGAGTCAAGATATGGTTCAGATCGGCAATGCGATAGAGATGAATCGTCACTAGAAATGGGATATATGCTGATAGGTGACACATTAATTGCTTAAAATAAGGCTTTCTTAATGAAAACATGAAACCTTGCTTCGTAAGCTTTTGATGTTCATATTCCAGTGTCAACCGTTTTCTTACTTTGGCCTGCCAACCCCAACACGATGCCTTTTTTCTGTACTAATTATCCTCTGATATTACAAAGGTTTCTAACTTCAGAGGATGGGATAATTACCATATTAATTAGAGAGTAAAATATGGTTGTCAAATAATTAATATAAACATATTCGAGTTACTGCGAACAGTAATGTGATCGTTAACGAAATACCATCTCATAGTAAAGTAACGTAAATAACATTTACACATGGTTTTGATAAAATTACTGTACATAATGAAATGTAACTAAGTTCATATCAACATTTCACTAGTACGGCACATTCAAGAACTCAAAGCCCAAAAACTCGTTTAGGTACTCTTTAGATTTTCTTGACAGAAAACTTACATGAACACAACTCTTCACTTAACTAACACAGTACCAAACGAGGTACAACACTTTCTTACTTTGCTCGTTCCTACGATAATTTTACATGAGACAAACCGAACAAGTAAGAAACTTCTTGAAAACATTTATGATTCAAAATGTCAACTCTGAATGAAAAGATCGAGTTGCTTTTTGTAAATCTGGAGCCTCGCTCGTCTCAGAATATAATGAGTGTGGTGTTTAATAACTACCTTTGTAGAGACTAAGCCGGGTGTCATATCTCTTTGAGACGTCCCCGAGCACGTTGCACAACCCTTTTGGTCTGGTGCGTTCTCTTGCTCAGTGGAGCTGTAAAGGCCGAGTGTGGCCAACATTTTTTAATTTAAACATAACAAATGTAGGACGAAGGCAAACGTAATCGTCAGTAAAGCTGTCGCCTGAGCTGTACGTCTATTTGTGCGTAGGTAGAACAGAATCCAATAACGAACAATAAAAGAGCGAGCAACTGCTAAATTATTTACAGAAGCAATTTGCAGAGGCGTGCGAAATGGAAATGATTTCGAATAATTGTAACACGCGCTTGTTAATGAAGTTGTCTGTTGTTGTGAGTGATCATTAATTATGTGTCCATACTATTGTAAACATTTGAACATACGAAATATACGACACTAGTTTGCCGCCGTGCCGCGGTGGTTTCATCATGTTAAATTGGGCTTTTAATTTGCTTTGTTATTTAAACATTTATATGTAATTTCCTAATTTTCTTTGTTTTCAGTGCTGCTTCTATGTATATGTTGCAAAGTTATATCATTTTCTACTTTCTTACTTCATCATACATAATATACCTATTCTACGTTACATTCTACTATTGAAGCAAGTGCTTAGATTAACATGCGACTATAATCTGTATACATAAAAACGCAAGAAGCTAAAATTTGGCATGTAATATGTTTCTTGGGTAATTCCCACGGCACAACATACATACATACATAGACTCACGCCTGTTTCCCGGAGGGGTAGGCAGAGACTACGGAACGCCATTTGCAACGATCCTGACATACCTCTCTTGCTTCATTCACTCCCATCAAGTTTCTCATGCATGCTCATCTGTTTAGGGTACTTCTGACCTGCCCTTTTTTTAGGATGTCTCCAATCTGGTCAGAGAACGTCCGCCTAGGTCTTCCCCTTCGTCCTGTTCCATTCACATTTGCCTTATATATCTTCTTTGTCAGTCTTTCGTCATCCATCCTCTCCATGTGCCCAAACCATCTTAACATGCCTTTCTCGATGCTTGTTACTACATTTTCTTTTACCCCACACCACTCTCGTATCACACAATTCTTTACTCTGTCGGTCAAAGACACACCACACATACTTCTCAGTGCAAACAGTTAAATTAAAATAAAATCTTCGTGGGTAGCTGCGAGCAGCAGTCTAGTCTTAAATATTTGTTTATAGTCCAGTCACTTTTGGCAAAAAACGGGGTCAATCTCGGAATTTGAGATAATAAGCTGGAAACTTGTATACAGCTTCATTTTGGCGTTCTAAAAGTTGTCTCAAAAGTCTCATATTATCTCGTGTCTGCGTCGTAAGTTATTCGAGGTCAAAGGTCACGAAAATCGGTTTTTTGCAATTATCTCCGTTTCTATGGTTCCAATCACTTCAACACCTATTATAAAAATTGAAGATAAAAAAAAATTGCCACAACTTTTGTCTGAACTTTTTTTCTGTACGCTCAACTCTTTTCGAGATAGAGAGCGGAGAGCACCCAGCGCTCAGGCATATATGTATACTGTTATACAAGGTCAACCGTGAATCTCGGTGAATAATACCTTGTATATAGAAATAAGTCAAGTAAATATAATTTAAGTTAATTTTTATTTAGTAGCTGTACTTTTGTTACAATTAAAATTAAATGTACATTTAAATTCTTCAATAACTTGAAGTTCAAAAATATCAATTTTCTTCTTCTTCTTCTTCATCATCATCTCCTGGGAAATTGAAAATTTCAATTTCATCTTCATCATCTTCATTTGCCTGCATGATTGTCTCCAAACCTTCTAAAATTTCTGGATCAAATGCAGTTTCTTCCTCAGGATCGTCTTGCAATACAACAGCATTGAGACAAGCTTGCCCATTGCATTGTCCGCAAGCTAAAGTGCATTGCAAGCCCGATTTTCTGCATTCGCACCGTGACCTTGTATAACAGTATATATGCCTGAGCGCTGGGTGCTCTCCGCTCTCTATCTCGAAAAGCGTTGAGCGTACAGAAAAAAAGTTCAGACAAAAGTTGTGGCAATCTTTATTTATCTTCAATTTTTATAATAGGTGTTGAAGTGATTGGAACCATAGAAACGGAGATAATTGCAAAAAACCGATTTTGGTGACCTTTGACCTCGAATAACTTACGACGCAGACACGAGGTAATATGAGACTTTTGAGACAACTTTTAGAACGCCAAAATGAAGCTGTATACGAGTTTCCAGCTTATTATCGCAAATTCCGAGGTGAATCCCTAAAGTGACTGGACTATTAGTCAGGACGATAGTTGTACAACGTTTCCATTACTATAGTCATCCATTGCCGTTGAAATATCCAATCTATCATCTCAGGACAATTGCAACCTTCTGTTTAATAAATAAAACTTTACGGACACAGCAACGTCCTTTACTATGCAGCAAGTTAACAAAGATAAACGCGGGGTTAATATTGCGAGTAAATATTATATTAAAAAGTTCTTCGAGTATTTCAAACGCTAAGCTAGAACGGAGTAGAGCGTTATTTATAAATGAAACTACAGAGAAGTTCTAGTAAATATTTGAGTATCTACTAGAAAATACTTAGTAAGTTTCTTTTTACGGCTTGCATGTCAGTTTTACTAAGAGTCTAACACGAAACCGTCTAATGCCGTGTTTTATCTAGAAATTGAACCGGAGCAATGATCGACTTCATACAGTGATACTACTTGACCCACAATCCACAATAGACTGTGAAATTGTATGTGACGCCACGTTAAATAATGTTTAGGTGCCTAATATTATAAAGATGCATTTTTTTATAAAAAATATTATATTTTTTTAATTGGCCTTTTAGATTTTTTATTTTATCTATACATATTATAACATGAAGACCTTTGGCCAAGTCTGCCTGTATAAACGCGAATGCAATAATGCATTCCTGATGAAAGAAGAGAATAGAGAAAGAAGTCACATACCACTTATGTCAATTGCAGCATCATTATTTTGCTGATTTCAGAAGAATTCATTTAAGCATTGAAACAGCGTTGTAATGTAGATTAAGTTTAAAATAAATAAACATACAAGTAAACACTGTATCGATCCTGTTTACTACATAATAATATGCCATTAGTAACCTAAGCCTGCGCTAATCCAATTAATTAAGCAAACAAGCTAGTTAGGCTATTCAAACATCTCAACTGAATATTTAGTGCACTTAGGCTAGTTATACCACATTGTAATTAACATAAGGACTGAGCTTAAAATCACGGCTAGCCTGAGAATAAAGTATAAAATAGTTAACAATTTAACGGGTGCATAGGGTTCCCACCAAGAACTTAGGGTCCCAAGCCAACCTCACCTGCAAGTGGTGCACCTGCCGATCAACGGACGAGGCTCTGGCAAACAAAATATCCCGATAAGCGGCAATAGGCTCGCCACCTATTACGTGGGATCAAAACTCTGGCGAAAAGTGGGCGTTTAATATGCCTCTGCCTACCCCTTCGGGGAAACAGGCGTGAGTCTATGTATGCATGTATGTAACAATTTTTATTTACGGTCTATCAATGGAACGCCCTGAAATTCACGACATATTATTTGACGTAAAATTAATTCCGATGATTTCCCCTAACCCGTTTGATTTTGACTACTACCGGAGTACCAGTTATGCTTATTTATTTTCTTCATTGAAAAGACAACTCCCGCACAAAAAATGCCTGATTCGCGGGACTATGCACACAATCAATCAACAAACACCAAGAACAACCAGAATCGGCACAACTTGTGAATCAAACAAAATATTCTCTCCTTATTCATTCAGACCCACGACACGCAGAGCATTAGCAGTGACTAGGCGACTTGTGTCTCATATCCAGTATATTTAATTTAATAAACATACCAATTCATTGAGCAAAGTATCCGGAAAGCAGTCAACAACGAAACATAAAACGGGACACCGCGTTTAACGCGCTCGCAAATGTCACACACATAAAATATCTACCTTTGATGGCGCATAAACGAACCCACGTTTACTATCAGACATTAATTCTTTTACATCATTATTGCCCGGTGAAGTCTGACTTATAAAAGATTTCAGTATTCCCAAAGTGCCCACTACGGTAATGTCGAAATAAGCTTCGGCAACTCACCCCGCTTCTAACGATGCCCATAGGACGTTAGTCTAATTCTTCTAAGAGGATTACTTAGGTACGTCAAGATACACTAGCCAGTATAGGCTGACCTGTACCTAGAAGGTGTGCTTTTAAAATGGCAGGTCTGTTTATTTTGGATAATATAATTGGTTGGTATTATGTGAATGGTGAAGAGTCTGTCGTGTGCTGTATTGTCTAGGAAGATTGTTGAGATATATAGAACACACAAAAGAGTGGATAGTTGGATACGGTGTTGAGAAATCAATGCTTAGAAATCGCCTGCAAGCTACATTTTGTCCACAAAATGACGGTTCAAGGTGAGATGTAGCCGTCAAGGGAATCCTAATGATCAAATTTTAATGACAGTAACCGCTAAGTTTGTGCAGTTACCGCAAGGTATAAAGTGACGTATAATGTAATATTCCAGTTCTCGTCATTTTAATTCAAAATTATATCTGACTAGGTTTTGCCCGCCGCTTCGCGCGCGTTAAATTCGGGGTAGCACAAATCTACCTTCAGTCTCAAGTTGTGTGAAGACACTCCTGATTATTCTAAAGACTTCAGAAACTCTATAGGGTGCAAAGTAACTCCGTCAATATCCATGACATCATCTACCGTTATCTACCGAAAGGAACATAATAAAATCACCTTGCATACAGTCAAATGTCAAAGCCATGTTCTAATACATGTTCAATATATCTCTATAAACATTTTCGCATTTTTAATATTAGTAGGGAAAATCGTTTCAGCCGTTTAAGCTTATTAAATGAAAATGAAAAATTAAAATGAAAATGTTTTATTTGCACCTCCACACAAACTTAAAAAAACACTTAACAAACAAATAAACTTAAACTACAAGTACACTAGGAATATAAGAAGGTAGGTACATTATTTGTGGAATCTGGTGGCCCTCCATTACATGGAGGGCAAATAAGGCGCTGCGTCAGCTAATGTTGCAGTATAACTACAACGCTGGTATTCTTGCAGGCCGAGTAAATAAAATAATACACATGAATATTAAATAATACACCTAAATATAAAATAATACACTTAAATAATACATACATTTGATACATTATATAATATATAGGACAAAGAAATTGGATGAAGGACAATAAAATATATAGCATTCTAGTCAATAATAATAATATATAAACTATATCAATATATTTCATAACTAATATATTCATATATATACACCCACTTAAATATACTTAATAGAAATATTTAAAGAAATATGATGTTATATTGAAAGAACTATTTCTTGTTTCCGAACGCAACTCGAAGGTGTCACTTGATAGTTAATTCCATCTGTCACGACTGTCAAGTGTCAAGAAAGCGTATATGCTGTCCATCACAGTGTTGCCAGAAGGTTACATTTCTTACATTTTTCGTAACTTTTGACCCCTTCGCGTAACATGTAAGTAATTTTTAAATTTAAGGCAATTTTCGTAACTTTTGAGAACTACGGGACTTGTAGTACTTTTATACTGTATTCGTATTTTTATTGAAAACAGTTTGCGAACGCATTTTAGTTCAAATGCATTGAACTAACTTGAACTCACCTAAAACTGGCGCGTCTAAGAAAAAATATTTCCCCTGTAGATTTAATCTGTAATCTGTGTATCGCACTCGGAGATAGCTCTGAATGGTAAGCTCCATGACAAAATGAAACGTATCCTGCCCGCCTAGGATACGCACCACGAGATATCACTCGCGTGAATGAAGAAATATTGTCGTTATCGGTTCATATCTCGTTTTCTTTAACATACGCGCCACGATAGACAAGCTTCACGTCGAAGAATTCGCTCTCGTTGCACGAGTAACCGATGTTGCCCTTTGAAACATAGAATGTCAATTACGGTATTTATTAATGTGACCACACCGGTTTAGTTCATTCAATTTGTGCTCAAATGGCTCAAAAGACTTGTATCCACCTCTATAGTTTATCATATTATGTACTATTTGACATTTGTAATTTGTATGTATTGTTTAATTGAAAAGTTGATTACCTAGTTTTTAATTCGAAACTGATGTCAATACCTACAAAGTATTAACAATTGTTACTGTGTTGAATAAGAATGAGGTCCCATGCGCAGCTTCGATAATAATGATATTAACTTATCTTTAAATAGACAGGCAGGCCATCTGAATGAGGCTCGAGATCCGTGGCAAGCCTTTCTATGAGAAACAGAGCCATTGGTTTTGTTATTCTCCAAAGCAACTGGAATTCTCTGTCGTTCAACGTAAAAGGGTCAAAGAGATCACTAATTCGCTTTCTTTGCACTTTTCTCGCGTGGCGCCCTTCATATAAGCATATAAGGTTATTAAATAATTATAATTATAAGGGACTGCAATTTTCTTTGTTGTTTTAAAGAAATATTTTTAGTTGCTCGTGTAGTTCTCGTCGTATGAAAGCATGACGACTATTATTACTATTTTAGTTGTCAAAATTTATCATAATCGAGTAATATTGGGCCGTCATGTTAGGATTCGTCGAGAGAAATGCCACAGATAAGTAAAAACGACTATTATAGCTACATTTGACATAACGAGTCGAATCGTGTGTGTAACCATGTTAGAGTCAGCGAGTTAATAGAGATAATCGTCATAAACACGAGTAAACGTGTAGAGATGATTTTGTCGTGGTGCGTATGCTGGACGGGCTGGATATATTAAAACTTGATTTGCTTGAGTGTGTGCGCAAACACTTGGTAGAACAAGTACGTTAAAAGGTATATATCTAAACGAATCGAATATTAGTTGTTAGTTCAGAGTAAAAATAATATTGCAGTTATGCACGACCTCGTAGTTTTGGTTCAAACCAATAGAACAAGTAAACAACAACAGTGTTTTAGCCTAAGATTAAAAACACCTTGAGACATCATAGTTTCCTTTATATTTCACAATTTTTCCTTTATTTTTAACTAAAAAACAGGTAAATAAAAAATAAAAACAAAAATGTAACTTTTTTATACAATACAAATACTTTTTTTATATAATTATTAGTTTATATAATTATGCGAACAATTTAATCAACGTGCACAATATGACATTATGTATGACGTGACAGTACTGACAGATATGTTAGCACATGCGCAACACTCAATTATTAGCGCATGCGTTCTTACTTCCAAGAGGTAAATTTGTGCCGTACAAACTTCTACCCTCCCTACAATCCCTCCCAGTTTAATTTTTGCAACTTATGGTAGCCTATGTCCGTCTCCATGGTCCAATATATCTCTATATTAAATATCAACAAAATCGGTTCAGCCGTTTTAGCGTGAAAACGGAACATACATACATACATACATACATACATACACACTTTCAAATTTATAATATTAGTAGGGACTAGCTTTTGCCCGCCGCTTCGCGTTAAATTCGGGGTAACACAAATCTACTTTCAGTCTCAAGTTGTGTGAAGGCACTCCTGATTATTTTAAGGACTTCAGAAACTCTATAGGGTAGGATACAAAGCAACTCGGTCAGTATCCATGTCATTATCTAGCGTTATCTACCGAAAGCAGTCGAAAGGTAATATAGGAGGAATAACATCACCTTGCATACAGGCAAATGACAAAGCCATGTTCTAATACATGTTTAATATATCTCTATAAACTTTTCCGCATTTTTAATATTAGTAGGGAAAATCGTTTCAGCCGTTTAAGCTTATTGTATAATTATTAGTTTACATATTATGCGAACAATTTAATCAACGTGCACAATATGACATTATGTATGACGTGACAGTACTGACAGATATGTGTTAGCACATGCGCAACACTCAATTATTAGCGCATGCGTTCTTTTCGATAATTTGTGCCGTACAAACTTCTACCCTCCCAACAATCCCTCCCAGTTTAATTTTTGCAACTTATGGTAGCCTATGTCCATCTCCATGGTCCAATATATCTCTATATTAAATTTCAACAAAATCGGTGCAGCCGTTTTAGCGTGAAAACGGAACATACATACATACATACATACACACTTTCGAATTTATAATATTAGTAGGGATGTAGGAGGGATTCTTGTTTTAATGTTAACATTATCACATGTCATTACTTTTTGCGTTTCCTACGGGATATATACCACGTACCTTTGTTTTGAGTAACCGATATTTCGGCACTGTTGCAAGCGCCATGTTCACGGATGTACTGCAGTATTGCAGGTGGATAAAATTCCTATATTGTCAAATGTCGTATTCTAGTAAAATCTATCGAATGATTTGGAGGTGGATAAAAGTCATTATGGTATGGGTGTTACCTACTCATTGACACAAAAACTATAAAACGGATTTTGAGGGGCATCTTTTAATAATTCTGATAACAGACCAGCACATAGTGAATCCACGGGCAAAATCCAGTAATTAAATAAGATCTAGCTGGACCGTAACTTGAACGAAGTGGAAGCAATATTCTGGCAACGAATACACTGATGAGATGGAACATAAACTTACTGCAATTCCAGTTTTCGTTTAATTTGCCAATAGGAATTACAGTATGCACTTCACGTACAATATAATTATTTAGATTTTTGATAACATAAAGATAGTAGAGTAGGGCTCAAAGAAATAGGGACCTTTGAGACGTCAGTCAGTGTTTAGCAGCAGTATTGAAATTGAATCGAATGTGCAACTGAACTAACAAAACGAGTCAATATTTTAAAACGCAAAGGAAGTGCAGTTGACAGTTACTTACTTAGAAGATTAAATAATAAACAACGGTAGCATATGTGTTTGTCATAAAAATAAAGTTTTAACAATATATAACTCCTAAGTAAATACAGTATTTACGTAGCGCTGAATGTTATCACACTGCGACACTTTCAGAGGTTTCCTATCAACAGCAAATATTTGAAAACGTGCCTGATAGATAATATAATCAGTGTTGTTAATCTTATTTGGGGAATCCTCTCAAATAACATTAGGTACTTCACTATTAAACACGTTATGAAGTGTGTACTATCACTACTATCGCATAACAAATGATGGAAAGAACATTGGTAGAGCTTAAACTTTTTCAAGAACGTGCGTTCGATCTTTATCACCATATTATTATAATAGACCCAATTTTGTCACAAACATTTAGTTTGATTATATTTATACTATAAGGCTTTAATAACTTGTATTTTTTTTATAGTAATAGGCGGCAAACGAGCAGACGGATCGCCTGATGGTAAGCAATTACCGCCGCCCATGGACACAAGCAACACCACAGGAGTCACAAGTGCGTTGCCGCTCCTTGGGGTTGGGAAAAGGGATAAGATGAGGAGTGGGATGAGGGAGAAGGAATAGGGGATAGGGCCCTCCGGCACTCTCACTCACCGAACGAAACGCAACAGTGTTACTTTACGTCTATTTTCTGTGAGAGGGTAGTACTTCCCCGGCTGAGCCGGCCCATTCATGCTGAAATCAGCAAGGCTCTACTACCTTTGTATGTTTGGTACTGCCGGCAAATTGCCGGATATAAATAAATAAAACTTTAAATTTAAATAAGTGGCATGCGGTTTTGATTTTCGAATTCAATTTTACATTAAAGCCACTAACGATCTCTTGCTTACAAATATTTTTCTAATTATAACAACTAAAGTTACTACCTATTTTTTTAATAATTTATTAATTTAATTTTCTGTCGTTGTATATGGTAAACACACACGTTTTTTAGCTTCATCATTTCATTTTGGAAATTTTGATTTTAAGGGTGATCCTCGTGGCGAGCGGCGAACGCAATTTTATATTAATGCACTGAAAAAGTTAGCGACAGTCGTTCGACCTAAGTTTAAATTGAACCTTGGTTCCTTTACGTTAAACTGCGAGAGACTCGAAAAGTGGATGCCTCCTACGTTTTTTTCATCAGTCAAATATGCATAACATAATATAAAGCAATCATACATTTATTTCGCTTCAAAATTATAAATTCCGCTTCACAGTTAAAGCAAGCGATAATTAACTATTTAATATGCAAAAGCGCCAAACTTTGCGGTGCGTGTCGCGGGTGCTAAGTGTACAAATTCAACTACTTACTTATTCCAACTTGGTCGCTTAACGGGTTTCCCTGTAGGCGATTGCTGTTGTCCAATTCCTATTAACATAATTGGTCAAAAATGCCTCATTCGTGATTATGACATCGTACACGCTAATATGTGTAAACCTTTAACGTTGATTATAATGATTATAACTTAAGCCGGCATCACGAGTTTTTTTTTTGAAGATAGGAATCGATAATTTTCTACGAGTGAATTAGGATCGTTTCCACTATTCCGCGATAATGCTCGGTAAATTATATGCCAGATAAAAGCATACAAATTTGGTCCTAATTTAGGATTCATCTGGATGATAATGCCTATTCCAAAATGGTAAAGCTGGCCTTAGGTGTTCTGCAGGTATACTATACTATAGACAATATTTTTAAAAATATTTTCGAAAAAAAGTGTTACAGCTAAATTAGGCCGATTTTAAAATTTTCATAGAAATAGATATTTCTAATTATCTTTATTTAAATAAGATATTTCGAAAATATTTTCAATTAACTTTTAAGACCTTTGTATCCTGCTTATGAGAATGAAGTTTCATTAAAATCGGTTCATTCGTTTCGAAAAATAAGGACTTGAAAGTTTGTATGAAAAGCCGTAAGGCGTAAACGCTCTTAACAATAGTATATAAACACTAACAATAGGTAAACTTTTACTTAACCGCGATTATTTACGTAGGCATATTAAGTTAACAAGGCCGTCATGGCACATTTCAGTATTAGCTTAAATAGCCTTAGATTGTTGTACGGCATGTATCGAGTAACATTTCACGCCATTTCCATACAGCCTTGGCTCAATATTTTTAGGTTCACGTGAGACTATTTAATAAATGTGCTTTGATAAAGCGTGGGTAATATGTTTTCGTTGAAGGAGAAAAATGCTGAACGATGGTATTTCCACTTGGGTCTTGAGAATAAGCCCGACTTTTTTCCAGCACGTTTCGTAACTTAATAAAGTCTGCCGTCAATATTATATTATACTACGGGATAGTGCCAATAAGACGTCCTTTTTTCTTCCAAATATGTGTAGGTAGGTGTCCAAGAAAATGTATTATACCAATAAGATGGACAGACAAGATAGACTACTGGCGTTATTTCTGCCGTACGTGCAAACCTATAAATGAACACCGGCGAGGAAAATGAATTGTCGGGTAATATAATTTGACATTGTCATCTCGTTTTGTCAACTGCACACAGTCACACAACACTGTTTCACACGCCGCCGCCTACATTTAAATCGGGTTACTAGAAATGCGGACTGAACGTCATCTATGAAGACAAACCATCAAAGTACGTGCAACCACAATTTACCAATAGCTATCACATTGAAAATGCGAGCACATAGTTCTGGTAATGCAATAAAAGGGGTGACAGTAAAACATAGACCGTCACATTATCTATCGGGGTTAGGAGTTACGAGCAAATTCCATCTCAAAGCTATTGACACGAAATATTAAAACATATATGCTTCACGACACTACAACCACTAACAAGAAATAGAACAGTTTTATATTATCATCATATTTTGATATACCTGAACGCAGTAATGCATCATGTTTTTGTATTTCAGTTAGAAAGTATCCAGTGCGTCTGATGGTAAATGGTAAATGTACCATAATAGGCCCTAGTAACTACTGGATACTCATAGAAGTCTAGAGACTTAACGGACCCCGGGCTCCAAGGCGAGAAGTCTTGGACGCAATTGGGATAATGCGAGGACGATGACGATGATGAGTCTAGAAGTCTAGACTCGAGATATTATATGTGTCTCGGAGCACATTTTAAAATACTCAATTGTGTTGACTTGTGGGAGAAAAGAGTACCTCGGCAGAGGTAATCTTTTTAAATATTCTTTAATTCTGCCTGTCTAATTAACAATACTAATGATTACTCAACTGCTCTATAAAATGAAGCAGTCTCGAGTTATCATTTCAGTAGTTATCAAAGGTCATCAAACTCTCCCTCATGCATAAAGTTTCACAACCCAATTGACAGTCAAAGTCCATAATTACAGTCGGAACAAATAACATTATTATCAAATAAAACACCATTTCCGAATGAGGACATCACGGTATTACTAAAGTATTCAAACATGTCATTAATCAAACATACTAGTACCGTTATCGGCATATCGTTTAACCAACTATACCGTATCATTTCATTAAAATTACATTCTCATATATCATTCAGTACATATGGCTGATACTTGAAAAAGTATGGAGGACATGAGTTTCCATTATTGGAGCAATATTTTCTTTTTTATATACAGTAGGGTCGTATTTGCCGGTCGTGTTCTTTGTGGGACAAAGCCAAGCCTAACTGATCAATCGGGGTAGAAGTTAGTCGGAGACATGCGGAGGCCAAACTAGCAGTGGCCTACATAAGAAAAAGAAAAGTTTATATGGGACTTTCGAATCAAGCAATGTGTGGAAGATTGGAGTTAAACTTACTTTACGAGGGCAAATACACTAGCGTATTCTACTTCTTAAAAGTTTGGACATAAACTAAATCACATAATTGTAGTTTATAGAATAAAAGTTTTAGGATTGTAGTTAGTGTGGTGGTAGCGATAGTCTAGTGGAGATACCAACAGACTGCCATGCTGAGGGTATCGCGTTCGAATACACGGCGCGCACCAATGACTTTTCGGAGTTATGTGCGTATTGAACTGTTAATTATCGCTTGTCCCGTGTCTCGGAAAGCACGTTAAGCCGTCAGTCCCGGTTGTCATGAAGATGTTTGACAGTCGTTACAGTCCATCGTCATTACTAGTCTAAACCATGGAATATCGCTATCCCTTTGAGCTGCAGAGGTCAGGCAGGCAGTCACTCTGTAGAAAAGCTAATATTCAGCCAAATCCGGTTAGACTAGGAAGCGGAACCCAGATTGAAAACTAGGATAACGCTAAGAGGATGAGGAGTTAGTGTGGTGGTAATATCATTGTAATATTATCATAGGCGGTCCATCGAAAGTACATCGTGGATTCACTTTCTGAATGGTCCCTGAACCACAAGAGGAGAGTAAAGATATGAAAAAGTAGAGTTCACAACACGAAAGAAGTCGCACGTTAAAAAAAAATTACAATTGACAGTTAATGACTTCTGTCATACTGAAAATGTTTCCTTATTTTAAAACAAACACGACACTGGCTATAAACCCACATTGCTACTATAGACCCGAACTTCCCGATACTTTTAAAAAACAAGCTTGTCTAGTCCGATAACAATAAAGTGCAGTGCACTGGCTCGCTGGTGCCACCGCAGTTGGCAAGTTTACGACACCGCTACGTTGTTCGCACGCCTCGCAGATTCGGTACAATGTCAATTTTTAAAGCCAATATTATGAACCTCTGGAAATTGAGAAACTAGATGTGGTTTAGATTAGCACGCGTCTATACATGTGTACTAATTTTGAAGTTTTGTACTTAGCATATTCTTTTAAAATAAATACATACGCTTTTCTTCTTTAAAATTATGATATAAAGATGTTAGGCATCAACGGTAAGAACAGACATTGTGGGTCGCACGCTCTTGTCAATGTATAGTTTGAGCTCACAAAAATCAAAAACATTAAAGCTTTTAATTGGGTCAAGAAATAGTTCAGATCGGCCATGCCATAGAGATGAATCGTGCGTCACTAGAAATGGGTTATATGCCGATAGGTGACATATGAATTGCTTAAAATAAGGCTTTCTTAATGAAAACATGAAACCTTGCTTCTTAAGCTTTTGATGTTCATATTCCAGTGTCAACCGTTTTCTTACTTTGGCCTGCCAACCCCAACACGATGCCTTTTTCTGTACTAATTTATCCTCTGATATTACAAAGGTTTCTAACTTCAGAGGATGGAATAATTACTCATATTAATTAGAGAGTAAAATATGGTTGTCAAATAACTAATATAAACATATTCGCGTTACTGCGAACATTAATGTGATCGTTAACGAAATACCGTCTCATAGTAAAGTAACGTAAATAACATTATACATGGTATGACAAAATTATTGTACATAATGAAATGTAACTAAGTTCATATCAACATTTCACTAGTACGGCACATTCAAGAACTTAAAGCCCAAAAACTCGTTCAGGTACTCTTTAGACTTTCTTGACAGAAAACTTACATGCACACAACTCTTCACTTAAGTAACATAGTACCAAACGAGGTACAACACTTTCTTACTTTGCTCGTTTCTACGATAATTTTACATGAGACAAACTGAACAAGTAAGAAACTTCTTGAAAACATTTATGATTCAAAATGTCAACTCTGAATAAAAAGCCTTAGATTGTTGTACAGCATGTATCGAGTAAAATTTCACGCCATTTCCATACAGCCTTGGCTCAATATTTTTAGGCTCACGTGAGACTATTTAATAAATGTGCTTTGATAAAGCGTGGGTAATATGTTTTCGTTGAAGGAGAAAAATGCTGAACTATGGTATTTCCACTTGGGTCTTGAGAATAAGCCCGATTTTTTTCCAGCACTTTTCTTAACTTAATGAAGTCTTCCGTCAATATTATATTATACTACGGGATAGTGCCAATAAGACGTCCTTTTTTCTTATAAATATGTGTAGGCAGGTGACCAAGAAAATGTATTATACCAATAAGATGGACAGACAAGATAGACTACTGGCGTTATTTCTGCCGTACGTGCAAACCTATAAATGAACACCGGCGAGGGAAATTAATTGTCGGGTATTAAATTTGACATTGTCATCTCGTTTTGTCAACTGCACATAGTCACACAACACTGTTTCACACGCCGCCGCCTACATTTAAATCGGGTTACTAGAAATGCGGACTGAACGTCACCTATGAAGACAAACCATCAAAGTACGTGCAACCACAATTTACCAATAGCTATCACATTGAAAATGCGAGCACATAGTTCTGGTAATGCAATAAAAGGGGTGACAGTAAAACATAGACCGTCACATTATCTATCGGGGTTAGGAGTTACGAGCAACTTCCATCTCAAAGCTATTGACACGAAATATTAAAACATATATGCTTTACGACACTACAACCACTAACAAGAGATAGAACAGTTTTATATTATCATCATATTTTGATATACCTGAACGCAGTAATGCATCATGTTTTTGTATTTCAGTTAGATAGTATCCAGTCCGTCTGATGGTAAATGGTAAATGTACCATAAGAGGCCCTAGTAACTACTGGATGCTCATAGAAGTCTAGAGACTTAGCGCACCCCGGCCTCCAAGGCGAGAAGTCTTGGATGCAATTGGGATAATGCTAGGACGATGATGATGATGATGACTCTAGAAGTCTAAACTCGAGATATTTTATGTGCCTTGGAGCACATTTTAAAATATTCAATTGTGTTGACACGAAATATTAAAACATATATGCTTTACGACACTACAACCACTAACAAGAGATAGAACAGTTTTATATTATCATCATATTTTGATATACCTGAACGCAGTAATGCATCATGTTTTTGTATTTCAGTCAGAAAGTATCCAGTCCGTCTGATGGTAAATGGTAAATGTACCATAAGAGGCCCTAGTAACTACTGGATGCTCATAGAAGTCTAGAGACTTAGCGCACCCCGGCCTCCAAGGCGAGAAGTCTTGGATGCAATTGGGATAATGCTAGGACGATGTTGAAGATGACTCTAGAAGTCTAGACTCGAGATATTTTATGTGCCTTGGAGCACATTTTAAAATATTCAATTGTGTTGACACGAAATATTAAAACATATATGCTTTACGACACTACAACCACTAACAAGAGATAGAACAGTTTTATATTATCATCATATTTTGATATACCTGAACGCAGTAATGCATCATGTTTTTGTATTTCAGTCAGAAAGTATCCAGTCCGTCTGATGGTAAATGGTAAATGTACCATAAGAGGCCCTAGTAACTACTGGATGCTCATAGAAGTCTAGAGACTTAGCGCACCCCGGCCTCCAAGGCGAGAAGTCTTGGATGCAATTGGGATAATGCTAGGTCGATGTTGATGATGACTCTAGAAGTCTAGACTCAAGATATTTTATGTGCCTTGGAGCACATTTTAAAATATTCAATTGTGTTGACACGAAATATTAAAACATATATGCTTTACGACACTACAACCACTAACAAGAGATAGAACAGATTTATATAATTATCATATTTTGATATACCTGAACGCAGTAATGCATCATGTTTTTGTATTTCAGTTAGAAAGTATCCAGTCCGTCTGATGGTAAATGGTAAATGTACCATAAGAGGCCCTAGTAACTACTGGATGCTCATAGAAGTCTAGAGACTTAGCGCACCCCGGCCTCCAAGGCGAGAAGTCTCGGATGCAATTGGGATAATGCTAGGACGATGTTGAAGATGACTCTAGAAGTCTAGACTCGAGATATTTTATTTGCCTTGGAGCACATTTTAAAATATTCAATTGTGTTGACACGAAATATTAAAACATATATGCTTTACGACACTACAACCACTAACAAGAGATAGAACAGTTTTATATTATCATCATATTTTGATATACCTGAACGCAGTAATGCATCATGTTTTTGTATTTCAGTCAGAAAGTATCCAGTCCGTCTGATGGTAAATGGTAAATGTACCATAAGAGGCCCTAGTAACTACTGGATGCTCATAGAAGTCTAGAGACTTAGCGCACCCCGGCCTCCAAGGCGAGAAGTCTTGGATGCAATTGGGATAATGCTAGGACGATGTTGAAGATGACTCTAGAAGTCTAGACTCGAGATATTTTATGTGCCTTGGAGCACATTTTAAAATATTCAATTGTGTTGACACGAAATATTAAAACATATATGCTTTACGACACTACAACCACTAACAAGAGATAGAACAGTTTTATATTATCATCATATTTTGATATACCTGAACGCAGTAATGCATCATGTTTTTGTATTTCAGTCAGAAAGTATCCAGTCCGTCTGATGGTAAATGGTAAATGTACCATAAGAGGCCCTAGTAACTACTGGATGCTCATAGAAGTCTAGAGACTTAGCGCACCCCGGCCTCCAAGGCGAGAAGTCTTGGATGCAATTGGGATAATGCTAGGACTATGTTGAAGATGACTCTAGAAGTCTAGACTCGAGATATTTTATTTGCCTTGGAGCACATTTTAAAATATTCAATTGTGTTTACTTGTGGGAGAAAAGAGTACGTCAGCAGAGATAATCTTTTTAAATATTTTTTCATTCTGCCTGTCAAATTAACAATACTAATGATTACTCAACTGCTCTATAAAATGAAGCAGTCTCCAGTTATCATTTCATTACTTATCAAAGGTCATCAAACTCTCCCTCATGCATACCTAAAGTTTCACAACCCAATTGACAGTCAAAGTCCATAATTACAGTCGGAACAAATAACATTATTATCAAATAAAACACCATTTCCGAATGAGGACATCACGGTATTACTAAAGTATTCAAACATGTCATTAATCAAACATACTAGTGGCGTTATCGGCATGTCGTTTATCCAACTATACCGTATCATTTCATTAAAATTACTTTCTCATATATCATTCAGTACATATGGCTGATACTTGAAAAAGTACGGAGGACATGAGTTCCATTATTGTAGTAATATTTTCTTTATAATATACAGTAGGGTCGTATTTTCCGGTCGTGTTCTTTGTGGGACAAAGCCAAGCCTAACTGATCTAATCAGGGTAGAAGTTAGTCGGAGGCGTGCGGAGGCCAAACTAGCAATGGCCTACAAAAGAATAAAGATGTTTATATGGGACTTTCGAATCAAGCAATGTCTAAAGGTTGGAGTTAAACTTACTTTACGAGGGCAAACACACTAGCGTATTCTACGTCTTAAAAGGTTGGACATAAACTAAATCACATAATTATGTAGTTTATAGAATAAAAGTTTTAGGATTGTAGTTGGTGTGGTGGTAGCAATAGCCTAGCAGACTGCTATGCAGAGGGTATCGGGTTCGAATCCACGGCGCGCACCAATGACTTTTCGGAGTTATGTGCGTATTGAATTGTTAATTATCGCTTGTCCCGTGCCTCGGAGAGCACGTTAAGCCGTCGGTCCCGGTTGTCATGAAGATGTTTGACATTAATTATCGCTTGTCCCGTGCCTCGGAGAGCACGTTAAGCCGTCGGTCCCGGTTGTCATGAAGATGTTTGACATTAATTATCGCTTGTCCCGTGCCTCGGAGAGCACGTTAAGCCGTCGGTCCCGGTTGTCATGAAGATGTTTGACATTAATTATCGCTTGTCCCGTGCCTCGGAGAGCACGTTAAGCCGTCGGTCCCGGTTGTCATGAAGATGCTTGACAGTCGTTACAGTCCAACGTCATTACTAGTCTAAACCATGGAATATCGCTATCCCTTTGGGTTGCAGAGTAGTCACTCTGTGGAAAAGCTAATATTCAGCCAATTCCAGTTAGACTAGGAAGCGGACCCCAGATTGAAAACTAGGATAACGCTTAGAGGATGATGAATTAGTGTGGTAGTAATATCATTGTAATATTATCATAGGCCGTCCATTGAAAGTACATCGTGGATTCACTTTCTGAATGGTCCCCGAACCACAAGAGGAGAGTAAAGATATGGAAAAGTAGAGTTCACATAACGAAAGAAGTCGCACGTTAAAAAAAAACTACAATTGACAGTAAATGACTTCTGTCATACTGAAAATGTTTCCTTATTTTAAAACAAACCCGACACTGGCTATAAACCCACATTGCTACTATGGACGCAAACTTCCCGATACTTTTAATAAACAAGCTTGTCAAGTCCGATAACAATAAAGTGCAGTGCACTGGCTCGCTGGTGCCACCGCAGTTGGCAAGTTTACGACACCGCTACGTTGTTCGCACGCCTCGCAGATTCGATACAATGTCAATTTTTAAAGCCAATATATGTACCTCAGGAAATTGAGAAACTAGATGTGCTTTAGACTAGCACGCGTCTATACATGTGTACCAACTTTGTAGTTTTGTAGATAGCATATTCTTTTGAAATAAATACATATGCTTTTCTTCTTTAAAATCCCTACTAATTCCCTACTAATATTATAAATTCGAAAGTGTGTATGTATGTATGTATGTTCCGTTTTCACGCTAAAACGGCTGAACCGATTTTGTTGAAATTTGATATAGAGATATACTGGACCATGGAGACGGACATAGGCTACCGTAAGATGCAAAAATTAAACTGGGAGGGATTGAAAAAAAAGAAAATTGAAAGAAGTTTGTTCGGCACAAATTTACCTCTTGGAAGTCAGAACGCATGCGCTATAATAATTGAGTGCGCATGTGCGTATATCTGTCAGTACTGTCACATCATACATAATGTCATATTGTGTACGGTGATAACATTGTTCGCATATATAAACTAATAATTATATACTACGCATAGATTAATGATTTGTCTCGCTCTGCTCTACTAGACGGAGCCCTCGTACTTGTAAAATGAGACAGGAAAAACCATGCCAGCTGGCATGGTTGAGCCTGTCACACTGACAGCCTTATACCTATCCACCAAATTAATTACAGAAATAATTCGCTGTACAATGCCAAGTTGCGCTTTTATCCTGAGTAAAAATAACTCAGCAAGAAATAAGAAGAACTGTGGTATAACATACTATCTGTAAAATAAGAATAATTATGAAATATCAACATAAAATTACAAAAAACCGAAAACGCCATTCAGTGTTGCTGCTAGTACAAGTATTAACTTCCCCACAGTTGAGATTTTTATTATGCGAATCTATAGTTATTTTATTTCCTTATATTTTACTATTTCTTTTATCTAACCTATTTATTATATATTTTACCTTTTTCTATATTATTTTATGTTTATACCTTTACAAATAAAGTGAAAATGTTAGTTGTTAGAAACTGAACATCTTTCCCAAGAAACATGGTTTACCTAATCATATGTGTAATTCAGTGTGTAAGATTATTGTTTTATTCAAAGTAGTTTTCACGACTATTCATGTTAAATTAATAATGTCGAACTAAATTTATATGGACAAATAGAAAGCACTGTTTTGGAAACACCTTATTTCCTCTATGGTTATTTCTAATAATAATTTGCAAAATACTATAAGTACCTACATAAAACAAACCATCATAATAAAATGAGGCATAATCGTTGGATAATATACCAACCATTTTTCTCATAAAGGAACTTACGCGGTACGCCTAACCTATACACAAATATATTGATGCTCTTAATTAATTGTAATTTTTAAGCATTTCCTTAACTCATTTTGAGACCAATAACTTATCCACTAGACCACAGATAAAATATTTTCCCATTTACTCGGGTAACTGTTGAGAAGCTGACAACACAATTCTTCACGCATGCGTCTTGATGTTTTTGTTTGACACACACTGTCATAATGAGTTGCCTCATTTACGGACCTATTTTTCTTAGGCACCGCGGAGTCTAGTATAGCGAAGCGATACCAATCATTTGTCTAAGATACTACGCTTAAACGGCTGAAACGATTTTCTATACTAATATTATAATTGCGAAAGTGTTATTATGTACCTTTCTGTAGATATAATGGTAGGTATATAGTGTCGTAAATAGTAAATACTGACCGAGCTACTTTGTATCCTATATAGTTTCTGAAGTCTTTAGAATAATCAGGAGTGTCTTTACACAACTTGAGACTGAAAGTAGATTTGTGTTACCCCAAATTTAACGCGCGCGAAACCGCGGGCAAAAGCTAGTGATGATATAAAGATGTAGTCATCAACGGTAAGAACAGACATTGTGGGTCGCACTCTCTTGTCAATGTATGGTCTGAACTCACAAAAATCAAAAACATTAAAGCTTTTAATTGGGACAAGATATGGTTCAGATCGGCAGTGCGATAGAGAATCGTGAGTCACTAGAAATGGGTTATATGCTGATAAGTGACACATGAATTGCTTAAAATAAGGCTTTCTTAATGAGAACATGAAACCTTGCTTCGTAAGCTTTTGATGTTCATATTCCAGTGTCAACCGTTTTCTTACTTTGGCCTGCCAACCCCAACACGATGCCATTTTTCTGTACTAATTATCCTCTGATATTACAAAGGTTTCTCACTTCAGAGGATGGAATAATTACCTATATTAATTAGAGAGTAAAATATGTTTGTCAAATAATACATTAATGTGATCGTTAACGAAATACCGTCTCATAGTAAAGTAACGTACCTAAATAACATTTACACATACATAAATACGTACATATCGTCACGCCTTTTATCCCCGAAGGGGTAGGCAGAGGTGTATTTCTACACCCACTTTTCGCCAGATATACTTTAGTCCCACGTAATAAGGGGCGAGCCTATTGCCGTACCGGGCACATTTCCAGACTCCGTGCTGCTACTGAGAATTTCGTGACAGAAAAACCCAATAACACTGCCCGACCCAGGAATCGAACCCGGGACCTCCCGATTCCACGCGCACATTTATGCCGCGAGACCAACGAGGCAGTCGTATAGGGTTTAACGTCGAGTTTTCCCTCTCTACGCAAAGATGGTATTTGCATCGTGTTATCCCTTAGTCGCCTCTTACGACACCCACGGGAAGATAGGGGGTGGTGACACATGGTGTGACAAAATTATTGTACATAATGAAATGTAGAAGTTCCTATCAACATTTCACTAGTACGGCACATTCAAGAAAAACCCAAAAACTCGTTTTGGTACTCTTTAGGTTTATTTGACAGAAAACTTACATGAACACAACTCTTCACTTAAGTAACATAGTACCAAACGAGGTACAACACTTTCTTACTTTGCTCGTTTCTACGATAATTTTACATGAGACAACCCGAACAAGTAAGAAACTTCTTGAAAACATTTATGATTCAAAATGTCAACTCTGAATGAAAAGATCGAGTTGCCTTTTGTAAATCTGGAGCCTCGCTCGTCTCAGAATATAATGAGAGGCATCATGTTATGTAACGGTGTTTAATAACTACCTTTGTAGAGACTAAGCCGGGTCATCTCTTTGAGACGTCCCCGAGCAGGTTGCACAACCCTTTTGGTCTGGTGCGTTCTCGCTCAGTGGAGCTGTAAAGGCCGAGTGTGGCCAACATTTTTTCATTTAAACATAACAAATGTAGGACGAATGCAAACGTAATCGTCAGTCGCCTGAGCTGTACGTGTATTTGTGCGTAGGTAGAACAGAATCCAATAACGAACCGTCTTTGAGCAAACAATAAAAGAGCGGGCAACTGCTAAATTATTTACAGAAGCAATTTGCAGAGGCGTGCGAAATGGAAATGATTTCAAATAATTGCAACACGCGCTTGTTAATGAAGTTGTCTGGTGTTGTGAGTGATCATTAATTATGTGTCAATACTATTGTAAACATTTGAACATACGAAATATACGACACTAGTTTGCCGCCGTGCCGCGGTATTTTCATCGTGTTAAATTGGGCTTTTAATTTGCTTTGTTATTTAAACATTGATATTTGATTTATATGTAATTTCGTAATTTTCTTTGTTTTCAGCGCTGCTTCTATGTATGTGTTGCAAAGTTAGGTATATCATATTCTACTTACTTACTTCATCAATTTCATCATCTTATACTAATATATAAAGCTGAAGAGTTTGTTAGTTTGGTTGTTTGTTTCTTTGTTTGTATGTTTGTTTGTTTGGTTGAACGCGCTAATCTCAGGAACGACTGGTCCGATTTGAAAAATTCTTTCAGTGTTAGATTGCCCATTTATCGAGGAAGGCTATAAGCTATATAACATCACGCTACGAGCGACGGGACCAGAGCAGTAGCTTTATATGACGCGAGTTTAACCGCGGGCATCCTCTCGTTTTTAAATTAACACAATTGAGTATTTTAATATGTGCTGCAAGGCACATTTAATATCTCGAGTCTAGACTTCTAGTAGCGCTCATAGCGAGACTTAGCTTGTCGTTCGTAAAAGATCGGCAAAGTATAGCAACGCTTGCACAGGTCGCCACTTGGATGGGTGACCAAGTGTGGTATTTACCTCTGAGCGCTACCGTGCTTCGGAGGGCACGTAAAGCTGTCGGTCGCGGTTCTTGTCTCAGGATAAGAGTCGTTAGGCCACGTCGGAGGCCTTCGGACAGTCTGAAAAACTCCGACACTAGAGTTGGCCACACACTCACACGAAAAACAAAAACAAACAAACAAACTTCTAGAGTCATCATCATCATCATCGTCCTTGCATTATCCCAATTGCATCCAAGACTTCTCGCCTTGGAGGCCGGGGTCCGCTAAGTTACTAGGGCCTATTATAGTACATCTACCATCAGACGGCCTGGATACTTTCTAACTGAAACACAAAAACATGATGCATTACTGCGTTCAGCTATATAAAAATATGATGATATTATATAACTGTTCTATCCCTTGTTAGTGGTTGTAGTGTCGTAAAGCATATATGTTTAATATTTTGTGTCAATAGCTTTGAGATGGAAGTTGCTCGTAACTCCTAACCGCGATAGATAATGTGACGGTCTGTGTTTTACTGTCACCCCTTTTATTGCATTACCAGAACTATATGCTCGCATTTTCAATGTGATAGCTATTGGTAAATTGTGGTTGTACGTACTTTGATGGTTTGTCTTCACAGATGACGTTCAGTCCGCATTTCTGCCTTCGCTTTCTGGACTTCATCTTTAACTTGAGAGCTTCGCCAAATTTTTAATTTAAAAACTAGTTACGTAATTGAAGGAAATACATGCCTTGCTTAATGGTGTTACTTTTGCCTTGTAACATAAGTTGGGGGCCTATCTCTGCGGTATACGCACTGTAAAGTATAAAAATAGTACTTACCACATGAAAACAATACGAGAGAATTTAAATAAGAATAAAAGAGATTTTTAAGATGATTACTTAAGTACGTCAAGATACGCTAGCTAGTATAGCCTGACCTGTAACTAAAAGGCGTGCTTTTAAAATGGCAGGTCTGTTTATTTTGGATAATATAATTGGTGGGCATTATGTGAATGGTGAAGAGTGTGTCGTGTGCTGTATTGTCTAGGAAGATATATTCAGAGTTCTTTTCCCAAGACAAGGACTGTTAGACCATGTCGGAGGCCTTCGGTCGGTCTGAAAACAACGAAACCAGAGATGGCCACACACTCTCACGAAAATGAAGAATAGCTAATGCAACTATTCGAGCCATTACTGACTCGTGTGTTATTCACCGTGCAAGCAGGAGTTACAGGACCAGTAAAATCTACGGAAGCTGCCACAAACTTTGACTTTATTTTCTATATCGCTACCTACAGGGTTCCAAAACGTCTAGTTCCCGAGCTCGTTGGGTGTTGAATCGTTGGCTTTTTTTCGGAATACCAAATAAGATTGGTCATCTTTTCCCGGCAATATCCAAAAGGAACAAAATTTGATATCGTGCCACAGTCGGCATATTTTATAAAGCATATTGTAGCTAGAGTAAAGATCTTGTCTCATTTGCGGACGTATTTCCATTGGTACGATCAATGTACTAGCTTTCCAAGTGGACCGTCACATGATCGCAGTGATCTCGCTGCGCGTGCATGGCAGATTCAGAGTAAGAGGTACTTACCTAACAACTGACAATGGTGTTTTATGTCTGATATCACTTGATATCAGACATAAAACACCATTGTCAGCCGTTCGGTTGTTCCTATACGTTTACTTAGAATTAAACATAATAGCAAAGACTGGAGGACACCTGCTTTAACCGAACCATGTAACCAATCATGCGACCTTCAACATTTCAATACATTTTGAATGGAATTCAAAGTAATTTAGTTACACGTACATACTAAATAATAAAGTAGGTACCCAAAACAACCGAGACACGCCAAGTATGTCTAAAACAATCATCACAATAAATGGCGCTATCGTCTCAACATCTAATCTAACACTATCCAATGATACTTCATCCACTTCCTCTCTTAATTCGCACTTCCCGCCGAAAGAGGTCTGAGCACTCTTAGCAACAGGCCGACACGAAACGCTAATTTACCGCACGCATCTCTCAATAACCTAAACGTGTCATAACGAACAACTTCCTAAGGTTGACCTTGTGGTAAGCAAACACGAAGCCTTACTGGCCAGGACTTTAGCGACACGCAATAGCGTCGGGCGATGGCATGTTCATACAATATATTATGTATAATAATTTCTTAATTTCAGCCCCGAATATAAACTGTCCTACTATTTATCATGGACCTCTCCTCACTACATACATACATAGACTCACGCCTGTTTCCCCGAAGGGGTAGGCAGAGGCATATTAAACGCTCACTTTTCGGAAGAGTTTTGATCCCACGTAATTGGTGGCGAGCCTATTGCCGCTTATCGGGATATTTTGTTTGCCAGAGCCTCGTCCGTTGATCGGCAGGTGCACCACTTGCAGGTGAGGTTGGCTTGGGACCCTAAGTTCTTGGTGGGAACCCTATGCACCCTCTCCTCACTATGCTAAGGCTTAGGCTACAATCTATCACTATGGTCATATGTGGTTTGCAGATATCTCTTATCTTTACGGAAGATTATAGAGAACTCTCAGACATGAAGGTTTCCTCGCGATGCTTTCCTTCAACGTTCAGTAAGCAGTAATTACCGATACAAGTTTGATATATATATGACATGCTCTAACTCATCGCAGCCGCATGGTGCTTTGTCCATAGTAAGTGGAAACTATGCCGGGCCGTAAGGACAACTTATATAAAGAACTGAACTTTCGCTATTTGTGCGATATTTATGATAGGAGCTTAAGCCCGAAGGTTCTCGTTTTAAGGGTATCAGTACCTCTTAGTTCTCAAATCCGGCGTGCGCTTGGGAAGAACATCCAAGCCATCATGTAACCATGACCGTGGCAAACCTTAAAATGGGAAGACCCGTTCATAAACATCATACAATAACATAAAGACCTATTTATACACACGCCCTTTACGAAACAATAGTTTATTTATTTGTTTGACTTGATTAATGTACACCTTGAGTTTTAGACGTAGCGCCGTTTTTACGTGTTTATATGCGTAACTAAAATAACATAACCTCGAACTCCACATGTATTTGTATTAAAGAGGAGACAATTCGACAGTATTATTTAAACAATGTTTAGTCATATAAGGAAAGTAATTACAAATGAAAGCTACAATAGTTCTATTTAGAAAATATAGATCGGTACTATTCCAAAGCTTTGTCTGACTTGAATCGGAAAAGACAGTTACATTGCGGTCGAGTGAAATGGCTGCGATATCAAACAGTAATTATTACTATCTTCAGTCCAAATGTAAAAATAAAATAGCGAACTATTACTTTTGTAGTTGGCTTAGACCTACTAAGTTTTCCAATAAAATACAAAATAACTCTGCAATTGCCTCACAGTGATACTGTGATGCAAATTAGAACTGGCTTAAGTCCAGCAGTGGACAGTGGACTGAGAAACGCTTTAAAAGATAAAATAACTATTATATATTATATATTATTATTATATTGTGATGAGTTCGTCACAAACTCAGAGAGCCTAAGAAATATCCCAGATGAGTCATTTGAAAGTAATCGCGCGCATCGTTTGACATACAGACATTATAGGCAAGGTTATATAATGGAGGTCCAAGTTCAAATGTTAATCATAATGGAATGTAGTTAGAAGATTGCGGAGACGTTAGGTCACGTGTATAACAAACTAAGTGATAAAACAGAGTCAGAGCACTTACTAATTTAGTTGGTGACTGCTTCCAGTATAGATATATTAATAGTTTGTATCCTAAACTCTTCCGTTACTGGGCGTCTCACAACGTACAGTCGGAATTACTGGGCTCAATAACCTAAAATCCGGTATGTATGTATGTTCCTAGGGAATGGTAGGGGCACACTATGAGAAGATTTTTGGAAATTTCGCCCCTAAGGGTAAAAAGTCCTTGTCAGGCAGAGCCGGAGAACAGGGGAAGTCTAGTCTAATAAAATACCGCCCTATTTCGTGTAAACTTTTTCAAATGCTTATCAAACATTTGTTACGTATGAAAATTATAGTATGGATAATGAAAGGAAAATGCTTGATTTTTTCTTATATAAGTTTACGGTTTTGCATCTTTGTATTAAAAGCCTTTTGCAGCCTCAAACAGAAGACGCTATAATAGAATTTGTAATAGGTATGATTTGACAATCCATCAACTTCAGTGCGAGAATTTTTAATTCCACTAAGTAACCATCGACTAGATTTCAAAGCCTAAAATAATGGAATTGTAAAGTTGACTGTGGACAATTGTGTAATTGTAAAGTTGACTCGAATGGTGGTTATTCCAATTACTCTGGATAGTGAGATATCGACCGCGAACCTGCTGTTGACAGCGAATACTGACAATTGTAGCTGTTCTCTATATGGTCTTATAAATAGAGTAGGCTTGCAGATCTACGTCATATGACAAACAGACATGCAGGCTGATATTTTCAAGCTCACTACAGGAAAATAACATTTAGCTTCTATGGCATTTTGTCAAAGATCAGCGCGTCAGTCAATGGTCGAAATGTCAGTATCAAAAATATTAAATTCAAAATGTGTCAATTCGGACGCTTCCCAACATATTTTGTCTAAAACTCTAAATCGTCAGCAACTTCACCGCTTGGGATTTTCGTAGTCTTTATCTCTGCATCAAACGGCCACAACGGCAAATTATTTAATGTTTCATATTTAAATAATTCTGTATTTATATTCCTTTATTATATACCAAAGTGCCCGTAATTGCTTCTGAGGCGGAACCTTGGCGTAGGTATATCTCCAAACTTAGATGAACTAATTTAAATGTGCGGTAAGACACGCGAGCGTTTGCGTGGTCGAAAGTTATAATAGCTCTTACCGAGGATATTATTAGCTTTCCAGATATATATTATCTCAAAGTTTATCTTAGACTTGATCTTTGAAATAATGTCATGTCATCAGCCTTAAACAGTCCACTGCTGGACAAGGCCTCTCCTTTGAAAGGAGGAATTGGCCTACAATACCACGCTGGCCAAACGGGTTGGTATAGGGTTTGTATCAAGTTTTCCTTCTCTTACAGTGCTGTTCACTCCATAATATGCTCCCTCTGTCGGCTCTAACGACAACCATGGGATGATATGGGGTGGTGACATTCCGTATTCTTAATCCGTCACCACACGGAATTTGAAATAATAGTACTGGTTAATTAGTCTTGGTCAATGTAAGATATAGGATAGCTTCATACAATCAATTTAACATTTTGCACTATACAAGTGCCTACTACAGTATGAATTCTCTGAGCAGACGGACACTGCCAGATCTTTGCTAAACTAGGGATTAGGTAGCTCGGCTACGAGCTCCACCCAGAAAATCTCTTTTATTCTTATATATATTATCTCGTATTGTTTTCATGTGGTAAGTACTATTTTTAGACTTTACAGCGCGTATACCGCAGAGATAGGCCCCAACTAATGTCACAAGGCAAAAGTAACACCATCAAGCAAGGCATGTATTTCCTTCATTTACGCAACTAGTGTTTAAATTAAAAATTGGCTAAGCTCTCAAGTTAAAGATGACGTCCAGAAAGCGAAAGTAGAAATGCTGACTGAACGTCATCTATGAAGACAAACCATCAAAGTACGTACAACCACAATTTACCAATAGCTATCACATTGAAAATGCGAGCATATAGTTCTGGTAATGCAATAAAAGGGGTGGCAGTAAAACATAGACCGTCACACTATCTATCGGGGTTAGGAGTTACGAGCAACTTCCATCTCAAAGCTATTGACACGGAATATTAAAACATATATGCTTTACGACACTACAACTAGTAACAAGAGATAGAACAGTTATATAATATCATCATCTTTTTATATACCTGAACGCAGTAATGCATCATGTTTTTATATTTCAGTTAGAAAGTATCCAGTCCGTCTGATGGTAAATGGTAAATGTACCATAATAGGCCCTAATAACTACTGGATACTCATAGAAGTCTAGAGACTTAGAGACTTAGCGGACCCTGGGCTCCAAGGCGAGAAGTCTTGGATGCAATTGGGATAATGCTAGGACGATGATGATGATGATGACTCTAGAAGTCTAGACTCGAGATATTATATGTGCCTCGGAGCACATTTTAAAATACTTACTTACTCAACTGTGTTGACTTGTGGGAGAAAAGAGTATGTCGGCAGAGATAATATTTCTAAATATTTTTTATTTCTGCCTGTCAAATTAATAACGCCGTGTGGTTGACGGCAAAGAATACACTGCCGTGTGGTTGACGGCAAAGAATACAAGTGTCACCACTCCCTATCTTCCCGTGGGTGTCGTAAGAGGCGACTAAGGGATAACAATGCAAATACCATCTTTGCGTAGAGACGGAAAACTCGACATCAAAGCCTATACGACTGCCTCGTTGGTCTCGCGGCATAAATGTGCGCGTGGGATCGGGAGGTCCCGGGTTCGATTCCTGGGTCGGGCAGTGTTATTGGGTTTTTCTGTCACGAAATTCTCAGTAGCAGCACGGAGTCTGGAAATGTGCCCGGTACGGCAATAGGCTCGCCCCTTATTACGTGGGACTAAAGTATATCTGGCGAAAAGTGGGTGTAGAAATACACCTCTGCCTACTCCTTCGGGGATAAAAGGCGTGACGATATGTAAATTAATAATACCAACGATTACTTGAGTAATCGTTGGTATTATTAATTTACATAATATACATAGAGCAGTTGACTGCTCTATAAACTGAAGCAGTCTCCAGTTATCATTTCATTACTTATCAAAGGTCATCAAACTCTCCCTCATGCATAAAGTTTCACAACCCAATTAACAGTCAAAGTCCATAATTACAGTCGGAACAAATAACATTATTATCAAATAAAACACCATTTCCGAATGAGGACATCACGGTATTACTAAAGTATTCAAACATGTCATTAATCAAACACACTAGTACCGTTATCGGCATATCGTTTAACCAACTATACCGTATCATTTCATTAAAATTACATTCTCATATATCATTCAGTACACATGGCTGATACTTGAAAAAGTATGGAGGACTTGAGTTCCATTATTAGAGCAATATTTTCTTTTTAATCATTTGTGTCGTATATGCCTGTCGGTTGTGTTCTTTGTAGAACAAAGCCAAGCCTAACTGATCTAATCGGGGTAGAAGTTAGTCGGAGGCATGCGGAGGCCAAACTAGCAGTGGCCTACATAAGAAAAAGAAAAGTTTATAATATGGGACTTTCGAATCCAGCAATGTGTGGATTGGAGTTAAACTTACTTTACGAGGGCAAATACACTAGCGTATTCTACTTCTTAAAAGTTTGGACATAAACTAAATCACAAATGTAGTTTATAGAAAAAAAAGTTTTAGGATTGTAGTTGGTGTGGTGGTAGCGATAGCCTAGTGGAGATACCAACAGACTGCCATGCTGAGGGTATCGGGTTCGAATCCACGGCGCGCACCAATGACTTTTCGGATTTATGTGCGTATTAAAGTGTTAATTGTCGCTTGTCCCGTGTCTCGGAAAGCACGTTAAGCCGTCAGTCCCGGTTGTCATGAAGATGTTTGACAGTCGTTACAGTCCATCGTCATTACTAGTCTAAACCATGGAATATCGCTATCCCTTCGGGTTGCAGAGGTCAGGCAGGCAGTCACTCTGTGGAAAAGCTAATATTCAGCCAAATCCGGTTAGACTAGGAAGCGGACACCAGATTGAAAACTAGGATAACGCTTAGAGGATGATGAATTAGTGTGGTGGTAATATCATTGTAATATTATCATAGGCGGTCCATCGAAAGTACATCGTGGATTCACTTTTTGAATGGTCCCCGAACCACAAGATGAGAGTAAAGATATGAAAAGTAGAGTTGACAACACGAAAGAAGTCGCACGTTAAAAAAACTACAATTGACAGTTAATGACTTCTGTCATACTGAAAATGTTTCCTTATTTTAAAACAAACACGACACTGGCTATAAACCCACATTGCTACTATAGACCCGAACTTCCCGATACTTTTAATAAACAAGTTTGTATAGTCCGATAACAATAAAGTGCAGTGCACTGGCTCGCTGGTGCCACCGCAGTTGGCAAGTTTACGACACCACTACGTTGTTCGCACGCCTTGCAGATTCGATACAATGTCAATTTTTAAAGCCAATATTATGTACATACATAGACTCACGCCTGTTTCCCCGAAGGGGTAGGCAGAGGCATATTAAACGCCCACCTTTCGCCAGAGTTTTGATCCTACGTAATAGGTGGCGAGCCTATTGCCGCTTATCGGGATATTTTGTTTGCCAGAGCCTCGTCCGTTGATCGGCAGGTGCACCACTCGCAGGTGAGGTTGGCTTGGGACCCTAAGTTCTTGGTGGGACCCTATGCATATTATGTATCTCTGGAAATTGAGAAACTAGATGTGGTTTAGACTAGCACGCGTCTATACATGTGTACCAACTTTGTAGTTTTGTACTTAGCATATTCTTTTGAAATAAATACATATGCTTTTCTTCTATAAAATTATGATATAAAGATGTAGGCATCAACGGTAAGAACAGACATTGTGGGTCGCACACTCTTGTCAATGTATGGTTTGAACTCACAAAAATCAAAAACATTAAGGCGCTGTTATACCTCAGAAGCCGTGAAACACCAAATTTTTCGTCGCGCATCTAGCCATAACGACACATATTACAAACTAGCAAAAAATAGAGCTTAAAGTCAAAAGTCTGAACAAAAGACTTTTGAAAGAATTTTTCATGTACGTAAAATAGAATCACGGTAAAAAAATCACAAAATCGAGGCAGACAATAATCTTTCGTCTCACTGTTTGCAATATTTTGATCGTAAGCTGTCATATTTTATTTGATAATATTGTAGGCAATCTAATGAACTAAAGAATTACCCTATTTATTTTCATATTATACGTGTATATTTTGTAAAATTAAATAAAATCTGCCAAACGTCTATGATTATGACGCTCGGTAGATCCCATCAGTATCAAAAGCTTCAGCAATTTAAACCTTATTAGCATAAGCGGTGTACTGAGTGTCAGTTGCTAGTTTACGAGCTGAATGATGAGGTCTGGGCGGGGGCCCAGACCTCATCATTCAGCTATGAGCCCTGTGAGAGATAGGACATGTCGCTTGCGTCTCCGCTGCACGAAATTTTAAGTAAACCTGTTTGTTATTATAATACGCCGATTTGAGTTCGTAATTTCATGTTTTATGTTATAGGCTGAATACTTTGAATCAAATAGGCTTTTCATGTAACTATAGGCACATATAATTAGGACCTAAGTTTATACTCTTGTTGCGATTAATGTGTTATTGTTTCTGTGCTTATAAATATAGGTATAATTAGAAGAATAAAATATGGACAATTAGAGAAATGAAGTTCTACGAAGGATTTGTACAAGAAAGCGTCGTAATAAAATAGAAATTCATCCATGGCCAAGTGATTATGAAATATGTAACATTTTTACACAAATTATTTTAATAAGAGTCTTTTATGACTAACTATGTTATAGATTATCGATTATGCATAATATAATTATATAAATTATTCTCACAATACATAGCTGCCATAGTTACCTTTTTGAAAGAGTAATAACATAAAATCGAACCATTTTATGTACCTATATTGCAAATTCATTAGCTTGTCAGAGCGCCTGGAGCTCTAAGATGCCGCCACGGCGAACAATAAACAGCGCTAATATGGCGCTCCACAATCCGCACACAAGCGGTAACGAATGTTGTATTATTGTGTTGTGAACATAAACCTATTTAGGTACATCGGGTAAAACTTTGATTATTCATAAACTATTAGGTATGTCTCAGTACATCTAATATCTTTTTAATTTCTAAAATCAATCATTTATAAGTAAGAAGGTGACTTCTCTGTTTGCTATAACACAAGATATAGTATTTTTTTTAAAATAAAGTACGTAACTAATTATCTTTATTGTAATTACAGTGAAATTAAAGATAACAGTTCTGCAACGTCTTACACACATTTGACTGCAGTCATTCCTAACATGATCTATTCAAGAGCTAGCCAAGAAATGCCAAACAATTTTTTAAAACAAATTTGACTCAAATTCCGTAGTGATAAGCAAAAATTACAAGAGGGATAGCAGTGACTGCTTCGAATTGCGTAAGAATATATTGACAGATTGAAATTTTGGTATAGTGGTAAAAAGAAGAGATAACAGCAGTAAAGCCAACTTAGTAAAAAATATTTTGTACAAATAAAATATTTGCAAGGTAATGGCTTTGCAACAACTGGCGAAGCAAGAAAATGTAACAATCGAGCCTTGTGGATTATCCGTTTATTGGTGCCACGCCAGATGGATTAATAGGTCCAAACACGATTGTGGAAATTTAATGTTCTATAGTTGCCTATAAGAATGGCCTGGAGAATAGTATAAGAGCAAATAAAATACAAATATGTAAACATGATAAAAAAGTGAACTGACTAGTCTAAACAAATATTGTAATCGTTATTACCAAATTCAGGGGCAACGCCACGTTACACGCAAACAAAAGTTTTTGCTGTGTGGAGTGGCGAAAGTATACCACTAAAAATAGAAATTATAGAAAGAGATGACGTTTACTGGGAGAAGAAAAGCTTGTGGCGTTGCGAGTTGCGTCTAAATATTTTTAAACAATTTCCAAAATTTCATAAATACTTCGGCAATTATGCAAAACGGAACGTAGTTTTTATACTTTAGTACAGTTTTACAACTATCATTTTTAGGTTTTATGTGAAAAACGTGAAACGAAACGCAAAAAAGATGGCAATCTTGGAATGATCATATTGACAGCTAATGTCAAATTTGTGCGTCAATTGCGTCATTGCTTTCGAGTGCCTAGGGTTAGGTGCGACTGTAATAAGTAACTAAATAGGTTATGTTAGGTTCTCTTTTGACCCGTAATCCAAAAATAGGAGCCCTTCGCAGGGTTCCGTCAACCTTAGTTTATTAAACTAGTGTGATGAATGTGGAAGTTAGCAGTGCCATACACACCGATGTTGGGAGATTTTTTTTTAAAGAGGAAACCAAGTATTTCCGGCAAGTTAAAATGGTGAGGAGGGTTTCAAGACCTCCCCTCCTCCCTCTCCAATCACTCACAACCCCTAAAAACGGCGACGTATTTCGAAACCCTTACCATAATAATTATACCTATAATAACAATAAACATGCATAAATAAATAAAAGAAATCAACTTTTACTAAACTTCAATTATCTCGTAACTCGCTTTAGTTGAGATACGGCTTTTGTGCTTAGTAGAGCAGTATTGTGTTTTTTAGAGAACCGTAGCCAAAAATTTAAAAAACGGAACCTTTATAGATTCGCAATGTCTGTCTGTCTGTTCGCCTACACACACACTATTTTTATACAAAAACAAAACAAACATAATAATGGCGTCTCCATACATGGAACTGACTTAATTATTTTTATCATCTTACGGCACGTAGGTATTTACCTAAACCAATAAACCAGTTTTGCTCATGACTGCACTGAGAACAAAAATTGCGCTATGCCTATATTGTACAAACAGATTGATGTATGTAATATAAATTTTAATATCAGTATCTCAATTCAATATGCTAAATCGTTTTTTGCTTGCGATTTTGAAATATTGGAATACGGATGTCGCCAGAATACGGCCGCACGCGACGAGAATAAAGGGGGGCGCCCCGCAGTAGACGGAGCTAAGCTCCCTTCACCTCCCCTGCTTCACCCCGTCATTTACCAAAACAGTCGCTTAGGACAGCGCCTTAAAGCTTTTAATTGGGTCAAGATATGGTTCAGATCGGCAATAAAATAGAGATGAATCGTGAGTCACTAGAAATGGGTTATATGCTGATAGGTGACACATGAATTGCTTAAAATAAGGCTTTTTTAATGAGAACATGAAACCTTGCTTCGTAAGCTTTTGATGTTCATATTCCAGTGCCAACTGTTATCTTACTTTGGCCTGGCAACCCAACACGATGCCTTTTTACTGTACTAATTATCCTCTGATATTACAAAGGTTTCTAACTTCAGAGGATGGGATAATTACCTATATTAATTAGAGAGTAAAATATGGTTGTCAAATAATTAATATAAACATATTCGCGTTACTGCGAACATAAATGTGATCGTTAACGAAATACCGTCTCATAGTAAAGTAACGTAAATAACATTTACATACTTATGGTGTGACAAAATTATTGTACATAATGAAATGTAACTAAGTTCATATCAACATTTCACTAGTACGGCACATTCAAGAACTCAAAGCCCAAAAACTCGTTTAGGTACTCTTTAGATTTTCTTGACAGAAAACTTACATGAACACAACTCTTCACTTAACTAACATAGTACCAAACGAGGTACGATACCTTCTTACTTTGCTAGTTTCTACGATAATTTTACATGAGACAAACCGAACAAGTAAGAAACTTCTAGAAAAAATTTAAGATTCAAAATGTCAACTCTGAATGAAAAGATCGAGTTGCCTTTTGTAAATCTGGATCCTCGCTCGTCTCAGAATATAATGAAAGGCATCATGTTATGTAACGGTGTTTAATAACTACCTTTGTAGAGACTAAGCTCTCATATCTCTTTGAGACGTCCCCGAGCAGGTAGCACAACCCTTTTGGTCTGGTGCGCTCGCTCAGTGGAGCTCTAAAGGCCGAGTGTGGCCAACATTTTTTCATTTAAACATAACAAATGTAGGACGAATGCAAACGTAATCGTCAGTCGCCTGAGCTGTACGTCTATTTGTGAGTAGGTAGAACAGAATCCAACAACGAACAATAAAAGAGCGAGCAACTGCTAAATTATTTACAGAAGCAATTTGCAGAGGCGTGCGAAATGGAAATGATTTCAAATAATTGCAACACGCGCTTGTTAATGAAGTTGTTTGTTGTTGTGTGTGATCATTAATTATGTGTCAATACTATTGTAAACATTTGAACATACGAAATGTACGACACTAGTTAGCCGCCGTGCAGCGGTGGTTTCATCATGTTAAATTGGGCTTTTAATTTTGCTTTGTTATTTAAACATTGATATTAGATTGTCCGTGTGGTGACGGATTAAGAATACGAAATGTCACCACCCCATATCATCCCATGGGTGTCGTAAGGGCCGACAAAGGGAATTATGCAGAGAACATCACTACAAGAGAAGGAAAACTTGATACAAATCCTATACCAACCAGTTTGGCCAGCGTGGTATAGTAGGCCAATTCCTCCGTACAAAGGAGAGGCCTAGCCCAGCAGTGGACTGTTAAAGGCTGATCAAGAAGAAGAAGAATATATGATTTATATGTAATTTCCTAATTTTCTTTGTTTTCAGCGCTCCTTTTATGTATGTGTTGCAAAGTTATATCATATTCTACTTACTTCATCATACATAATATACCTTTTCTACGTTACATTCTACTATTGAAGCAAGTGCTTCAATTAACAACCATGCGACTAAAATCTGTATACATAAAAACGCAAGAAGCTAAAATTTGGCATGTAATATGTTCCTTGGGTAATTCCCACGGCACAAACGGTTAAATTAAAATAAAATCTTCGTGGGTAGCTGCGAGCAGCAGTCTAGCCTTATATATTTACTAGAGGACGCCAGCAGCTACGCCTGCATTGTTTTTAACCGACTTCAAAAAAAGGAGGAGGTTTACAATTCGTCGGAATCTTTTTTGTTTATGTATGTTCCCCGATTTCTCTAAGACGCCTGGACCGATTTCGAAAATTCTTGTTTTGATTGAAAGAGTATACCTCCTAGTTGGTCCCATGATCATCAGGTCAGGATCTGATTATGGAATCCTGAGAAATCGAAGGAACTCTTCAAATTTTATAAGCACACTTGAAGCGATTTGACCGTAACAACCCAATGCCGTCGAGTTTGGGCTCGTTTGAGTCGTCTTTGACATAGACTTTAATGCTAGATGATTTCCATGGTCTGATGATAGAGTTGGAAGGTAACCAAGAGATCTTTGTGATAAAATAACCCAATCTCATCGAGGTTAATTCGACGTTTGTCGTCGTGATTCGTCTTTACATGGACTTTAGTGCTGAATGTTCACCAAACTCTGATGATGGAGCAGGAAGGTAGCCATGGGATATTTGTAATACAATTACGCAATCCCATCGAGTTTGGGCTCGTTTGAGTCGTCTTTACATAGAATTTGATGCTGGATGATTTCCATGGTCTAATGATAAGAGCTGGAAGGCAACCCAATATCATCAAGTTTAGGGTCGTTTGTTGGTCTTTACATGGACTTTGGTACTGGATGTTTTCCAGGGTCTGACGATGGAGCAGGAAGGTGGCCATGGCATCTTTGTAATACAAAGACGCAATCCCATTGAGTTTGGGCTCTTTGGATTCGTCTTTACATGGACTTTAGTGCTGAATGTTTACCAAACTCTGATGATGGAGCAGGAAGGTAGCCATGGGATCTTTGTAATACAATAACGTAATATCATCGTGGTAAGACTCGTTTGTTTTGTCTTTGGTATTGGATGATTTCCGAGATCTGATGATGTAACTGAAACGAACGTGTTTAGGCTATTTAGTTGAAAACAAAAAATACTTGAAATTGCCAGAAAGGTACAGGTCTAAATTTCAGAATTGAGGCACGTAAGGAAGGCCTCCCCATCATGTACCACCTACACTATCCTATGTACCACCTATTACTATTTTTTATTAGTATACCACTAAAAAGCAAAAAATAAAAATTATTTTTAAATAAAAAAAACCAACTTCAAAAAACACTAAGGAACTAAAAAACAAAAAATAATTGGTTTTGGAGCAAACATTTTTGAAATTAGTGCCAAGCCCTTACGCAAAAAGTTACTAAATTACAAACTACCTATTCTATCAACAACGAAAGTTATATAAAAATATGTAGAGGTTTATAGTCAGATCAGAAATACTTTGCTTGGCACCGACTCCAAAAATGTTTGCTCCAAAACCAATTATTTTTTGTTTTTTAGTTCCTTAGTGTTTTTTGAAGTTGTTTTTTTTATTTAAAAATATTTTTTTTAATTTACCCGTTTTGGCCGATTCCGTGGGAATTTCGGGAAATCCCTTCTTAGTGCACCCCTGCGGTCCCCAAGGAACATACATGCACAATTTGAGCTTCCTGCGCCCAATAGTTTCGGCTGTAGCGTGTCTGTCAGTCAGTCAGTGAGTAACGCAAGGATTTTATATATTAAAATGTAGTCAGGACGATAGTTGTACAACGCTTGCATTACTATTATATAGTCATCCATTGCCGTTGAAATATCCAATCTATAATCTCAGGGCAATTGCAATCTTCTGTTTAATAAATAAAACTATACGGACAGCAAGATCCTTTACTATGCAGCAAGTTATCAAAGATAAACGTGGTTAATATTGCGAGTAAATATTATATTAAAAAGTTCTTCGAGTATTTCAAACGCTAAACTAGAAGGGAGTGGAGCGTTATTTATAAATGAGACTATAGAGAAGTTCTAGTAAATATTTGAGTATCTACTAGAAAATACTTAGTAAGTTTATTTTTACGGCTTGCATGTCAGTTTTACTAAGAGTCTAACACGAAACCCTCTAATGCCGTGTTTTATCTAGAAATTGAGCCGGACCAATGATCGACTTCATACAGTGATACTACGTGACCCACAATCAACATCTTATACTAATATATAAAGCTGAAGAGTTTGTTTGTTTGTTTGGTTGAACGCGCTAATCTCAGGAACTACTGGTCCGATTTGAAAAATTCTTTTAGTGTTTGATAGCCCATATATCGAGGAAGGCTATAGGCTATATAACATCACGCTATGAGCGACGGGAGCAGAGCAGTAGCCTTAAATAACGCGGGTGTAACCACGGTCATCGTCTAGTTAGACTATAAAAATGCAGGTGACCTGACGCAATAAACTCATGTACCTATTCCTGATGAAAGTAGAGACGAGAGAAAGAAGTCACCTACCACTTATGTCAATTGCAGCATCATTCTTTTGCTGATTGCCGAAGAATGCAATCAAGCTTAAGACAGCATTGTATTAAAGATTAAGTTTAAAATAAATAAACATACAAGTAAACACTGTATCAATCCAGTTTACTACATAATAATATGCCATTAGTAACCTTAGCCTGTGTTAATCCAATTAATTAAGCAAACAAGCTAGTTAGGCTATTCAAACATCTCAACTGAATATTTAGTGCACTTAGGCTAGTTATACCACATTGTAATTAACACAAGGCCTGAGCTTAAAATCACGGCTAGCCTGAGAATAAAGTATAAAATAGTTAACAATTTTTGTTTTAGGTCTATCAACGGAACGCCCTGAAATTCACGACATATTATTTGCCGTAAAATTAATTCTGATGATTTCCACTTAACACGTTTGATTTTGACTACTATCGGAGTATCAGTTATGCTTATTTATTTTCGTCTTTAAAAAGACAACTCCCGCACAAAAAGAAACGCCTGATTCGCGGGACTATGCACACACTCAATCAACAAACACCAAGAACAACCAGAATCGGCACAACTTGTGAATCAAACAAAATATTCTCCCCTTATTGATTCAGACCCACGACACGCAGAGCAAAAGCAGTGGCCAGGCGACTTGTGTCTCATATCCAGTATATTTAATTTAATAAACATACCAATTCATTGAGCAAAGTATCCGGAAAGCAGTCAACAACGAAACATAAAACGGGACACCGCGTTTAACGCGCTCGCAAATGTCACACACATAAAATATTTACCTTTGATGGCGCACTAACAAACCCACGTTTACTATCAGACATTAATTCTTTTACATCATTATTGCCCGCTGAAGTCTGCCTTATAAAAGATTTCAGTATTCCCAAGGTGCCCACTACGGTGATGTCGAAATAAGCTTCGGCAATTCACCCCGCTTCTAACGATGCCCATAGGACGTTAGTCTAATTCTTCTAAGATGATTACTTAAGTACGTCAAGATACACTAGCTAGTATAGGCTGACCTGTACCTAGAAGGCGTGCTTTTAAAATGGCAGGTCTGTTTATTTTGGATAATATAATTGGTTCGCAATGTATGAATGATCATTGACAGTGAATGGTGAAGAGTCTGTCGTGTGCTGTATTGTCTAGGAAGATTGAGATATACCTAGTACACACAAAAGAGTGGATAGTTGGATACGGTGTTGAGAGAAATCAATGCTTAGAAATCGCCTGCAAGCTACATTTTGTCCACAAAATGACGGTTCAAGGTGAGATGTAGCCCGCAAGGGAATCCTTATAAATAATAACCTACAAATGTGGAATTTAATATATTAGAAAGTGGGGTTAAGGCAAGACAAAACCATAGCGGACTTAGCGTGTCTCCTTGAAAGATACCTCTCTGTATTCTGATTGGGTTTATTTCTATTGTCTCCGTTGAGGTAGTGATTGAAAGGACAGTAGACCAAGTTGTCATTATTGTTTTCAAAAATTTAATAATTGTGGGGTGGATTTTATAAATATCTAGTATTTAAAATAACCAAGAGTGAGGTACTGAATCGTATGCTTTCTTGTAGTCTATATACATGCTGTACAGGTCAGATTTAGATTTTTTGACATTTTTAAGTTTAACTAAATCTATGATTAACTGCTCCTTGCATCCTTGGCTAAATTTGCGGCATCCCTTCTGTTGCTCAGCTAAGATGCTGTGGGTTTATTATTATTATTATTAGCGGACCCCGGGCTCCAAGGCGAGAAGTCTTGGATGCAATTGGGATAATGCTAGGACGATGATGATGATGACTCTAGAAGTCTAGACTCGAGATATTATATGAGCCTCAATGCACATTTTAAAATACTCAATTTTGTTGACTTGTGGAAGAAAAGAGTACCTCAGCAGAGATAAACTTTTTAAATATCTTTTATTTCTGCCTGTCAAATTAATAATACTTATGATTACTCAACTGCTGTATAAAATGAAGAAGTCTCCAGTTATTATTTGATTACTTATCAAAGGTCATCGAACTGTCCCTCATGCATACAGTTTCACAACCCAATTGACAGTCAAAGTCCATAATTACAGTCGGAACAAATAACATTATTATCAAATAAACCACCATTTCCGAATGAGGACATCACGGTATTACTAAAGTATTCAAACATGTCATTAATCAAACATACTAGTACCGTTATCGGCATATCGTTTAACCAACTATACCGTATCATTTCATTAAAATTACATGCTCATATATCATTCAGTACATAATATGGCTGATACTTGAAAAAGTATGGAGGACATGAGTTCCATTATTGGAGCAATATTTTCTTTTTAATCATTTGGGTCGTATATGCCTGTCGGTTGTGTTCTTTGTAGAACAAAGCCAAGCCTAACTGATCTAATCGGGGTAGAAGTTAGTCGGAGGTATACGGAGGCCAAACTAGTAGTGGCCTACATAAGAAAAAGAAAAGTTTATATGGGACTTTCGAATTCAGCAATGTGTGGAAGATTGGAGTTAAACTTACTTTACGAGGGCAAATACACTAGCGTATTCTACTTCTTAAAAGTTTGGACATAAACTAAATCACATATGTAGTTTATAGAATAAAAGTTTAAGGATTGTAGTTGGTGTGGTGGTAGCGATAGTCTAGTGGAGATACCAACAGAATGCCATGCAGAGGGTATCGCGTTCGAATACACGGCGCGCACCTATGACTTTTCGGAGTTATGTGCGTTTTGAATTGTTCATTAACGCTTGTCCCGTGTCTCGGAAAGCACGTTAAGCCGTCAGTCCCGGTTGTCATGAAGATGTTTGACAGTCGTTACAGTCCATCGTCATTACTAGTCTAAACCATGGAATATCGCTATCCCTTTGAGTTGCAGAGGTCAGGCAGGCAGTCACTCTGTAGAAAAGCTAATATTCAGCCAAATCCGGTTAGACTAGGAAGCGGACCCCAGATTGAAAACTAGGATAACGCTAAGAGGATGATGAGTTAGGGTGGTGGTAATATCATTGTAATATTATCATAGGCGGTCCATCGAAAGTACATCGTGGATTCACTTTCTGAGTGGTCCCCGAACCACAAGAGGAGAGTAAAGATATGAAAAAGTTGAGTTCACAACACGAAAGAAGTCGCACGTTAAAAAAAGCTACAATTGACAGTTAATGACTACGGTCATACTGAAAATGTTTCCTTATTTTAAAACAAACACGATACTGGTTATAAACCCACATTGCTACTATGGACCCGAACTTCCCGATACTTTTAATAAACAAGCTTGTCTAGTCCGATAACAATAAAGTGCAGTGCACTGGCTCGCTGGTGCCACCGCAGTTGGCAAGTTTACGACACCACAACGTTGTTCGCACGCCTCGCAGGTTCGATACAATGTCAATTTTTAAAGCCAATATATGTATTATGAACCTCTGGAAATTGAGAAACTAGATGTGGTTTAGATTAGCACGCGTCTATACATGTGTACCAACTTTGTAGTTTTGTACTTAGCATATTCTTTTATAATAAATACATATGCTTTTCTTCTTTAAACACGATGCAAATACCATCTTTGCGTAGAGACGGAAAACTCGACATCAAACCCTATACGACTGCCTCGTTGGTCTCGCGGCATAAATGTGCGCGTGGGATCGGGAGGTCCCGGGTTCGATTCCTGGGTCGGGCAGTGTTATTGGGTTTTTCTGTCACGAAATACTCAGTAGCAGCACGGAGTCTGGAAATGTGCCCGGTACGGCAATAGGCTCGCCTCTTATTACGTGGGACTAAAGTATATCTGGTGAAAAGTGGTTGTAGAAATACACCTCTGCCTACCTCTTCGGGGTTATAGGCGTGAGACTATGAATGTATGTATGTATGTTCTTCTTTAAAATGATGATATAAAGATGTAGGCATCAACGGTAAGAACATACATTGTGGGTCGCACTCTCTTGTCAATGTATGGTTTGAACTCACAAAAATAAAAAACATTAAAGCTTTTAATTGGGTCAAGATATGGTTCAGATCGGCAATGCGATAGAGAATCGTGAGTCACTAGATATGGGTTATATGCTGATGGTGACACATGAATTGCTTAAAATAAGGCTTTCTTAATGAGAACATGAAACCTTGTTTGGTAAGCTTTTGATGTTCATATTCCAGTCCCAACTGTTTTCTTACTTTGGCCTGCCAACCCCAACACGATGCCTTTTTTTCTGTACTAATTATCCTCTGATATTACAAAGGTTTCTAACTTCAGAGGATGGAATACTTATCCATATTAATTAGAGACTAAAATATGGTTGTCCAATAATTAATATAAACATATTCGCGTTACTGTGAACATTAATGTGATCGTTAACGAAATACCGTCTCATAGTAAAGTAAAGTAAATAACATTTACACATGGTGTGATAATATTACTGTACATAATGAAATGTATATAATGAAATGTAACTAAGTTCATATCAACATTTCACTAGTACGGCACATTCAAGAACTCAAAGCCCAAAAACTCGTTTAGGTACTCTTTAGATTTTCTTGACAGAAAACTTACATGAACACAACTCTTCACTTAACTAACACAGTACCAAACGAGGTACAACACTTTCTTACTTTGCTCGTTTCTACGATAATTTTACATGAGACAAACTGAACAAGTAAGAAACTTCTTGAAAACATTTATGATTCAAAATGTCAACTCTGAATGAAAAGATCGAGTTGCTTTTTGTAAATCTGGATCCTCGCTCGTCTCAGAATATAATGAGAGGCATCATGTTATGTAACGGTGTTTAATAACTACCTTTGTAGAGACTAAGCCGGGTGTCATATCTCTTTGAGACGTCCCCGAGCAGGTTGCACAACCCTTTTGGTCTGGTGCGTTCTCTCGCTCAGTGAAGCTGTAAAGGCCGAGTGTGGCCAACATTTTTCATATAAACATAACAAATGTAGGACGAAGGCAAACGTAGTCGTCAGTAAAGCAGTCGCCTTAGCTGTACGTCTATTTGTGAGTAGGTAGAACAGAATCCAATAACAAACCGACTTTGAACAAACAATAAAAGAGCGGGCAACTGCTAAATTATTTACAGAAGCAATTTGCAGAGGCGTGCGAAATGGAAATGATTTCAAATAATTGCAACACGCGCTTGTTAATGAAGTTGTCTGTTGTTGTGTGTGATCATTAATGATGTGTCAATACTATTGTAAACATTTGATCATACGAAACATACTACACTAGTTTGCCGCTGTGCCGCGGTTTGGTTTCATCATGTTAAATTGGGCTTTTGATTTGCTTTTTTATTTAAACATTGATATTAGATTGTCCGTGTGGTGACGGATTAAGAATACGAAATGTCACCACCCCATATCATCCCATGGGTGTCGTAAGGGCCGACAAAGGGAATTATGCAGAGAACATCACTACAAGAGAAGGAAAACTTGATACAAATCCTATACCAACCAGTTTGGCCAGCGTGGTATAGTAGGCCAATTCCTCCGTACAAAGGAGAGGCCTAGCCCAGCAGTGGACTGTTAAAGGCTGATCAAGAAGAAGAAGAATATTTGATTTATATGTAATTTCCTTATTTTCTTTGTTTTCAGTGCTGCTTCTATGTATGTGTTGCAAAGTTATATCATATTCTACTTACTAACTTACTTTATCATACACAATATACCTTATCTACGTAATATTCTACTATTGAAGCAAGTGCTTAAATTAACAATCATGCGACCAAAATCTGTATACATAAAAACGTAAGAAGCTAAAATTTGGCAAGTACCTAATATGTTCCTTGGGTAGTTCCCACGGCACAAACGGTTAAATTAAAATAAATATATTTATTTAGTCAGGACGATAGTTGTACAACGCTTCAATTACTATAGTCATCCATTGCCGTTGAAATATCCAATCTATCATCTCAGGGCAATTGCAATCTTCTGTTTAATAAATAAAACTTTACGGACACAGCAACATCCTTTACTATGCAGCAAGTTATCAAATATAAACGTGGTTAATATTGCGAGTAAATATTATATTAAAAGTTCTTCGAATATTTCAAACGCTAAGCTAGAACGGAGTAGAGCGTTATTTATAAACGAGACTACAGAGAAGTTCAAGTAAATATTTGAGTATCTACTAGAAATACTTAGTAAGTTTCTTTTTACGGCTTGCATGTCAGTTTTACTAAGAGCCTAACACGAAACCCTCTAATGCCGTGTTTTATCTAGAAAGTGAGCCGGACCAATGATCGACTTCATCCAGTGGTACTACTTGACCCACAATCCACAATAGGCTGTAAAATTGTATGTGACGCCACGTTAAATAATGTTTAGGTGCCTAATATTATAAAGATGCATTTTTTTTATAATAATTATTATATTTTTTTAATAGGCCTTTTAGATTTTTTATTTTATCTATACATATTATAACATGAAGACCTTTGGCCAAGTCTGCCTGTATAAACGCGAATGCAATAATGCATTCCTGATGAAAGAAGAGAATAGAGAAAGAAGTCACATGTCACTTATGTCAATTGCAGCATCATTCTTTTGCTGATTGCAGAAGAATGCATTTAAGCATTGAAACAGCGTTGTATTGTAGATTTAGTTTAAAATAAATAAACATGCAAGTAAACACTGTATCGATCCTGTTTACTACATAATAATATGCCATTAGTAACCTAAGCCTGTGCCTGTGCTAATCCAATTAATTAAGCAAACAAGCTAGTTAGGCTATTCAAACATCTCAACTGAATATTTAGTGCACTTAGTCTAGTTATACCACATTGTAATTAACACAAGGCCTGAGCTTAAAATCACGGCTAGCCTGAGAATAAAGTATAAAATAGTTAACAATTTAATGGGTGCATAGGGTTCCCACCAAGAACTTAGGCTCCCAAGCCAACCTCACCTGCAAGTGGTGCACCTGCCGATCAACGGAAGAGGCTCTGGCAAACAAAATGTCCCGATAAGCGGCAATAGGCTCGCCACCTATTACGTGGGATCAAAACTCTGGCGAAAAGTGGGCGTTTTATATGCCTCTGCCTACCCCTTCCGGGAAACAGGCGTGAGTCTATGTATGTATGTATGTAACAATTTTTATTTTAGGTCTATCAACGGAACGCCCTGAAATTCACGACATATTATTTGCCGAAAAATTAAATCTGATGATTTCCAGTAATTCGTTTGATTTTGACTACTACCGGAGTACCAGTTATGCTTATTTATTTTCGTCATTGAAAAGACAACTCCCGCACAAAAAGAAACGCCTGATTCGCGGGACTATGCACACACTCAATCAACAAACACCAAGAACAAACAGAATCGGCACAACTTGTGAATGAAACAAAATGTTCTCCCCTTATTGAATCGGACCCACGACACGCAGAGCATTAGCAGTGGCCAGGCGACTTGTGTCTGATATCCAGTATCTTTAATTTAATAAACATACCAATTCATTGAGCAAAGTATCCGGAAAGCAGTCAACAACGAAACATAAAACGGGACACCGCGTTTAAGGCGCCGAGTACAGCTACTGAGTTCAGCTGTTGCTGTCACTGTCGAATTGTATACATAAGAAAGAGAAGCGCGACGACGACGACGGGACGTTCAGAATGAGTTATTTATCATTAAATACATTAATTCTTACAAATATCTTATTCCAATCGATAAATAAAAACAACAGTTCCCTTTATTATTATATATTACATCACTGTTATTAATATTATCAAGATTTCTTTATAAATAATACAGTTCCAATTGCTACAATTTCAATTTAAATGGTTATTTTATGGCTTTTTTTTATCGAGAAAATTTACCGAAAACGTGTTTTGAACACAATGGTCCCCCCATAAATATGATCAAGATTAACATATATTTTTTTAGCTGCTCTAAAATGTATACATTTGGCTAAAAAACTGTTTTGTGAAGCCTATTTTGACAAGTACAGCGCCTTAACGCGCTCGCAAATGTCACACACATAAAATATCTACCTTTGATGGCGCATAAACAAACCCACGTTTACTATCAGACATTAATTCTTTTACATCATTATTGCCCGCTGAAGTCTGCCTTATAAAAGATTTCAGTATACCCAAGGTGTCCACTAGGGTAATGTCGAAATAAGCTTCGGCAATTCACCCCGCTTCTAACGATGCCCATAGGACGTTAGTCTAATTCTTCTAAGATGATTACTTAGGTACGTCAGATACACTAGCCAGTATAGGCTGACCTGTACCTAGAAGGCGTGCTTTTAAAATGGCAGGTCTGTTTATTTTGGATAATATAATTGGTTGGTATTATGTGAATGGTGAAGAGTCTGTCGTGTGCTGTATTGTCTAGGAAGATTGAGATATGTATATAGATTATAGAAGTTATAGAACACACAAAAGAGTGGATAGCTGGATACGGTGTTGAGAAATCAATGCTTAGAAATCGCCTGCAAGTTACCTACATTTTGTCCACAAAATGGCGGTTAGAGGTAAGATGTAGCCGTCTAGGGAATCCTAATAAACAAATTTTAATGACAGTAACCGCCAAGTTTACGCAGTTACCGCAAGTTATAAAGTGACGTATACCTAATGTAATATTCCAGTTCTCGTCATTTTAATTCAAAATTATATCTGACTAGGTTTTGCCCGCCGCTTCGCGCGCGTTAAATTCGGGGTAACACAAAATTTGTGTTACCGTTGTTAGATTTAATCTACTTTCAGTCTCAAGTTGTGTGAAGACACTCCTGATTATTCTAAAGACTTCAGAATCTCTATAGGGTGCAAAGTAACGCCGTCAATATCCATGACATCATCTACCGTTATCTACCGAAAGGTACATAATAAAATCACCTTGCATACAGTCAAATGTCAAAGCCATGTTCTAATACATGTTCAATATATCTCTATAAACATTTTCGCATTTTTAATATTAGTAGGGAAAATCGTTTCAGCCGTTTAAGCTTATTATATAATTATTAGTTTATATAATTATGCGAACAATTTAAACAACGTGCACAATATGACATTATGTATGACGTGACAGTACTGATAGATATGCGATAGCACATGCGCAGCACTCAATTATTAGCGCATGCGTTCTTACTTCCAAGAGGTAAATTTGTGCCGTACAAACTTCTACCCTCCCTACAATCCCTCCCAGTTTAATTTTTGCAACTTATGGTAGCCTTACTTCGTCTCAATGGTCCAATATATCTCTATATTAAATTTCAACAAAATCGGTTCAGCCGTTTTAGCGTGAAAACGGAACATACATACATACACACTTTCGAATTTATAATATTATATAGGAGGGATTCTTGTTTCAATGTTAACATTATCGCATGTCATTACTTTTTACGTTTCCTACGGGATATATACCACGTACCTTTGTTTTGAGTAACCGATATTTCGGCACTGTTGCAAGCGCCATGTTCACGGATGTACTGCAGTATTGCGGGTGGATAAAATTCCTATATTGTCAAATGTCGTATTCTAGTAAAATCTATCGAATGATTTGGAGGTGGATGCAAATCATTATGGTATGGGTGTTACCTACTCATTGACACAAAAACTATAAAACGGATTTTGATGGGCTATCTTTTAATAATTCTGATAACAGACCAGCACATAGTGAATCCACGGGCAAAATCCAGTAATTAAATAAGATCTAGCTGGGCCGTAACTTGAACAAAGTGGAAGCAATATTCTGGCAACGAATACACTGATGAGATGGAACATAAACTTACTGCAATTCCAGTTTTCGTTTAATTTGCCGATAGGAATTACAGTATGCACTTCACGTACAATATAATTATTTAGATTTTTGATAACATGAAGATAGTAGAGTAGGGCTCAAAGAAATAGGGACCTTTGAGACGTCAGTCAGTGTTTAGCAGCAGTATTGAAATTGAATCGAATGTGCAACTGAACTAACAAATCGAGTCAATATTTTAAAACGCAAAGGAAGTGCAGTTGACAGTTACTTACTTAGAAGATTAAATAATAAACAACGGTAGTGTATGTGTTTGTCATAAAAACAAAATGTTCATACAATATAACTCCTAAGTAAATACAGTACTTATGTAGCGCAAAATGAAATGTTATACACTGCGACACTTTCAGAGGTTTCCCTATCAAGAACAAATATTTGAAAACGTGCCTGGTAATCAGTGTTGTTTATCTTATTTGGGGAATCCTCTCAAATAACATTAGGTACTTCACTATTAAACACGTTATGAAGTGTGTACTATCACTACTATCGACTATATAACAAATGATGAAAATAACTTTGGTAGAGCTTAAACTTTTTCAAGAACGTGCGTTTGATCTTTATCACCATATAATAGACCCAATTTTGTCACAAGCATTTTGTTTGATTAGATTTATACTATAAAGCTTTAACAACTTTTAACAACCGTGTGGTGACGGATTAAGAATACGAATTGTCACCACCCCATATCATCTCATGTGTGTCGTAAGAGCCGACAAAGGGAGCATATTATGCAGAGAACAACACTGTAAGAGAAGGAAAACTTGATACAAACCAACCTACTCACCCCACTCACTCACTACCCTATACCAACCCGCTTGGCCAGCGTGGTATAGTAGGCCAATTCCTCTTTGCAAAGGAGAGGCCTAGTCCAGCATTGGACTATTAAAGGCTGTTGATGATATTTGGTGCTGCCGGCAAATTGCCGGATATACCTAAATAAATAAAACTTAAAATTTAAATAACTGGCATGCGGTTTTCGAATTCAATTTTACATTAAAGCCACTAACGATATCATTCTTTCAAATATGTTTAGACCTAATTATAATAACTAAAGTAACTTTTTTTAAATAATTTATTCATTTAATTTTCTGTCGTTGTATATGGTAATCACACGCGTTTTTTAGTTTCATTTTGGAAATTTTAAATCCTCGTGGCGGGCGGCGAACGCAATTTTATAATAATGCACTGAAAAAGTTAGCGACAGTCTTTCGACCTACGTTTTAATTCAATCTCGGTTCATTTACGTCAAATTGCGAGAGACTCGAAACGTGCATAACATAATATAAATTATAAAGCAATCATACATTTAGTTCGCCCCAGAATTACGAATTCCGCTTCACAGTTAAAGCAAGCGATAATTAACTATTTAATATGCAAAAGCGCCAAACTTTGCGGTGCGTGTCGCGGGTACTAAGTGTACAAATTCAACTACTTATTCCAACTTGGACGCTTAACGGGTTTCCCTCTAGGCGATTTCTGTTGTCCAATTCCTATTAACATAATTGGTCAAAAATGCCTCATTCGTGATTCGTACACGCTAATATGCGTAAACCTTTAGGCCTCCCTCACGTTAGTCATGAGCGTTCCTCGAGGGTCCGTTCGGCGTGCGCCCGGCGTTCACTTTGTACTACAGAGCGCCGGGCGCACGCTGGGTATACGCTCGAGGAACGCTGACGCCAATGTGAGGTCGGCCTTAACGTTAATTACTTATAATGATTATAACTTCTATACTATTACAGCCGGCATCACGAGATTTTTTTTTGAAGATTGGAATCGGTAATGTTCTACGAGTGACTTAGGATCGTTTGCACTATTCCCCGATAAATGCTCGGCAAATTATATGCCAGATAGAAGCATACAAATTAGGTCCTAATTTAGGATTTATCTGGATGATAATGCCTATTCCAAAATGGTAAAGCTGGCCTTAGGTATTCTTTAGGTATACTATACTATAGATACACAAATTCATAACTTCTTTTTCTTAAAGGTAAATCTATTAAGTCTCTTTCTAGGATTGGTTTCACAACGGCAGAACAATGTACTAGATAAAAACCTGTCACCTCTTTATCCTAAAACTAATACATTTTAAGATAATTATGTAATATCGTTTTTATAGCATCATTTCAGCCAGTGCACCGGCTGAAATACTACTGCCGCCCGCATCCAAACACCACCGCCACACATTTAACAATAGTATTTAAATACAAACAAAAAGCTTTTACTTAACCGCGATTATTTACGTATACAAAGTTTACATGGCACATTTACTAAGTTCAGTATTAGCTTAAAAAGCCTTAGATTGTTGTACGGCATGTATCGAGTAAAATTTCACGCCATTTCCATACAGCCTTGGCTCAATATTTTTAGGTTCACGTGAGCCTATTTAATAAATGTGCTTTGATAAAGCGTGGGTAATATGTTTTCGTTGAAGGAGAAAAATGCTGAACGGCATGGCATTTCCACTTGGGTCTTGAGAATAAGCCCGATTTTTTTCCAGCACATTTCTTAACTTAATAATTTCTGGCGTCTATATTATACTACTGGATAGTGCCAATAAGACGTCCTTTTTTCTACCAAATATGTGTAGGTACTACCTACACATATTTGGTAGAAAAAAGGACGTCTTATTGGTGTCCAAGAAAATGAATTATACCAATAAGATGGACAGACAAGATAGACTACTGGCGTTATTTTTGCCGTACGTGCAAACCTATAAATGGACACCGGCGACGAAAATGAATTGTCGGGTAATAAAATTTGACATTGTCATATAATTTTGTCAACCGCACACAGTCACACAACACTGTTTCAGCTGCCTACATTTAAATCGGGTTACTAGGGTTATCTGGAAGAGGTAACGCATCCACCAGCAACAGATTCACCTGTTCCTGCCATAAAGGGAATTAAGGAACACCGTGGTGGTTTTAGTGCGTAGACCAAGGAGGGACTCAAGCCCTCCTCTCGACCCCTCCTTCTTGCAAAGATAAATGACTGGTTCAAACCCGTCCCTAAACTAAAATCACCACTCGCCCAAAACAAAACATGGGATTCGCTACTGATAAGATGATACCCTTTACTGTGGTATTTAACTTAGCGAGCATATTAATCGTATACATATGTTATAATAAAGTGGAGCGTCAAACGACACGATCACGCCACACAGAGCCACAGTAGTGCTATATGCCAATGTTGCATCCATACATCGAATCGATCAGTTGCTAATGGACACCTAATTAAGACATCGAGATCTTGTTGCACTTCGTTTTAAACTCCCATTGTTCAATGGTCGGCGATGATAAAAATTACATTTAAAATATTTTGTTAATATTCGAGCAGCGATAGCCTAGTGGAGATACCAACAGACTGCAATGCAGAGGCTATCGGGTCCGAATCCACGGCGCCCACCAATGACTTTTCGGAGTTATGTGCGTATTTAATTGTAAATTGTCGCTCGTCTCGTGCCTCGGACAGCACTTTAAGCCGTCGATCCCGGCTGTCATGAAGATCTTTGACAGTCGTTATAGGGAGTCAGTACCTATGATTAAACTGTCACTAGTCTAAACCATGGAATATAGCTATCCCTGTGGGTTGCGGAGGTCAGGCAGGCAGTCGCTCCGTGGAAAAGCTAATATTCAGTGCTCGGCCAGAGTGAAAGGCGGGCGCGGATGCGGGCGCGACGCGGAGAACTCAAACATATGGAACTCTATAGGAGTGTCCGCAGTGGGCGAGCGGGCGCGGCGAGCGGCGCGGGCGAACTCAAACCATAGGACTTTCATACAAGTGTCCACAGTGAATGCGCGGGCGGCAAGCGGGAAACAATGCGGAGCGTGCGGATCTCAAACTTTGTGCTCATAATCATCATAACGCCTTCTGATTTGAAATGAATTTGAATGTTGAAAACTTTATAAGCGCAAATCACCACGACCCATATATGTCAAAACATACCTAAGCAATAGAAAAATAAAAATGTTATCTCAAGACTGTGAAATTAAGAAATATTACAATTTCATGGGCATGAAGTTATTTATACATATATTTTACGAAACGTAGGAACTTTTACAATGTATTAAACATTATTTTCAACGTCTATTTCTAGTAAGAATTTTCTAGGAACAATAATTCTTCTTCATTCGTATTGTATTTGACAACACTGTACACCGCACCCGCGAACGCGCCGCGCGCTTCACTGCGGACACGTGAAGACGCGCGCGTCGCGGCCGCCCGCTCCACTCTGGCCAAGCACTCAATCAAAGCCGGTTAGGCTAGAAACCGGAGCCCAGGTTCTAACTGGGATAACGCTAGGAGGATGATATTATCTTATTTTCGAATGCATGGCTATTAAAACATATCAATATACAATCCAAGGCAAAACTTAGCAGTCCGGAGGTAAAGTAGGTCATTCGCGTGATCGACCTCATTTAAATGAAAATAAATACCACGTACACTTAACGAGGAGCTTACAAAATATTCATCAGTTCTGAATATTCGATTAAAAATCGCGGGAGGAGGTTTGATTATCAACACAAATACAGTATTACCCAATTGGCTTGGGTATTGGCCACTAGGGGAAAATATAATTTGTTTAAAAGGTTCTTCATATTTGTATGGCTTCACACATCTCGAAAACACAAAGTTCAACACAATCAAGATTATAAAACTATTCATTTTTTAATACTCAACTTTTTCTTTTATCTTCGATTAGCTTGAAAACTAATTTTCGATGGTCTCTGCGAGATAAAGCATAACAAGAGCGACAAAGCCTATCTCCAGTTTAAAAATAGAACATCTCCACTGCATAGAGCCATTATGTATTGTGGCGGCCTGCTTTCGCGAAATTATCTTTCATTCTTTAAAATTTATGACTTAAAAGCATAATAGGATGTTTTCTAAGCTTTTAATCTGGGCTTGTACGGGTTTAGGTAGTTTTTGTTCAAGAATCCCACAAAATTAAAACGACTAATTAACTTTTTGTATACGAGATGAATAGCCTTTCATCGTTGAGTTTAATGAAAGAATGTTCAGTAGTGGAGGATGCATTCAAAAATGTTAGTAGAGATTATAAATAGTGCTACGGTGTTCTCAAACCTATAACTTAATTGAGTTATTCAACAGGTGATAAGAGACTTGTCACCTGTTGAATAACTCAATTAAGTTATAATCAACATTGCTGTCTAAAAGACCTTTATACGCTTCAGATAAAAGCGTATGTATGTACCAACGCATACAAACTTGTTGTGAAGCCATTCAGCCTGAAAGCTTCTAAGTAAAAAGCAGGGCCTGTCCAATTAAGGTACAATTACCGTAATTAGATGGAAAGTTCAGAGGCACGTAGTAGAGAAGTTTATTCTATAAATACCTCGGGTTCACTGATTACTGGCGAGGGAATTTGTTCTATGTGAATGTTACGAAGCATTCTTGCAGCACAATGTGACCTTGCGTCTATAAATGTTAGTACCCTCCGCTGAAGCCTCCGAGTAATTTATACTTCAATAAAATGGAAAGTGGACGTGTGTAGCGATGGGAAAAGTCCGTTAGAATTACTAGTTATTTATTACGACTCCAGCAAAGTCTTATATATTGACTGCTCTGCACAGACATACGAAAATGTATTGCTTACTGTCTAACCTGTGGCTGTAGTGGCTTCAAGGACTAATTTGAAAAAGGTTGGCAGAGATAAAGAAGAAACAACAAAAATCTCAGTTCTTTTCTAGAAATAAACCACGAGACGAGACTTCGTATTCAAAGAGCGCAGATATTTCCATAATAAAATTTATTTCACTCGTCTCAACAGCGAAGGCAAACATCACGAAAGATGATGAGTACTCGTGCAAGAGTTGTAAAGAATTTTCTCGAAGTTGTGTAAACCTTGCATAGCTTCAGCTGCAGTGTTATTTCAATGCTGAAATAAAGCTGCAACCTACGTTACGTACACCCGTTTCATTAAATTGTTAAGCTACATAGATAAAACAGTGGGTCGGCAACGTGGGCGTATTTCCGATGTAAAACTTTTCCACGTAGAAATCGGGCAATTTTTTGTTCTTAGCGGCAATATTTACCTGCTGCATGTTTAAATGCAGTTCGGGTCGACGTTGATAGGAGTGCATTAAACCCATCTAAATGTTCAATCTACATTAAACGAGCAATACTATTCTTTGTTCAGTGCACCAATGATTTGCTAAGGCATTTCGCTGCTCATAGGTTATTTCCAGAGACAATAAGTTTTTTTTATGTTGCGTATTTCTTGATCCTGCGATTAACTGCTGTGCCGCCCTTAAGCTAATGCTGCGTGCAAGCTTCCAATTTCCTGCCATATTATATGATCCTTGTGTACTTAGCTACAGGCAGCTTGACGAATATATTCGATTGCTTACAATCGAGGTCAGCCGCACATTAGGCGGCTTATAGATGAGGGTGATACAGGGTGGGTCACATTGTTGAGATATGTATCGCGCCCAACTTCTTGCCAACCAACCGTACCATGTGGTTAAGTTTCACGACTAAAAATATCAGCGCAACGAGAAAACTTTGTATCAAGTTCCTAACTTCAAATATTGCTTTTAAAACAAGTTATCGCATTTTGTTTCGAGTAAGCCGTTTAGACATGGTCAATCGATCGCAAACTCTGTTGGGAATCCCATTAAGCAAGTCCTAAGATAGGCTTGATACCCACAGCTTTAACGGACCTTTTAATGGCGTATCATTCGATTTATTGACTTTCAAAGTATTGGAATTTGTCCCTGGTTGCTATTATTGGAAACAGACTTAAAAGTATTTCATAATCAATTAACAAAATAAACTTTCATATCTTATGAATATTTGAAAACAGCAACAGAATACTCAGTTGTACTAAAAATGAAGACTACATAAATGTCCTTATCTACGAATGTGACGATAGTTTATGTATTAAATACGTTACATAGACAAAAGATAGTAGCAGTTAGAGACAAGAATTGATCTTTTGAAACTTACGTGTCAGATCGGCAACAGCACACTGAATGGAAGGTGGTGGAAACCGCGAAGAGGAGGCATAGAGCCAGACCATAGACGACGGCGGCGATCGCTTGCGGGGCGTTCACGCTGCGTGTGAGTAGTTCACGAGCGCCCAAGGACGCTGGCGCCACGCACAACGCATGCGTGCACACGTTCGCTACATTCTCCACCTGGCGACAAACACATATGATATGTTACGCACATCATTGATAAAGACCCAGTATTGAGTTTGAGCTGTAGATTCTTGATTTATTAACAGTGCCACCGTGGTCCAGTGGATAGCGTATGCGACTGCTGATCGGAGGTCCCGGCTTCGATTCCCTGGTCGGACAAAGTGTTACTGGGTTTTTCCCGAATTCTCAGTAGCAGCCCGGAGTCTGGTGATGTGCCCGGTAACGGCAATAGGCTCGCCTCGCCCCCTATTACGTGGGACCTAAAAATTCATGGCGAAATGTGGGTGTAATATTACACCTCTGCCTACCCCTGTGAGTCTAGAAAAAAATCCTTGATAAAGAATAACTTGAGAATGCTAGACTGATTTTAATTGGAAATGAACTCGTGACCTATCAACCTTAGAATTATTTAAAGCTGCTACTAATCATACAGCTGCGACTATTTTTTTAATTATTATTTATTATTACCTGTAAAGGCAATCATATTATGTCTAGTTAACTTAATTCACAGGTCATGTACTAATACAATAAACATATTATACCTCCACAGGTGCGGGTATTTTAAAAAACTTAATTCAAAACTTCAGAATAAGAAGTCTTTTTCATCTTAAGACGCGAAGCAATAAAAATGTATGAAGTAGAAAATAACATAAGTTTCTCTTTATTTAATAAGAAAACTCTAGTTATAAAACGGCATACAAGTTTGATTGAACTCTAAATTAGATTGTTCAGACAACGAAGATTGCAATGGACAAGTTGTTGAAGACAGTTCAAAGAATATTTACTTATTACAAATAAGATTTTCATAGTCAATAGACAACAAAATCATGTTGAAGAGATAGCATGTCAATTTATGATTTTTTTTTTCTCTTTAAAGATAAAAGCAAGAATTTCGCTTAAGATTAAATTATGACTTTATATATTTCTGCAGTGTCCGAGATGCTTTTGCAATAATGTAGCCGATGTCCTTGTTCTATCGTGTTTCCCTTTTTGTATCTGAGATGATAAATACGTTTTACTTTAACTGTATCCGGGGGGTTAATACGACCAACTTAGACTGATTCATCATCACATCAGCCTTAATAGTCCACTGCTGCACTAGGCCTCTCCTTTGAAAGGAGGAATTGGCCTACCATACCACGCTGGCCAAACGGGTTGGTATAGGGTTTGTATCAAGTTTTCCTTCTCTTACAGTGATGTTCTCTGCATAATATGCTCCCTCTGTCGGCTCTTACGACACCCATGGGATGATATGGGGTGGTGACATTCCGTATTCTTAATCCGTCACCACACGGACAGACTGATTGGTTCGCTCCAAATTCTACAATGATCTGACATTAAAGCGGGCTAATCCGTATGCCAATCGGCGATTAAACATCGAGGTAAGACATGATTTGGGTTATTTTGAATCTGTATACACATAATATCCGATCTTGTAGAAACGCAAAAATATAAAAGGCACAGGCAAGACTTTCTGATGGCATTGAATGTGGAATAACTTTTTGAAGAGCTGATCAAATAGATGAGAATTAAGCTGTTATTCTACCATTTACCTTGCTGTCAGTCAAGGGGAAGAATGCGCCAATGACAGCAAAATTCTCATTTCATTAATCAGTTGGGAGAACCCACAGCACTGGTGGTACGCTATTCATCATCATTACCTTCGTAAAGATCGAAACAAACATATTATGAAGGTTTTTGCTATGCAGGGCATACTAATGGGGTCAACAGTGTTATAACAATACAATCTAACATCCACATAAAACGTAGGCAATTTACTTTTTATTAAACATAAAACAACTTGCGCTCTAAAAACATTAATAATATAGCCGCAATTTGCACACATAAAATATAACACTGCCTTGCACATATCCTTAAGAAATACTTTAGTCTCCAAAGCAAAGCAGCCTGTTTCTAAAAGCCATCTGAATTCTACAACATCATAGAGTTATGTATGTAGCTCTAAGAAGAAACGCGAGATTGATTTTCAGAGCTCCCTAAGAATGGCACGTCTTCGAATACACAAAAGGTGTCACGTAACATAGTGTAGTTACGTACACTTCAATAACATGGGAGAATCCCGACAGCTGTCACCCATTCATAGATCGAGGTCTTACACCTGCGAGATATAGGTTACACAAGAGAGGACATCGCGAACAAAATACCTATGTGCGCACTAAGCGCACTACAATGCTGTAGTCAGTTCTTACAAATCAAATAGAAAAGAAAAAGAGTACAAGTTATATTATTATATTCCTAAACAACCATAAGTGTAGGTGTGGTAAGTTTATTACCGTTCGAATAAACCGTTTATTGATAAGGATTACTTTTGATAGCACAAGTTCAAATAACAATTTATTACATTGTTGAATTTGTTCATATTACAGATTTCGGTGATAATATTTGGTTCATTATACTATAATCAACTTGATAGGATAGGACTGAATAGATTAAATTGTACTAATATGATAAGGATTCAAACTTTCACTCCGTTTAGTTTTCCAAGGCAGCAGTTTCTCATCAGTTCCAGAGTATTCGAACAGCCTTTCAGATATTGAAACAATGATCAGAAAATAGGCAAATTTCTGTTATATAGTCAAAAGGCTACAGACTTAATGCCATATTTTTATAATCAGATTTATGCGAGTCTCAATATAAAACGCGTCAGTTTGAAAGATGTGCTCCAGTCACTAATCCGTTTACAAGGAGTCGCGCTTGTCGATTTAATAAAAGTTTATTAAAATTCCTTTCGTCTCTCTTGTATTTGTATATAATTTAAAGAAATCTTGTAAGAGAAAATGCTCACATTTCTCAAAGGCAGTTTGAACGCATATATGCTGTCCTGTAATTGAAATTTTCTTCGTTTAAGGAATAATACGTGTGTCGGCACTAATAATGAGCCTTATATACGTTATCCTATACCTCTGTCTATCTTAGATACTACAAATTGTGACCTAAATGGTGGTTTAATTTTATAACTTTGTATTAACTGGCTTCTAGTTATTTAGTTCTGCGTCTCATTGTCTTCTCTTTCACAGGGAATGTCAGCATATTATCGTAATTAATGGTCACAGAAAAAGAGCAACACAAAAGCGTAACTGTACTCCGTAAACTTGGTTTGTCAAGAGTCAGTTTGCATAGAAATGGGCGTCCTTTTGTACTCGTTACTCTAACATGAAAGTGTATGTTAAAGTGATATGAACGGAACAAACAATTAGTCCCTTAACTGAAATGAATGTGCGCCGCATTAAAAAAATGTGGGCGTTCTCATAATATGTAGTTTGAAAAAAAGAACGGAAAACGTTACTTGCTGGAGTAATGCTATTCCAGCAAGAAAATTCTAAACGAATGATTATAGAACAATTTTCATCGCCAAAAAGTGTATATTTATGCATAGTTTTTGGGTTTTTAGGTTGTATTTCCTACTGGAGTAAAGTTTTGCAGAATCGTGTGTCTATAAAAGCACTATATGTCAGTTCATATCGATGGCAGGTAGGGCCCTAATTATGAGTTCCACTCTCTCTTCGATACACTTACTAGCGAGTAACGTCAACCGTCGTTTTCGAATGAGATAAATTTAGGTAAAATAACTGAACTAATAAACATAAAAGTAGCTTTTAGTAAGAGGGTATCACTAATACGAGAAAATCTAAGACTCGGAGCTCTAATAAAGTGATTATTTTTGTGAATTTATTATTCATGGGTCGTTCTTTTTTTTTGTACATACTGAAGCGTCTCGTTATTCTCTTAAAAGCTACGTTACTTTTCTGGAATTGAAACGATAGTCCATATAATTTACATCAGTAATTAATTTTATAAAAATGTAGCAATTTTAATTAAGTAGCATAATTCTTAGCCCATTTGCAATATTCCTTTGCCTACTGCTAAGAATCATTAATAATTTAAGTACATAGTTATAGCAATATTGCAATAAAAAGGAACGTTTTAATGAACTGTACAAACTCATAAAATAAAACGAACATTCTACTCGCGCTGCCTTCAATGAAATAACCGTTTATTTTACTCATTTAATAAACTGTCGACCGAGATGTATTTGTTCCCAACTTATTCTGCAACAGTATGAAAGCTTTTATAAATCAAAAACATAGTTATCAGAAGCGAAACATTGAAGTATCGATTTTTAATTAAATACACATTGTATCTACCTAACTGTTGATGAGGGTGGTTTCAAGCTAGTGTACCAAATGTACCTACCAATATTTAAATATAAGTAGGTTTATGTATCTGTCTAGGTGAAAAGCCTTGGGAAGGCCTACACTAGACGAATCTAGGCTGAAATTATGATAATGGGAGGCCCATTACCATCAGTGGACGTCTCTAGGCCGAAATTATGATGATGAAGTTTATGTAGAGTAGAGATACCTAACTAGTTATTGAAATGATTTCACGTATCTACCTAATTCAATTTCATAGTTGATGACTGACATTTGATGATGTAACACCGATAATGGAAGCGTGAAAGATGCTATTAAGAAAATGGGTAATTAACTTTAACTGCAGCACTTTATGACGTAGACTTAACGTGCCTTTAGTCTTACTCTCTCTCTTTCTCACACGCAGGCACACACAAACATGCTTTCTATTATTGAACGAAGGTTGCTTCCTCTACAATGCTATGACAGCTTTCATAGAACGACAGCCAAGTTGCCAGAAGCGAAATATAGGACGGACTATTTTAATTACGAGCATAATTATTCATGTGTTCGTGAAGATACGTTAATTAATTAATAAACAGAACTCCAAACTAAGATACAAAAGCGTGTGTAGGCATACGTTTGCACTTACATATTTATATGCTGTGACATTTATGTACACTTATGAACGTGCGATAATGGGCGTGTGAAGAATTATTGAAGATGTGGGTAGTAAGATACACCTACGTGGTACGTACTAGTAATGTCATAATGTGTTCTGTGGGATAGGCTGGGACTTTGAAATAGCTGCGGCAACATTAAAAATATACATACTGTGTAACTGTTAGTAGATGCAATAAAAGTAAAAATAGTTATTATTCAGTGAACGTGTAAATTATAATATTTGTAATTAATAGATGACACTTACATTATAACTTTGAGAATTTAATGCAGTTTTGAAAGTTAACAAAGTTTAATTGTTATAATGTGCGATATGCAAGATCTTCTATCCTAAATGCTTCGTTAGTGCTCATATTCAGGACCGACTGAAGATTAAAAGCGAAACTGTATATTATGTTTTTTTTGTTAGAAACATAATTTATATCTAGATGCTCGTAGAGAAAACTAAAACCCGACTACGACAAAAAAGCGACGCTGAAAAAGTATGAAACAAGATTTTCAGGATGCTCAAATAAACAAGGTTACTGGAAAAACAATAACAGAACAAAAATAAGAGCCGTAGTCACACGTTATTAGTAGTTTTGTTACGGTTCTATATATTTTTTGGTATCGGGTTGGAAAATCCTCATGGAGTCCCTCCGCCCTGGGGGGGAAAAGGACGAAGGGGACTGTCAGACTCTTACTGACTAAAAACCAACCCGTGCTCCTCATGTACTCGTGTGTTTCACCGAAGCATTCCTCGCTACCCCCCGACGGGTATTGGCCCGCCAGATGGTCTGGCGGGCCCCGAACTAAACCCTCTTGGCGGCGGATGAAGGTGTTGGGCTCCGCCGCCAAAACACCCAGCGGCCGCAGAGGATAGGGACAGGGCCGTTCCGACCCAATGCAGCGCCTGTGTGCGAAATCTATGAAGCGCCTGTGCAGTGGCTGGCTTTTTTTTTTTTGTTGTCGTTACCTAACAATTCCGGCCTAAATTTAATTTTATATTTGCCCTCCCTACGCCACTGCGCCTGTGTGCGAAATCTGTGAAGCGCCTTTTTTGGCATCCTTTTTCGGTGTTATAATTAACGCATATCTCGCCGCGCGGCGCCCCTGTCACCCTGGCGCCTGTGTGCGCCGCACACATTGCACATAGGGAAGGTTCGGCCCTGGATAGGGAGGACGGCAACGCAAGCCCGCATCTCCTCTTCCTCTGCGGCCCCACCACGACAAGGTGGAGATCCCACGGAGGGGTTTTCCAGGTACCTTGCTTATTTGAGCATCCTGAAAATCTTGTTTCATACTTTTTCAGCGTCGATTTTTTTGTCGTAGTCGGGTTTTAGTTTTTTACTTTTATTATTTAAACTATTTTGGTATTAAATCACTGTGCTTCTATACTATTTACTTGCAAAAGCTAAATTGCCAAATACGAACTAGGTATGTTATTACAAATGATACCAAACACGGTGTATCTATCTTATTTTTATTTTCTAACTCATAAATTTTGGTCCGCTAGAGGGCGCAATTATATCAAACACGATGTGTTTATCTCATTTTTATTTTTTAACACAACACTTTTTTGGCGCTAGAGGGCGCCACATTGAGTATTGTGACACGTCACGTAGCCTGTGTTCAAGACGGTCCTAACAACACCTCATTTGTCGAGTTCCGATAAGTAGCTTAGGAGCTCTGAGGGAACTGTCAAAATCGTAACACTCCTTTGGCTTTGCCGTAGGCGGGTAAAAATATCAGAGCATTAAATGGTGCTTTTGCAAATGATGATGCGTATTATAGAAGTTAAGAATTCCACAACGTAGATGTGAATAGGAAAATATACGGTAGACGAAAAGAGCACTATGGAAAGTATGGAAACCTCTCCACATAGAGCGCTTAACCACCATCGGAACAATTACAAGCGGTTAGCAGCAGTCTCTAACGAACGTATAATTTACTAACTAAATACATAGCCAATAATCACCAAAAATAAAACGTTTTCATCAGTGATACCGAATACTTCATTGAATGCTTTGTTTAGTCATGACCTAGACATATGACATGGCAGTCAAATACCCGCAGTCCATGTCATAACATAACTACGTACTTTCAAAAGATTCCATACAAGCGCAGTTTGCTCAAGCTTATAGCCGGTCATGCCCTAATCGGATCTACATACGACCTTCTAATATTTCTAATATCATCCGAGCCGCCTACATTGTTAGCCCTCCCACGCGTTTTATACTGTTATCCCATTGATATCGCGGAAAATTTTCGCTCGAGGGGCGCTTGCACGGTGACAGCTATTTATATTGATAACCTTTATACTGCGTGTTATATTCAGTCCCGTGAGAAGCTGGTGGTGATTAATCAAGACAACAGATATTATAAGACTTGGATCTAACCAAGACTTGATGGATTTTATAGGACGCTAGAGTATTTTCGCTACGGCGTACTCAGGGTGAGATGGATGGTACAATCTAACATGTTATGTTGTTTGAGATGGAAATGTCATCCATGGAAAACACTGCCGAGTTTGGCTGCTCTTTGTTTTAATATTTTCACGCGCGAAGTATTGATGTAACTATTGAAGGATTCCACCTTATTTTTTGTGCAGGTTAAAAAAAACTGGCTTTTCACAATTTATATTTTACTGGAGGACGCCAGCGTTTTGGCCCATCCCGTGAGAATTTCGGGAAATCCTTTCTTAGTGCACCCCTACGGTCCCCAAGGACATGCCAAATTTCAGCTTCCTGCGCCCAATAGTTCCGGCTGTAGCGTGTCTGTCAGTCAGTCAGTAACGCAAGGATTTTATATATTAAGATTAGTACACGTATGTCTGAATGTAGTTCACACATTGGTACACAATAGCCGGTGGCAAACAAACTAGTAAATAGATGACTATGCATACGCAAATATAGGACAGGCGATCCCCGTTGTTTGTTCGGTACCGGTTCGGATTTCGTTGCATATATTAACTTCAATACCTACCTTCGTTCGTTACTTAGATAAAAAAGCATTGTATCTAATACCACGGTAATAATATCTAACAGTATTGTAACTCCATACAAACGCACGAAACTCGAGTTATACCTACGCGCCCTGAGCAGAGTACCCATTAGACTGTGCGGACTGTGCCAAGAGTACCCACAGCCGCGATCGTGCCGCAGCTCGCATGCGGCGCGTCTGGTAGGTATATAACTCACGAAGACGGCCGAGTTATAATACTGTTAGATTATATTACCGTGCTAATACCTACTAGTCTGTCTTAGATCTACGTTGCATAATTATATTAACTTCAATACCTACCTACCTTCGTTACTTAGATAAAAAAGCATTATGTCAAATACCTACTAGTCTGTCTTAGATCTAGTCCTTTTAGGGGCGGAACATATCTGACCGAAGATACGTCGAACGTATCTTCGGTCGCGTCTATTCCGTCAAATGAATCGGTACACACCTGACGGAAAATGCGTCGAGCGTATCTGCACACATTCGCTGAAAGCGTGGCTATTATGCACACATATAAGTTTGTTCGTGCAGGGCCGTACTCAGGGCAGCTCAATATTTTACTGTCATATTCTTTTACCTAATCATTTTTCGTGTTCCCTGATGTTATGTAGTCCCTGAAGTCCTGTAGTTATTTATATTGCAATTCGAGTTTGACTATTAAAAATATGTCGGACTTCGAAGATTTTTTATAGTAGCCAACAAGCGTTATTTAAATATATATCCTATTTAGGTATGGAGGTTCAAAAATAAAAGACGATAATACGATTTGGTTACGGTTTTTCACAAAACTTATACAAATGATATAGAAGCTGTTACAGACTACAGTTGCAGAGCAAGACACAAAATGTTTTCTATATAGGTATGTATGGAAATTGTTCCCGTGGACCTTTAGCACCTCATACCCAAAAATTGGCCCTCGATCCAAGCTAGCAAATATGCGTACACTCATAGCACATACTAACACTACATTATTCTAAGCATTTCGTTTCTGAAAAAATAAGTAAGGTCTGGCGGCCCTGGAATCTTACGATCTTAAAATCACCGATCTGGGAATGACATGGATATGGTATGTCCAATACCTACGAATTTAGCGTGCTCACCTACGAAATTAGCGTGCACACCTACGAAACGTTGGGCAAATAAAATGGCTGCCATTTGGGTTGTTCTCCAGAATGTAATCGATAACGATATGGAGCCGGTTAGAGGAGAATAATACATTTTTGTAGTAAGTTACCTTTGTTAGTTTAAATCGTTTGCCAGATTAGTTTATTCCATAATGCAAATGTGGGCCAACATGGCAAAGCGAAAGACGACCCTTGTATGAAACATGTAACAAAATATTCTCTGAGAGCCAATATCGGTTTTTTAGACATATTTATGCACAAAAACAAAATTATTATGTTCGATAGACAACGATTTCACAGCAGATGTACCACAAACCTTGGCGAAAAATATGGCGATAGTGGCACGAATGACATTTCTAATAAAATATCGTCATGATTAATTTATTCAGTAAACTATGGCTATCTCTTTTTTCTGACAGAAATATCCCTAAGACAAAACGAGACAACATTATGTTTGGTGGCTTTATGTCGATTTCGTATATATGTGTATAAAAAAAATCATGGCGAAATGTGGGTGTAATATTACACCTCTGCCTACCCCTCCGGGGATACAGCCGTGAGTCTATAAAAATATAATAATTTATGTGAATAATGTAATTTTTCTATATGTACCTACTATTTGCCCTCTCCATTTATATTCCTTACTCAAAGGTCAAAATTCACGTGGTGCGTGGTGCGCGCGACGTCGACGGATAATCCGTTAGTACGCTCGACGTACTAACGGATTATCGGTCAGGTGTGAATGGTTGAACGTTTTTCTATACATTTGTATGTATTGGCGTTACGCGACCGATAAAACGCGACGGATCTTCCGTCAGGTATGTGCCGGCCCTTAAAGTAACTTTTTAAAGTGTTCTCAATAAAACATCTGCCAAAATTTTTTGAGACAGATGGTTCAGAAGAATTAGCATTAGTCTATATTTAATAACTTCTGCGAAGGTGTTTTCCAAATGTTTATTTTACGTACGAAGTTTTTATTTGTTTCTTTTAAATCGTTTTTAATTTCAGTAAAGAGATTTTACACATTTAGCAATAATACATAAATAATGTTATATGGATGCGATATTAAACTGTACGACAGCTTCGAGCTTCGTAATAAAATACTCGGCAAAAGACTAAAGGCAATTTCGGCTCAAGACGGTCAAATGTTCATCAACTTGGTCGACATCGGCCTGTAATCAAAGTATGTAAGAGACACAGTGAGCATATTTTGCGTAGATAGTAACACCAATAGTTGAAAAATGTTCGGGTACTTTGAGATAACTTTTAAATTCAAGACAAAGACAAATATCACCTCAGTCTGCCGTGAGCATGAATCCTGTAAAGAATTCGAAACGTCGGCTAGTAATAAAAATGTAGTTTCTAGATCATTCGGTTTAAATGTAATAACAAGTGAAACCAATATAACGCGATAAAATCCGTAAACTGTAGTTTGATTTCAATATGTAAGAGAGTGCACGTCTAACCGCTGAATTCAATATTCGATCCATCCATGGATTTATTCGAGATAAATGTTTGACATATACACATATTTCGTGTGGAGCATATGTCAAAAACTAATCTAAAATCGCAAAAGAATTTATAGATCGAATATTGAATTCAGTGGTAAGACGCTTCTTATTAGTAACAATAAACGATTGTGATATTATTGATTTTATACAACAATAACTAAGAATGATACAGAAATGTTTCAGTGATGCCATTGTATCCAAAACATATGCTTGGAATGTGCTACAAACTGGTAAACTATTGCATTGTAAACTAGAAGTTGACTGTAGCTCTGTGGATACAATAACTAAAACTCGACAACGACTAAAACAGAATTAATTTAAATAAGAAACTAGCATTATTATTATGATATATACTGTTCTAGCCTTTTTATTTGTTACCTCTTTTACAACAATATTTTTGTTTTATTACAAAATTTGATGACAACTAAAAGACAACAAATTACATTAAGCGTGGGTATAACATAGTCTGTAAACAGTTTACGATACCAGCTTCGCTTCTAACGAATCCGCATTTTTACCCGACTACGGCGAAGCCAAAAGGAAGGGCAATGTTTTGTTATAAACCTATCAGTGTTTCACTACTGGTCATAGGCCTCTCCCTTGACACCGCAGTAATGAAATTATAATAGGTAGCTCATAAGATATACAGAAACGGTTTAATTAACATAGGGACTAAAATCATAACCCTCCGCAGGCGAATAAACCCAGAATTTCAGTATAACTTTTGTATTAAGTTTAGATTTAGTAATAACATTCCCAACTACTTCCAAATTTCGGCTTTTAGATGTTGCCGAATTTTTTTCTTTTGCTCTGAACACAAAAAGTTGGTAAACTGGCAGATTTTTGTTTCCAAACTGAAATTGCGGTTGCGTGTGACTTGTTGTGTTACTTTTTACGACGTCTGTTTATTATACAGAAAACGGCGGGAAATTTCATACCACATGAAGATTTTATTCGACCCGCCATACTTAAAATGAATGTAGAAATGCCGGGTTAGCATCTCTATTCTGAAGATTGAAATACATATAGAATTATAGATAGGTACATCTTGAGCTAAGCAATCGGGATTTATAGCGACAAACAGTGTTTTTGTTTTTAAATAATGATTGTGCATCGCATTTCGATGAAATTCACATAATGACATACGTATCATTCGTTTAATCAAACTTGATTTCAGACTGTCATTCAATTAAGGATATTTATACCTGTTTTGATATCTCCGTACTTTTTGAAACCTTCATTTATGAAGATAGTTTTCATTTCAGTCGAGGATAGTCATTGTTCTAGATTAAATGAACATTTTCCTAACAGAAAATGTCAGTTTAGCTAGCTACATTAATATGTATGCTGGGTAATTTGATATTTATTCTGCAGGCGCTTTATAAAGAAGTAACAACCACTTTTTGCGTGAAGCCATACTGATGACATTTTAACGAAATAATGCTTTGGCTAATCTTGGGCTAATCTGTATGTACTTATAAAATCCTTTCGTTACTGACTGACCGAGAGACTAGCTACAGCTAAAACTATTAGGCGCAGGAAGATGAAATTTGAACGATGGATGTTCCTTGGGAACCGGAGGGGTGCACTGAGAAGGGATTTCCTGAAATTCCTTCGGGTTCGGGCAGAAATTGTTAAATAAAGCTGCGGGCAGCCTCTAGTAGTGGTATAAAAAGTAATTACTTATTTCGATATTCATCATCCTCCTAGCGTTATCCCAGTTTCAACCTGGGGTCCGTACTATTACTAGTCTAGCCGGATTTCGCCGAATATTAGCTTTTCCAGTTTCCACAGAGCGACGGCCTATCTGACCTCCACAACCCGAAGGGATAGGGATATTCCATGGTTAGGACTAGTGTCAGTTTATTTAGAGGTACTGCCCTATAACTATTGTCAAAGATCTTCATGACAGCTGGGACTGACAGTCTGACGTGCTCTCCGAGGCACGGGACAAGCGATAATTAACAATTTAATACGCACATAACTCCGAAAGTCATTGGTGCGCGCCGCGGATTCGAACCCGACATCCTCTGCATTATAGTCTATTGGTATCTCGACTAGGCTATCGCTGCCTCGAAATCTATTTCGATATTATGAATGAGGTAATCAATGAAATTATATCTATTTATAACACGTGCTTCCCTTCTTAGATAAGCTTTATCAGATCGAATTAACCATGGATGAGCACGAGATAAGATAAATAATCTTTATTATGCTTAGTATATGTACATATTTAAGAACGGTAGCTATGTGATTGACAAACAGTTGGATTTATTGTCAATCTTTACATACATACATAAATATCGTCACGCCTTTTATCCCCGAAGGGGTAGGCAGAGGTGTATTTCTACACCCACTTTTCGCCAGATATACTTTAGTCCCACGTAATAAGGGGCGAGCCTATTGCCGTACTGGGCACATTGCCAGACTCCGTGCTGCTACTGAGAATTTCGTGACAGAAAAACCAATAGCACTGCCCGGCCTAGGAATCGAACCCGGGATCTCCCGATCCCACGCGCACACCTATGCCGCGAGACCAACGAGGCAGTCGTATAGGGTTTGATGTCGAGTTTTCCGTCTCTACGCAAAGATGGTATTTGCATCGTGCCATCCCTCAGTCGCCTCTTACGACACCCACGGGAAGATAGTGGGTGGTGACACTTGTATTCTATGCCGTCAACCACACGGCTTATCATTCTTTACAGGCAACTTTTGAATCGGTTGTTTGTTTTTAAATAATAATGTTTGGGTATTTATTTTCGGACTACTATTTAAATACAATGTAGTTACCTACTCCAAAAATTTAACAAAAGATGCATAGTTAATGCTTATATACCTACCTATAATCGAACTGCTTTTGGTCCATGAGTCGAACAAAAGATGCAACCCGCCACTTCATCGCGATGACTTACTAACAAAACAGTTCATGTTCTGTTTGAGGTTGTAATGAGTGATTTATGTTAGTCAAAACCGTCATCATCAAGATCCTACAGTAACTTCCGAACAGACCGTGTAGTTCATGGTCACATTCAAGACCAGAGACTGATTTTTGACACTTGAAATTTCTATGCAGCCAGTAAATTAAAAAAGATTATGATCGCTTCTGGACCTGACAGAACAACGCGGCACAACACAAACGAAGTGAAGACTTACCTATTATCTTTTAACTACTTTATTATCTCCTAATGCCCTGTAATGAACTTATAGCTTATCTTGTAGATTTATTTCATCACTACTCAGATTTATTGGTAGATAACACTAATCAGGAAACCACCTACGTTATCAGTATCACCAAATCGTACCTATCATATCATGTCATCGAAATGCGTTATTCATATTGTCTTCAAAATGCGTTATCCAGTTATAATCTATTTACAAATACACTAGGTATTTGTATTGTTCCCTTTTTTATTTTTATTTATCAAGACAACTCCCGAAGCCGGAATCAGGCCTTTGTTGCGGGAGACCCTAAATGCATTCAATCGAGGAACTCAAAGTACAATAAGACTCCAAACAATAATTATTGGAGAACACAGAATATGTTGTGCCGTGTGAGGATTCAAAAGCATCATTCGGCGCAGCTCTAACCCAGAGAACCGATTGATATGCTATACAGACAACCAATATCTTGAAGAATAAATTCTTTGACAACAGACAAGAAGCTAAAGTACTAAAACAACAAAGCTAACATTACGGCTACCACCTGTACGACACTAAAACAACGTGTAATCGAAGAAACAATAAAAAAATCGAAATGTGCTTTATTATTTACGATTAAACCACGGCAACGGGTGTTGTAACAATAAATCGTACATCGTTCGGTCGCGTGACTCCGTGTACACAACGATTGCACGTTCGTACATCATACAAGCGGGACAGATACCGACACTGTTAATTTTGTATGTAAACATGTCTTACGATCTATTTATAGTAGTTAGAGTTCCGCAGCACGTGAGCGGAACCCTAGCGGTGAGATATTGCGATCAGTGTCAACTGTCACTGTCGCCAACTGTACCGTTTTTGTTAGGAGCTGCTTGAGTTTGTGTTTGAAATTAATGAAGGCTTTGTAATGCTTGTTTCAAGGATATTTATGTAGACTTATTTTCTTGCTTTGTTACCCTCAATGTAACATTTGCTTGTATCAATGCATCATCATGGTGAATTGGCTCCATATAATTACATGACTATCATATACTCTTGAGTCTCACACTCCTCCGTATATCCGTCCATATAAAACGATTTCAAAACATTTACTCTTTAAATATCAATTCAGTAAGTATCTTCTAGTTCTTTACCAGATAGACGATTATTTTTAAAGAGGGCCATATCGTTCTGACGTTTTGGACGTAGCTTGGTGGCCAAAATTTTGTTAGAATAGTATAGCAAGCATAGTTTCTCCAAAAAGTCAATAAAATGGGAATTTATAAATTCTATGCGCTCTTGTGATACAACTAAGACGCCAAGCGTCTTTTTTGCGACCCTTTTCGCCTTTTACCATGGCAACCGTGTCGGTAGCTATAGCAACAAATTGTTATAACCGCCGATCATTCCAGAGCCCGCAGGAAACATACAGCTATCCAAGTCTTTATAGACCTACCGTAATTTCCGTTGCCAAGATTGAATTACCCGACAAAGGAGTCGAGAGGTATTCATATTCATTGAATAATACTACACACATGAGTCATTCGGATCATGTACTATTCTAACTTGTATCCCAACTAAAATGATAGAGACGATATGTCTGCTTTTCCTTTCTTGGAGACAAAATATAGCAAGAACGTCTTATTTTTTCAAACAAGTAGAACCTAGAATAAATCACGTCTAACCTTCTTATCAACAAAAAGATAAGAAGCCATAAGTGATATACCTAATGTAAAAATAATGACGCTACTCTTATGATAGGTTCTTTGTTTGAGATGCAAAATACATGACGCTATAATTTTTAACGGTAACGTCAGGTTGTATATAATTTAGAGCGAGTCTATTGCAGTCGATGACCCAGTAACAAGCTTAGTATGTTGTTCAGAAACAGTTCAAAACACGGGCAATATTGCCCGATCCAAAATGCGAAATCAGGACTTCGTGTAAGCGGCAATCGGAAACGCAGACGACTGTTAAAATGTATGCAAACATATTACAAAGCTGCTATATCATATTAATACGATATGGATCGCAACGATCCACTTAATTTACTATGTATACTGTAAACAATGTGGTACGACGTACGTACGTAGACAGCGCTTGGATATTTACTCTGTGCTACGTTTTCCCCGCGCAAGCCACGGATACCGAACCGACTAATTGAAGTTAATAGAATAGATAATATTTTTATACATTTCATATCGCTCACTAATAGTGTGTTTAAATATGAACTTACATAACCATCGATTCTTATCTATTTAGAATATTGTGCTCGGGAATGTATTATAATTTCTGTTTTATAGATATATCTCATGCTATCGTTTCCTGTCGTTTTGTAATGACTACAACATGATGATTATCATCATAGCGGTCCGGTTGCTATTTGGAAATCGCGCTGCAGTCAAAACAGATAAGGAAAAACATTTGCTTTAGCCGCATCGCTACAGACTGCCGTCATGTCTTCTGACCTTCGTAACTGGAAGCGATTTGAAATTCTACGGTTAATTAAAACTCCAGCTGCGGTGAGATACACGAGAATGCAATTTTTCTACACGAGAATTGCTGTAACTAACAAAGTTATTCACGACAACAGCTGTCATCAATGGTCGCTGCTGCTGAACCTGGCTACACACACTATTTGCTAGAGTAATACGAACAATTAGTAGTGCCGCGTCGGTGGTAAGAATAACACGTCAGTGCTTCTTCGTCCAACTCTTTTATTAAGGTTCTTAGTCGTATTCGGTGGCTTGGTATACCCTTAAAATTGATTTTGGTGAATTCATTTTATCCACAACTATTTGACTTAAAATGTTTAAACTATACTAAACGTATGGCTTATGTTTATTCGATTCCAATAAAAAAGATTAATATTAAAAAATCGTGTTACTTTTTAAATATATAGGATTTTGCTAATTATTTTGATTTCAGTGGCATTGATTTCGGTGTTTTCGGTGGAAATAAGTGAAGTAAATCATACATTAGTTATTTATTTACATTTAAAGATTATTTATTTAACTTTCTCATCACCTCTCATGTTGTTTCACGCATTCTGGCATAATCACAATACTGTGATTATGCCAGATTAAAAAAGGGAGTGAAATTGGTGCAGCCATTGATCTCAAATTTTATCGAACAATCTGATTAAACCTGGTTGTAGTTATTATGTTGACCTTGCTAATGACTTCTATGAGACCAAAAAGCACCTGTCCCATACCTAAACATCAGACATTGTATTGTACGAAAATGATAGCTTCTGGACGCATGTGTCGTGAAAATATTGCTCCGATAGTAATGAATGAAGTTACATTCTCTAACACTGACAGCAGTGACGAGGAATATAACATTTTTTTAAATTCAGGATTGAAAACTTGAAGAAGTATAAAGTTTTTATAAGTTTTATTACATTGTATATTAAATTGTAGCATTAAATTTATTACTAGGTGCTCCTAAAACTATTTTAATAGTGTTACAACTAAAAGGCAACGTAATATTTTTAATACAATTATTATTAGCCTAATAAGTGTCTTCTAGATAATTGTTGATATTTTTGAAGGACTGACTTTAAGTGATTTTTTAATAATAAGTAAACTATTCTCTGTGATTAAGCTAAATCTCAACGCACACTTCAGACACAACTACAAAGCAGTAGGTACTTTTAATAAAAGTTAATGTAATAATTTAACGCTTCCTTCCAAAGTTGATTCTTGTAAAATTTCATGTTAATAAATGGGGCTTTAGTCTCGATAAAACAAAATCTTTTATTGTATAATTACCTTACCTGCAATTTCTTACCTAGTACGTATCATACGTATCTATCTACGTGCGTAGTAGTACATACATACATACGTACATAGACTCACGCCTGTTTCCCCGAAGGGGTAGGCAGAGGCATATTAAACGCCCACTTTTCGGCAGTGTTTTGATCCCACGTAATAGGTGGCGAGCCTATTGCCGCTTATCGGGATATTTTGTTTGCCAGAGCCTCGTCCGTTGATCGGCAGGTGCACCACTCGCAGGTGTGGCTGGCTTGGGACCCTAAGTTCTTGGTGGGAACCCTATGCACCTCTATAAACGTAGTAGTACTAAAGCAGTTAAAACATTAAATTCCTACTTATCCATTCAGTCTATGTTGTTCCCTCTACTACTAATATGTTTAAAATTAAAACTAGATTTGATATTTCATGCTAATAATGCCTAAATTAACAAAAAAAGAATTGCCACCGAAGTCAACCAAATAATGAGTAACCTGATAATGACCCAAATAAGATTTTCATAGTCAATAGACAAGAAAATGATGTTGAAGAGATAGCATGTCCATATATGGATTTTCTTCTCTTTAAAGATAAAAGCAAGAATTTCGCTTAAGATTAAATTATGACTTTATTATTTTTCTGCAATGTCCGAGATTCTTTTGCAATAATGTAGCCGATGTCCTTGTTCTATCGTGTTTCCCATTTGGGAAATTGGCCGATTGGCATACGGATTACCGTATGCCAATCGGCGATTGAACATCGAGGTAAGACATGATTTGGGTTATTTTGAATCTGTATACACATAATATCCGATCTTGTACCAACGCAACATTATAAAATACACAGGCAAGACTTTCTGATGGCATTGAATGTGGAATAACTTTTTGCAGAGCTGATCAAATAGATGAGAATTAAGCTGTTATTCTACCATTTATCTTGCTGTCAGTCAAGGGGCAGAATGCGCCAATGACTGCAAAATTCTCATTTCATTGATCAGTTGCGAGAACCCACAGCACTGGTGGTATGCTATTCATGATCATTACCTTCGTAAAGGTCGAAACAAACATATTATGAAGGTTTTTGCTTTGCAGGGCATACTAATGGGGTCAACAGTGTTATATCAATACAATCTAACATCCACATAAAACGTAGGCAATTTACTTTTTACTAAACAACTTGCGCTCTGAAGACAATAATTATATAGCCGCAATTTGCACACGTAAGACATAACACTACCTTGCATACTTTTGTCTCCACAGTAAAGAGCCCTGTTGCCAAAAGCCATCGGGATACATCATAGTGTTATGTAGTTCAAAGAAGAAACGCGAGATCGATTTTCAGAGTTCCCTAGAATGGCACGTCTTCGAATACACAAAAGGTGTCACGTAACATAATGTAGTTACGTACACTTCAATAACATGGGAGAATCTCGACAGCTGTCACCCATTCATAGATCGAGGTCTTACACCTGCGAGATATACGTTACACAAGAGAGGACATCGCGAACAAAATATGTGCGCACTAAGCGCACTACAATGCTGTAGTCAGTTCATACAAATCAAATAATAGAAAAATAAAATAATAATAGAAAAGAAAAGAGTATCTACAAGTTATCTTATTATATTTCTAAACAACCATAAGTGTAGGTGTGGTACGTTTATTACCGTTCGAATAAACCGTTTATTGATAAGGATTACTTTTGATAGCACAAGTTCAAATAACAATTTATTACATTGTTGAATTTGTTTATATTAGAGATTTCGGTGATACTATTTGGTTTATCATACTATTATGGACTCGATAGGATAGGAATCAATAAATTAAATTGTACTTATATGATAAGGATTCAAACTATCACTCCGTTTGGTTTTCCAGGGCAGCAGTTTCTCATCAGTTCCAGAGTAGTCAAACAGCACTTCAGATACTGAAGGAATGGGCAGAATATAGGCAAATCTCAGTTACATAGTCAAAGGATACAGACTTAATGACATATTTTTATAATCAGATTATAGCGAGTCTCAATATAAAACGCGTCAGTTTGAAAGATGTGCTCCAGTCTCTAATCCGTTTACAAGGAGTCGCGCTCGTCGATTAATAAAAGTGTATTAAAAATTCCTTTTGTCTCTCTTGTATTTGTGTATAATTTAAAGAAATCTTGTAAGAAAAAATGCTCACTTTTCTCAAAGGCAGTTTAAACGTATATATACTGTACTGTAATTGAAATTTTCTTCGTTAAAGGAATAATAAGTGTGTCGTCACTAATAATGAGCCTTATATACGTTATCCGATACCTCTGTCTATCTTAGATACTACAAATTGTGACCTAACTGGTGGTTAAATTTGAAACATTGTTTTAACTGGCTTCTAGTTATTTAGTTCTGCGTCTCTTTGTCTTCTCTTTCACAGGAATGTCAGCATATTATCGTAATTAATGGTCACAGAAAAAGAGCAACACAAAAGCGTAACTGTACTCCGTAAACTTGGTTTGTCAAGAGTCAGTTTGCATAGAATTTGGCGTCCTTTTGTACCCGTTACTCTAACATGAAAGTATGTTAAAGTGATATGAACGGAACAAATAATTAGTCTCTTAACTGCAATTAATGTGCGTCGCATTAAAAAAATGTGCGCGTTGTCATATGTAGTTTGAAAAAAAGAACGGAAAACGTTACTTGCTGGAGTAATGCTATTCCAGTAAGAAAATTCTAAACGATGATGACGAATGATTATAGAACAATTTTCATCGCCAAAAAGTGTATATTTATGCATAGTTTGTGCGTTTTCAGGTTGTATTTCCTACTGGAGTAAAGTTTTGCAGAATCGTGTCTCTAAAAGCACTGTATGTCAGTTCATATCGATGGCAGGTAGGGCCCTAATTATGAGTTCCACTCTCTCTTCGATACACTTACTTGCGAGTAACGTCAACCGTCGTTTTCGAATGAGATAAATTTAGGTAAAATAACTGAACTAATAAACATAAAAGTAGCTTTTAACAGTAAGAGGGTATCACTAATACGAGAAAATCTAAGACTCGGACCTCTAATAAAGTGATTATTTTTGTGAATTTTTTATTCATGGGTCGTTCTCTTTTTTGTACATACTGAAGCGTCTCGTTATTCTCTTAAAAGCTAAGTTACTTTTCTGGAATTGAAACGACAGTCCATATAATTTACATCAGCAATTAACTTTATAAAAATTTAGCAATTTTAATTAAGTAGCATAATTCTTAGCCCATTTGCAATATTCCTTTGCCTACTGCTAAGAATAATTAAGAATTTAAGTACATAGTTATAGCAATATTGCAATAAAAAGGAACGTTTTAATGAACTGTACAAACTCATAAAATAAAACGAACATTCTACTTGCGCTGCCTTCAATGAAATAACCGTTTATTTTACTCATTTAATAAACTGTCGACCGAGATGTATTTGTTCCCAACTTATTCTGCAATAGTATGAAAGCTTTCATAAATCAGTAACATAGCTATCAGAAGCGAAACATTGAAGTATCGATTTTTAATTAAATACACATTGTACCTACGTAACTGTTGATGAGGGTGGCTTCAAGCTAGTGTACCAAATGTACCAATATTAAACTACAAGTAAGTTTATGTATCTTTCTGGGTGAAGAACCTTGGGGATGCCTATCTCCAGCAGAAGACGACTCAAGGCTGAAATTATGATAATGGGAGGCCTACTACCAGCTGTGGTCATCTCTAGGATGAAGTTATGATGATGAAGTTTATGAATAAACAGTACTTAAAGATACCTAGCTAGTTATTGAAGTGATTTCACGTAATTCAATCAACTACGAGTTGATGACTTTCATACTGTCATTTGATGATGTAATAACGATGGACGCGTAAAAGATCCTATTATGAAAATGGATAATTAACTTTTACTGCAGCACTTTATGACGTAGTTACAATTAACGTACCTTTACTCTTACTCTCTCTCTCTCTTTCTCACACGCAGGCACACACAAACAAGCTTGTATGCACACGCTCAAACACTCACATAAACATGCTTTCTGTTATTGAACGAAGTCAGAAGGTTGCTTCCTCTACAATGCTGACAGCTTTCATAAAACAACAGCCAAGTTGCCAGAAGCGAATTATAGGACGGACTATTTTAATTACGAGCATAATTATTTATGTGCTCGTGAAGATACGTTAATTAATTAATAAACAGAACTCCAAACTAAGATACAAAAGCGTGTGTAGGCATACGTTTGCACTTATTTATATGCTGTGACATTTATGCACACTTATGAACGTGCGATAATGGGCGTGTGAAGAATTATTGAAGATGTGGGTAGTAAGATACACCTACGTGGTACGGACTAGTAACGTCACAATGTGTTCTGTGGGATAGGCTGGGTCTTTTAGCAGTAGTATATCCACTAGATTCAATAAAAGTAAAAATTGTTTTTATATAGTGAACACGACAATTATAGTAATTATTTGTAATGAAAACTTTTTGTTGCATACATATTTACCTAGGTAATCTTAGAGACCCCCCCGTGGGATCTCCACCTTGTCGTGGTGGGGGGGGCTCAGTAACCGTGGATTGATCACCCGCGGTGAAGCTAAGAGGGATCCAGGAGGGGACGCTCCGCGTGGGCTTGGAGGGGCCTGCGCAGGATGCGTCCAACGGTGCGGGTGCGGGGGACAGTTCTGTCTGTCCCTCGCAGTCGGGCGGCGTCGCGGGTGAGAGGTGGGGCGTGTCGGTGTTGCGTTGCCGCGCGTCCTATCTCCCGCGACCAAATGGGGGCGCACCATCGTTGCATCGCGGTGGGGCCGCAGAGGAAGAGGAGATGCGGTGTTGCGTTGCCGTCCTCCCTATCCTCTGCGGCCGCTGGGTGTTTTGGCGGCGGAGCCCAACACCTTCATCCGCCGCCAAGGGGGTATCGTTCGGGGCCCGCCAGACCATCTGGCAGGCCAATACCCGTCGGGGGGTAGCGAGGAATGCTTCGGTGAAACCCTACCCTCCGACACATGGGTACATGAGGAGCACGGGTTGGTTTTTAGTCAGTAAGAGTCTGACAGTCCCCTTCGTCCTTCCCCCCCAGGGCGAAGGGACTCCATGAGGATTTTCCAACCCGACACCAAAAAAAAAAAAAGAAAGATAATCCAAGAGAAAATATCAAACGATTAAATGGTGCTTTTGCAAATGGTGGCGCGTATTTTATCTAAAACTAAGTAGTATGTTTACGAGTAAGGTATTTCAAGAAACGACCTGTATTAAGAGTACTAAGGCATGCCGCGGCATTCCTAAAAATACCACAGCCCACATTGTAGATGTAGAAGTTTCTGAAAACTCCGAGGAAAATATACGGTGGACAGAACCATGACGTAGAGCACTATAGAAACCTGTCCACAGTACCACTATCGGAACAAAACACACAACGTTTAGCAGCAATTTCTAACGAACTAATCATTTACAAACTAAATAGCCGATAATAGGATAAATATAAACCCCTTCCTTCGCCCCCGCCCCTTCCTTCGCCACTGCCCGCTGTCCATGTCATAACATAACTACGTACTTTCAAAAGATTCCATACAAGCGCAGTTTGCTCAAGCTTATAGCCGGTCATGCCCTAATCGGATCTACATACGACCTTCTAATATTTCTAATATCATCCGAGCCGCCTACATTGTTGGCCCTCCCACGCGTTTTATACTGTTATCCCATTGATATCGCGGAAAATTTTCGCTCGAGGGGCGCTTGCATGGTGACAGCTATTTATATTGATAACCTTTATACTGCGTGTTATATTCAGTCCCGTGAGAAGAGCTGGTGGTGATTAATCAAGACAACAGATATTATAAGACTTGGATGTAACGAAGACTTGATGGATTTTATACGACGCTAGAGTATTTTCGCTACGGCGTACTCGGGTAAGAGGGATGGTATAATCTTACATGTATGTTGTTTGAGATGGAAATGTCATCCATGGACGGGGCCCATTCAAATTTTACCAATCAAATCTTCCCAAGGGGCCCCGACTGTGAGTCGTTCTGTTCTGCATTAGAATTTATGATTTGTTTTATGTGTGTATCGATTATAAAACTTTTTATTTCAATTACGTAGTTATTTAGTATTACTTAACAGAATTCTAAACTACTGGGCTTGTTTTTTTCTTTTTAGTTTTTATTTAAGTTAATTTTTTCACCTATTTTTTAAAATAAGTTTTTACGCAGTCGGGTTTTTTGATTTTTTTTAAATAATTTTTATTTTATACTTTTTAGTTACGATTCATTGACTTCATGGATGATAACAAAAAAAAACAATAGGAATTCAAAATAAATATTTTCAAATTTACGTACTTACTAAAGTCAGTTAACTATTCTCCCTTAGTGAGCTAAATTCAGTTGTAAAGTATGAAAATAACAAAGAATAACAAAGAATCAATTAACACCGCGATTGAGAAACGTGCATCAAATCAACAACGCTATCTATCAAGCTTGGTGGTAAACTTTTTTTTACTCGGCGCCTTGGCGATGAATGAAAGTTATTTTTTTACCAAAAATATTTGTTCTTCATGCTTTTTCACTGTTTTTTTTGTTTGTATACCGTTTATACTTGAAAAAAACTTAAATCAATAAGTAAGAAAATTTGCGAGAATGATTGTTTTGTTAAACAACTTTAAATCGTTATATATCCTAAACTATTATTTAAAATGAAAAATGATAAAAGGAACCTAAAGATGATTTTAAAATACCTATTCAACGACACCCCATTTGACATAGTCCATCGATTTTTTATTTTTTCATTTTGGCAATATGGCGTCTGGTTGTCGCTGTGGTGAATTTTGATTACTGTCATGCCTTTAGTGACACTCGCAAGGTCAAGGCGAATCGATTGACGTAAGAATCATCAAAATCGGCCAACGCATTTGGCCTCTAGAACGCCACATAGAAACAAACATACATACATACATACTTACATACATACATAGACTGATAAACACATTACCCTTCTTTGCGTCGCGCAGTCGGGTAAAAAGCATTGTGTCTAATACCACGGTAATAATATCTAACAGTATTGTAACTCCATACAAACGCACGAAACTCGAGTTATACCTACGCGCCCTGAGCAGAGTACCCATTAGACTGTGCGGACTGTGCCAAGAGTACCCACAGCCACGATCGTGCCGCAGCTCGCATGCGGCGCGTCTGGTAGGTATATAACTCACGAAGACGGCCGAGTTACAATACTGTTAGATTATATTACCGTGCTAATACCTACTAGTCTGTCTTAGATCTACGTTGCATATATTAACTTCAATACCTACATACCTTCGTTACTTAGATAAAAAAGCATTATGTCTAATACCTACTAGTCTGTCTTAGATCTAGTCCTTTTAAAGTAACTTTTTAAAGCGTTCTCAATGAAACATCTGCCAAAATTATTTTGAGACAGATGGTTCAGAAGAATGCATTAGACTATATATATAATTATAACTTTTGCAAAGGAGTTTTCCAAATGTTTATTTTACAAGTTTTTATTTATTTCTTTTAAATAGTTTTAAGTTCACTCAGTGAAGAGCTTTTTACACATTTTACAATAATACATAAGTATGTATAATGTTATATGGCTGCGATATTAAACCGTACGACTTATTCGTAATAAAATACTCAGCAAAACATTAAATCACCGTCACCCGTCACCGAAAAATGTCTGGCAAAAAACCAGAAGGTGTATTGCGCGTTCATAGACTTGGAAAAGGCTTATGATAGGGTGAATAGAAAGGACTTATGGATTATTATGGAAGGTGTTATCCATGTATGGGGTGGACAGCTGTATAATAAGGGCTCTGAAATCACTGTATAGGGATTCTAGAGCAAGTGTCCGAATAAATGGTGCGTATACGGATTGGTTCGTCATCTCGAAAGGTGTCAGACAAGGGTGTCCAGCCTCACCCTGGTTGTTCAACTTATTCATGGATAGCTGCATGAATGATATGAGAGAAACTGAATGCGGGATCGATATGGTAGGATTGCGTGTTAAGTGCCTGTTGTACGCCGATGATCAAGTCATCCTTGCACCATCGGCGAATGAGTTGCAAGAAATGATTGACTGCATGAATGAGAGCTTTAAAGCTAAAGGTATGAAAATTAATGCAAGAAAGACGAAAGTGATGGTGTTTGAAAAAGATGAAAGTTTGACTGAGTGTAATATTACGATTGAAGATGAAAAAGTAGAGCAAGTAAAAGAATTTGTATATTTGGGTAGCGTGTTTACAAGAGACGGAAGATGTGAAGAAGATATTGAAAGGAGGGTGACTGCGGGCAATCGTGTAAATGGAGCACTCTATGACTTTATGAACGGCCAGACTGTGCCAAAAGAGGCGCGATTGGCGGTTCATAATGGAGTGCTTGTCCCCACGTTGATGTATGGAAGTGAGAGTTGGGTATGGCAGAAAAGGCATGAAAGTAGAATTAACGCAGTTGAGATGCGATCACTGTGTAGTATGTGTGGGGTGAGACTGATCGATAGAATTCCGAACGTAACTATACGAGAGAGCAGTGGTCTGAAAGAAGATGTCGTGACTAGGATTGAGAAAGGAATGCTAAAGTGGTTTGGACACGTGGAGCGAATGAGTGAAGAAAGAATGACGAATAAGATTTATAAGGCAAATGTGTGTGGGCAAGTCGGTCGCGGCAGACCTCGTCGGACATTCCTCGATCAAATTGGGGACGTCCTAAAAAACGGCCAGGTCCGAAGTACCCGAAACCGGCGAGCATGTATGAAAAGAGTAATGAGTGTAGAGGAAGCGCGTGAGGTTTGTAAGGATAGAAGCAAGTGGCGTTCTGTTGTCTCTGCCTACCCCGACGGGAAAAAGGCGTGAATATATGTATGTATATATGCAAAACATTAAAGGCAATTTCGGCTCAAGACGGTCAAATGTCCATCATCAACTTAAGTTTTTTTTATTCCTTCCGTCAAAACCTAGAATTTTCTTTGTAAACAATGATGTTATAAGTAAAAAGATTTTTGTAAACATTTGAAGTTTGTATGTAATAATTTTAAGTTAAGTTAGTATCTTTGTTCTAAAGCATGCAGTGTTTACCTGTAATTGGTTATACAATTGGACTAGAAACCAAATTAATTTTGTATACCGAGCTTGATTTATTGTTATAACTGTTGGTAAACCAAATAAATAAAATAAAATAAACTTGGTCGACATCGGCCTGTAATCAAATTATGTAAGAGAGTGCACGTCTAACCGCAGAATTCAATATTCGATCCATTCATGGATTTGAAGATTCGAGATACATGTTTGACATATACACATATTTCGTGTGGAGCATATGTCAAAAATGAATCTAAAATCGCAAAAGAATTTATAGATCGAATATTGAATTCAGTGTTAAGACGCTTCTTATTAGTAATAATAAACGACTGTGATATTATTGATTTAATACAACAATAACTAAGAATGATACAGAAATGTTTCAGTGATGCCATTGTATCCAAAACACAAGCTTGGAATGTGCTACAAACTGGTAAACTATTGCATTGTAAACTAGAAGTTGACTGTAGCTCTGTGGATACAATAACTAAAACTCGACAACGACTAAGGCTGATTTTAGTCTCACGCTGACCGTCAGCGCTCATAGCTCAGCGCGTAATTTGTCAGCGCTGAGGCTTAGCGTGGCTCGTTTTAACATCGTACTGACCGCCTTACTGTACAGTCGACGATCAAAATGCGGAGTGTATTAATTATTGCTGCTTTGTACTATCTATCCCAAAAAAATAAAAGTTGGCGACGACGAAGACTCCATGTTCATCCATTGATTGAGCAGAGAGCCGTTGCAGGAGAATTTGTCTTGTTTTATGGCACTTTGAGGGCTGACAAAAGTAAATTCTTTAATTACTTTCGAATGTCAAATAGAATTTTTGACGAATTACTGGCAAAGATGCAGGATAAACTGGTCCATTACAGCCTACGAATCGTGCCTGTACCACCGATTGAACGACTCATCAATAACTCGACCTGTATCCACTTAGCGATTCGCCATGACTGTACGCGCGATGACATCCGCTCCGCTCGACACTAAAACGCTCACTGAAAGCAGAGGCGCTCAAGCGATCGTCAGCGCTGACAGCTACGCGGGGCCGACGCGCGACGCGTACGGCTGCGTAGCTATCAGCACTGACCACCGTGCGCGCTGAGAGCTACGCGTCATTCAAAAACGCTTCCTAGAAGTTCATATATCTCGGTCATCAGCGCTGACGGTGCGCGTGCCGTCAGCGTAAGACTAAAACCAGCCTAAAACAGAATTAATTAAAATAAGCAACTAGCATTATTATAATTATATATATTGTTCTAGCCTTTTTATTTGTTAGATACCTCTTTTACAACAATATTTTTGTTTTATTACAAAATTAGATGACAACTAAAGGCCATTAATTACATAAAGTGCGGGTATAACATAGTCTGTAAACAGTTACAATACCAGCTTACAGACGCTTCTAACGAATCCGAATTTTTTTATAAACCTATCAGTGTTTCATTTCTGGTCAAAGGCCTCTCCCTTGACACCGCAGTAATGAAATTATAATAGGTAGCTCATAAGATATACAGAAACGGTTTAATTAACATAGGGACTAAAATCATAACCCTCCGCAGGCGAGTAAACCCAGAATTTCAGTATAACTTTTGTATTATGTTTAGATTTAGTAATAACATTCCCAACTACTTCCGAATCTCGGCTTTTAGATGTTACCGAAAATATTTTCTTTCGCTCTGAACACAAAAAGTTGGTAAACTGGCAGATTTTTGTTTCCAAACTGAAATTGCGGTTGCGTGTGACTTGTTGTGTTACTTTTTACGACGTCTGTTTATTATCCAGAAAACGGCGGGAAATTTCATACCGCAGGAAGATTTTATTCGACCCGCCATACTTAAAATGAATGTAGAAATGCCGGGTTAGCATCTCTATTCTGAAGATTGAAAGACATTTAGAATTATAGATACATCTTGAGCTAAGCAATCGGGATTTATAACCACAAACAGTGTTTTTGTTTTGCGCATTCCGAAGAAATTCACATAATGATATACGAGTCATTCGTCTAATTTTAATACAGTTAAACTTGATTTCAGACTGGCATTCAATTAAGGATATTTAGCCCAGTTTTGATATCTCCGTACTTTTTAAAACCTTCATTTATGAACATAGTTTTCATTTCAGTAGAACAATGAGGATAGTCATGAAAATTTTCCTAACAGAAAATGTCAGTTTAGCTAGCTACATTAATATGTATGCTGGTAATTTGAAATTTAATCTGCAGGCGCTTTTTAAAGAACAAAAAGTAACAACCACTTTTTTGCGTGAAGCCATACTGATGACATTTTAACAAAATAACACTTAGGCTAATCTGTATGTATAAAATCCTTCCGTTACTGACTGACACACAAGCTACAGTCAAGACTATTAGGCACAGGCAGCTAAATTTGTCATGTATATATAAAAAAATATGTTCCTTGGGAACCGGAGGGGTGCACTAAGAAGAGATTTCCTGAAATTCCCTCGGGTTCGGGCAGAAATTGTTAAATAAAGCTGCGGGCACCCTCTAGTAGTGGTATAAAAAGTAATTACTTATTTCGATATTCATCATCCTCCTAGCGTTATCCCAGTTTCAACCTGGGGTCCGTACTATTGCTAGTCTAGCCGGATTTGGCCGAATATTACCTTTTCCACAGAGCGAAGGCCTGTCTGACCTGCACAACCCGAAGGGATAGCGTTATTCCATGGTTTAGACAAGTGTCAGTATATTTTGAGGAACTGCCCTATGACTACTGTCAAAGATCTTCATGACAGCCGGGACCGACAGTGACGTGCTCTACTCCGAAGGAGTCATTGGTGCGCGCCGCGGATTCGAACCCGACATCCTCTGCATTATAGTCTGTTGGTATCTCCACTAGGCTATCGCTGCCTCAACGACTACATCGATATTATGAATGAGGTAATCAATGAAATTATATCTATTTATAACACGTGCTTCCCTTCTTAGATAAGCTTTATCAGATCGAATGAACCATGGATGAGCACGAGATAAGATAAATAATCTTTATTATGTGTCAATTGGGCTTAGTGTACATACTTTAGAACGGTAGTTATGTGAATTATGTGATTGACAAACGGACGGCGGCTTTACCGTCGTTCTTTGCAGACAACTTTTGAATCGGTTGTATTTTTAAAGTATAATGTTTGGTCATTTATTTTCGGAGTACTATGTAAATACAATGGAGTTATAATCTTTAATTTATTTAACAGAAGATGCACAATTCATGCTCATATACATATAAAAACTGACTGTTTTTGTCCATTAACGTAGTAACTTTAGGGTCGTAGACATCTCGTAAACTTAATAATACGACGACAACCCGCTACTTCATCGCGATGACTTACTAACAAAACAGTTCATGTTCTGTTTAAGGTTGTAATGAGTGATATGTCAGTCAAAACCGTCATCATTACAATCAAGATGCTGCAGTAACTTTCGAATAGTCCGTGTAGCGCATGGTCACTTTCAAGGCCAGATACTGATTCTTGACACTTGACTTTCTATGCAGCCAGTAAATTAAAAAAGATTATGATCGCTTCTGGTCCTGACAGAACAACGCGGCACAACACAAACGAAGTGAAGACTTATTATCTTTTAACTACTTTATTATCTCCTAATGTCCTGTAATGAACTCGTCGCTTATCTTGTAGATTTATTTCGTCACTACTCAGATTTATTGGTAGATAACACTAATCAGGAAACCACCTACGTTATCAGTATCACCAAATCGTACCTATCATATCATGTCATCGAAATGCGTTATTCATATTGTCTTCAAAATGCGTTATCCAGTTATAATCTGTTTACAAATACACTAGGTATTTGTAATGTTCCCTTTTTATTTTTATTTATCAAGACAACTCTCGAAGCCGGAATCAGGCCTTTGTAGCGGGAGACCCTAAATGCATTCAATCGAGGAACTCAAAGTACAATAAGACGCGAAACAATAATTTTTGGATCACACAGATGTTGTGTCGTGTGAGGATTCAAAAGCATCGTTCGGCGCAGCTCTAACCCAGAGAACCGATTGATATGCCATACAGACAACCAATATGTTGAAGAATAAATTCTTTGACAAGAGACAAGAAGCTAAAGTACGAAAACAACAAAGCTAAAATTACGGCTACCACCTGTACGAAACTAAAACAACGTGTAATCGAAGAAACAATAAAAAAATCGAAATGTGCGTTATTATTTACGATTAAACCACGGCAACGGGTGTTGTAACAATAAATCGTACATCGTTCGGTCGCGTGACTCCGTGTACACAACGATTGCACGTTCGTACATCATACAAGCGGGACAGATACCGACACTGTTAATTTTGTATGTAAACATGTCTTACGATCTATTTATAGTAGTTAGAGTTCCGCAGCACGTGAGCGGAACCCTAGCGGTGAGATATTGCGTACGGTTTATCAGTGTCAACTGTCACTGTCGCCAACTGTACCGTTTTTGTTAGGAGCTGCTTGAGTTTGTGTTTGAAATTAATTAAGGCTTTGCAATGCTTGTTTCAAGGATATTTATGTAGACTTATTTTCTTACTTTGTTACCCTCAATGTAACATTTGCTTGTATCAATGCATCTTCATGGTGAATTGGCTCCATATAATTATATGACTATCATATACTCTTGAGTCTTACACTCCTCCGTCTCCGTATACATATAAAACGATTTCAAAACATTTACTCTTTAAATATCAATGCAGTAAGTATCTTCTAGTTCTTTACCAGATAGACTAAGTATTTTTAAAGAGGGCCATATCGCTCTGACGTTTCGGACGTAGCTCGGTGGCCAAAATTTTGTTTAGTATAGCAAGCATAGTTTCTCCAAAAAGTCAATAAGATGGGTATTTATAAATTCTATGCGCTCTTGTGATACAACTAAGACGCCAAGCGTCTTTTACCATGGCAACCGTGCCAGTAGCTATATTATAACATTTATAACATAGCAACAAATTGTTATAACCGCCGATCATTCCAGAGCGCGCAGGAAACATACAGCTATCCAAGTCTTTATAGACCTACCGTAATTTCCGTTGCCAAGATTGAATTACCCGACAAAGGAGTCGAGAGGTATTCATATTCATTGAATAATACTACACACATGACTCATTCGGATCATGTATCTAGTGTTGTAACTTGTATCCCAAGTCCCAACTAAAATTATAGAGACGAATATGTTTGCCTTTCTTATCTAGGCGACAAAATATTGCAAGAACGTCTTATTTATTTCTAAAAAAAATAGTTAGGTAAACAACAAACAGTAGGTAGGTACCTAGAATAAATCACGCTTCTTATCAACAAAGAGATAAGAAGCAAAAAAGTTCTATTATGTAAAACTAATGACGCTACTTTAATGATACACATGACGCTTAATTTTCAGCGGTACCGTCTGCCGCATGTACCCAGAAAGGTGTGCTTATGCAGCTACTATCTAATTGGGTACCAACCAGGCGGTCGACGGCGACGAGGACGTGTCGACGTATAGATGGCGAGATGACCTAGACTAAACCTGACCAAGCTTTTAAGGACATATTTATAGAAATCCAGGGGAGAAGTCTTTGCTCAGCAGTGGCACTATATGCTTAAAAAAAATAAAAAAACGTTCGGCTCCCACATAATTTAGAGCTAGTCTACTGCTGTCGACGACAGTAATACACTTGATACCAATTGCACATGCAGTCTTCATGCAAGCAGACAGCCGCGGCAAAAGGAAAACTATACCGCGGGAGACTGTTAAATTGTATGCAAACATATTACAAAGCTGCTATATCATATTAACACGATATGGATCGCAACGATCCACTAGTATGTATAGTGTAAACAATGTGGTACGACCTACGTACGTAGACAGCGCTTGGATATTTACTCTGTGCTACGTTTTTCCCGCGCAAACTACGGATACCGAACCGACTAATTGAAGCTATTATGGAATAGATAATATTTGTATACATTTCATATCGCTCACTAATGATGTGTTTAAATATGAACTTACATAACCAGCGATTGTTATCTATTTAGAATATTGTGCTCGCGAATGTATTATAATTTCTGTTTTATAGATATATCTCATGTTATCGTTTCCTGTCGTTTTGTAATGACTACAACATGATGATAATCATCATAGCGGTCCGGTTGCTATTGGAAATCACGCTGCAGTCAAAACAGATTAGGCAAAACAGCGCTACAGACTGCCGTCATGTCTTCTAGCCTTCGTAATAGGAAGCGATTTGAAATTCTACGGTTAATTAAAACTCCAGCTGTGTGAGATACACGAGAATGCAAATTTGCCGTAACTAACAAAGTTATTCACGGCAACAGTTGTCGTCAATGGTCACTGCTGCTGAACCTGGCTACACAGTTGGTACAGTAGGGGAATGAAATCCCAATAACTGAAAATACACGACAACCGAGACTGATAGCTTTAAGTGCTCTCCAAGGACGTGGACCATGCCACAAATTATCAATTTAATATGCACACGAGTTCGAAAAGTCTTTAGTGCGTACCATGGTTCCGTAGCCGAGACTTGCCTATGGCATTTGGCTGCGATGCAGACGATCTCGGTCACCCACTTGTGCAGTCAAACGTAACACCTAGGTATGCCATCCTTGTTAACGTATCAGTCATACGCAGTTAAAATCGCATATCTTCAGTTATTATCACACGTCGAAATTCGATCATCAGAGCCCAAAACCATGAATCGTCAGTTTCCGCTGACAGAAAACTGAACTCTGTAAAAATAAAATGATGTGCAGTTAGCACAAGGAAAATGTGCCATAATTTTCCTGAAGACGTTTAATTTCGGCGGTCAACATTATAGCGCGTATCACGCACATTATGGCTGTTTTCTAATGGTTTCCCCCAACATAACCAAAAAAATTGGATCAATGGCATAGATGCATGTTTGCAGTAAAAGTTTAAGAAATTGCCCGACAATGATCGGCAAGTAATCCGTACACAACACAAGTGCGTGGTTAATACAATAGAGTGAGAGCCAGTGTTCCGCAGACTTACGGTATAGTAGCAAACTCCATATTAATGCTAGTTATACTAATTTATCTGCTGTAGATCAAATGGGGGTTCACTATTCCCATAGAGGGTTCCTTTAGGCGTGCCTAGAAGTCGAAAAGCATGAAAATCGACTTACAAAACGTGATCGCAGCATGTCTGCCGTTTTGATATTGTTACGCCATCTATCGGTGAATAGGGGGTACTAGAAGAGATTGAATGTATCGGTGGTTTAAAGGTAATTCAGCTACTCTGTACTAGATGGCGTTGCTGTATCGAGTATGGACTGTTCGCGAATATTTCGACAGTTTTGTGGAAACATCTAGAATGCGCTAGTGATGTTATCCGGCCAGTATAAATAGACCGAGAGCGAACGGACCGGGACAGTTACAATTGGAAGAATCGACAGCGATCAAGAAGCGAAGAAAGTAATTCGGAAGTGTTTAGTGTTGTACTAGTGGTGTGAATAGTGTGTTTTATTAGTGTTGGAAAATTAAGTGTGTGTCTGTAGTGTTATTGTGTTAGTGAATAAAGTGCAGTTTTTCTGGCATAGTGTATATAATTTATCACGAACCCCAGCTCGTAACAATATCTTATAATTAAACATCGTTATCGAGCGGGTAAAAATGGTGGCAGTGCGGTAGCGCACGCCAATAGGGTTGTCATGCGTATGCGTCACGTAGGTGCATACATTTAATAAGCTTTTTCGATTATGTTGTATCGTACAATACCTTTATTTAATTAAAATATATTATAGTTTTAAATGTTTTTTTAAAAGTATAGCTATATAGTATTGTATTTTTTTTCGTATTGTAATAGCTTTTTCACTAATTACTCTTAACTATTTCAATGTAATTTGAAAGTTAAGGCGAAATTATTTTCAAAAATATTAAATTATTATTTCGCAGTCGTCATATATTGGATCAAATTTTTACAAGCATCTATGTTAAAAATATGTTTTAATCTATTCTTTACTTTCATATTTTTGTTGTAATGTTAAAAAGTGTTAACATATTTTTAAAATTGGCAACACTAACATTATCTATGTGAAAAATTAACAATATAAACTTTTCAAATTATTTCACAAGTTTAAAATAAATACGTCTTTGTTATCTCAAAAGAAGTCGAAAGGTAATTTTCTTACTTAAAATGTTTTTTTTTTTCAGCAGACATCTTAAACTAACAGAAAGCAGTATAAATAAGTTGTTGGTTATTTATTCCAAGTAGACCTAAATATCTTCAAGGAATATTTTAACAAAAAATGTTCAATAAAAAGTAATTGTAAAATATTTATGTGGTTTATTTCAACATTATTTCTAACGAAAAACCTACATTAATTATTTTGTATTGACTTAGTTACGAGTGATTATTAAAATATAATTTAATTTTGATATTTTAATAAGATACACAAGGACAAATTGAAATATAGATTCTTAATTACATAAAGATATCAAGTAATAACATTTAACTATTATTTTTAAAAAAATGTGCATGCTATATGGGTACGCGCGGCAACCCTAGCGTCGAATGCCACGACCTTCACCCGCTGGATAACGATGTTTACTTATAATATATAGTTTTTTTTATAGAAAAACTTAATGGCAGACACTTGTTCCGGTTCCAACTATATTTTATATAGTATCAAAGTTTCAAAATATTCATAAAATTTACGTTATTTTAGCAAAGCTAAAAATTATATATGTTATTTATATTAATATTATTATAAACATATATTCAGAAAGGCAGACACATAGGTCGATTCTGACACGCGGGCAGACCATTCGATACTTTCTCAGTCGTGCTATTGAAGTTGCATGATTTTGATTTTCTCACTCTTCATTTCGCAGGGAACTAGTGTTTCAGCAAAGCTGCAATTTATGTATGTTTTTTACATCATTATTATACATGTATATCTTAAAAATTATGCAAGTGCGAGTCGGTCTCGCGCATGAAGGGTTCCGTACCATCATCTATAAAAGAAAATCAACTTTGTTGTATGTACATATACGTAAATACTTTTTAAGTTTCGACGTGTTTATTAAGATCGAGTAATAAATTGCTTTAAAATTACGTTTGTTGTATTGGAGTCCCCCGTTATTATTTACTTTTTTAAATTCAATTATTTATTTTGAAAGGTAATATACAACTACATATTCTGTGAAAATTTAAAGCATCTACCTGTTACAGTTAGTAATTTTGGGCAAAAAATACGACAAAAAGAAACACGTTTTGTATGTATTTCTGTAATTTTTTTTTTTTTATACATCATTTGTGAAAATTTCAGCTTTCTAGCTATCACAGTTAATGAGATACAGCCTGGTGACAGACAGACGGACAGACAGAGAGACATCGGTGGTTTAGTAATAGGGTCCCGTGTTTTACCTTTTAGGTACGGAACCCTAAAAACCAGACAGATAGGTCAGTTCTGAAATGCAGGCAGACTACATAATACAGTCATGCTAAATGGAAATAGGTACACGATATTGACTTTCTCTTCATCTCGCAGGGATTCAGTATTCAAGCATCGTGTTAAAAACGATGGACAAGGTTTATTGAATATACGCTATTAATTTCGGAAACTATTGAATAAAATAAATGTTCTTCTCTGCAATTTAATAGGATAGTTACCTGAGGGTCTTGGAAACAAATAATTTGCCTTGTTTCAATCAACGAAAGTTTGCAGTTCTGACGAAGAACAGTGAATCATTTTGATTTTTTGTAGCCAACATTAAATTTATTTATTCTGTATTTGAATTTCGAGTTGTATGTTTTGTTAGAACAAAATAAATACCTAGCAAATCATTATTAGTGTAAGTGAAAAAAATTGTAGATTTCTTTATAAAAACTTACATAGGTATATATGTTTAAGATTGAAAATAAGAGTTATAAATAAAATTTAAAAACACTGTTCACATGTATTCATACTCATTCGCTGTAATTGCCAGTAAGAGTGAGAAAGTCAATATCGTGTACATCTCCATTAGCATGGCTGCGAAACTATTATGTAGTCTGCCTGCATTTTAGAACTGACCCATCGTCTGGTTTTTTAGATATACATGTATAACAATGATGTAAAAAACATACATAAATTGCAGCTTTGCTGAAACACTAGTTCCCTGCGAAATGAAGAGTGAGAAAATCAAAATCATGCAACTTCAATAGCACGACTGAGAAAGTATCGAATGGTCTGCCCGCGTGTCAGAAACGACCTATGTGTCTGCCTTTCTGAATATATGTTTATAATAATAATATAAATAATTATATAAATAACATATATAATTTTTAGCTTTGCTGAAATAACGTAAATTTTATGAAAATTTTGAAACTTTGATACTATATAAAATTTAGTTGGAACCGGAACAAGTGTCTGCGATTAAGTTTTTCTATAAAAAAACTATATATTTTAAGATATCAAAACGGCAGACATGCTGCGATCACGTTTTGAAAGTCGATTTTCATGCTTTTCGACTTCTAGGCACGCCTAAAGGAACCCTCTACTGGAATAGTGAACCCCCATTTGACCTACGGCAGATGAATAAGTATAACTAGCATTAATATGGAGTTTGCTTCTATACCGTAAGTCTGCGGAACACTGGCTCTTAGACTACAAGGGAATAGGGACTATTATTGTTTATCACCGCCTAGAATGATGCTCATGACTGGTGCCGTGCCACTTACAATGCCTTTTATTGAAAAGGCGAGACAATGCCCAAATATGAAATGTCCATCTTTTAGCGTTATTGTATAGTCTCGTCAATCCTTCCCTGTTTTAACATAAGTAGTATATTTTCAGAACTGATATTTGCCCAAAATATGACTTGGAACCTGGCTTGCCACACAACTCACGGTGTAACTTAAAACATGCGTTGCGCGGCCGTCCGCAAAATCAAGCACCGTGAGAAGATACCTTTTAAGTAACGACGATGGAACCCGTATAAAGTCATTTTATTGTAAGACTAGGAAACGTCTATCGTATCGTATAGAAATTAAGAGCTCTGGACGGAATGTAAAAGACTTGGGCATTTGTGATCGAAACAAAATATACGTAAGTATTTAGGTAAGTACCTACTTGTAAATACCTAGGTTCTTTATAATTAAGTATAAAATTGATCGAGCATTGATCGAATTATCGTAGAAAATATATTTAAAGCGATCAGACGATCTTGGAGCAGCCTAACTTGGAAGGAATATCTATCCTTTATGAGACTGCAAAAGTGAACGGGCTGCAATAATATATTATTTTCAACACAGTCGGCAATGCTCTGCGCTGCGCTCCTTTTTATGTGCGTCCGCCTTAATGACATGGACACAAGTATGGGCTGCGTGTTTGTCACTAACGTGGTCTATAAACTGTCGGTACATTCAAGTTAAAACACTAAACCAGCCATTCTTAAAGTGTGCTCCGTGGAGCCCGGGGACTCCGAAGCTCGCGAAGCATTTCTAGGGAATCCACGAAGATGTATGTCAGAAAAATCAATGGTTTTAAGGTGCACGTAGGACTCGGTTTATTTTTTAATTTTAGGTCTCCGCCAAATAGTTGGTCACCCAAAAGGGTTCCCTTCCCACAGCAGACGGTAAGATAGCCAAACAAGTCCTCCGACTGTCCAAACAACAACCGCGGACAGTCACGGCAACCTACACAGGACACGGATTCTTTAATAAACACAATTTACTATAGGTGTCACTATCACTGACAGCCCGCTATGCAGGGCCTGTATGGCAGCAGACGAGACGGCAGCCCACCTGCTCCTCGACTGCCCTGAGGTCGCACAGTTGTTTGTTTCTTTTTCGTGTGAGTGTGTGGCCAACTCTCGTGTCGGAGTTTTTCAGACCGCCCGAAGGCCTCCGACCTGGCCTAACGACTCTTATCCTAAGACAAGGACCGGGACCGACAGCTTTACGTGGCCTCCGAAACACGGTAGCGGTCAGATGTAAATGACACACTTGGTCACCCATCTAAGTGGCGACCTGTGCAAGCGTTGCTTAACTTTGCCGATCTGTTACGATCGACAAGCTTAGTCTCGCTATGAGTGCTACTAGGAGGTCGCACAGTATAGGCAGCAGTACCTGACCAGATACCGCACCCTGAGGGAAGCAGTGGGCCACATCAAGAGTCTGCTGGCCTTCATCGAAGAGCTGGGGTGGCTCGAATGACAACACCATTCCCACCCGCACGCAAATTACACGCCAGGACGTGGAGTTGCGGAAACAGCCCGGGCTACCAAGTACCAATACCAAGTAAGGGTTCCATTCCCACAAAATTTTGAGAACCGCTGCACTAGACTATTTCGGCATAGGATTGGTGCAAAATAATTTTTCTTTTCGCCATCATTTCAGTATATTGCAAAGTAGACATTGCAATAGTATTAACATATCTTACAACTTTTCCAACAAATCGAACCCATGCACCTGTTGAGACTAGCTGTCTTCCTCAAATTCCTTTCAGAACAGAGCAGATTCTATGAATGCTTTGCTCAGTTTGACGAAGCTCTAGCAAACATCGCTAGCAAATTTTACTTATGTACTCATTAAACTATGCTTGTAACCTTAACTTTTAGATTTTCTATAAACATGATTCCAAACTATTGAGAGAGTGGAAGCATACTGCTTATAAACCTACCTAAGGCATAACAGTCTTTTATCAATGTTTGTTTAATAATAAACAATCATTTTATTATAAAGCTACACCCATATACCACAGGAAAATAGCTCAAAATACACAATCTCCCAAATTAGTTGGATATGACAAGTTTGACAACATCATTAATAAAGTAGGTACCCAAAATTATAGTACAATGATTAATCATGTAAAAGGTTACAATATCATGGTGTAATGATGATTGCGTTGTTACCAAAGCTTAGTAATGTATTATTGTAGAGATGATCATTATCTGATAGCAATGGAAAACTATTTATCATTGATCACATGTATAACAGTTAATAAAAATGTAAGTTTTGTGTATGAGTGTGTGAGTGTATGCTGTCAAAAAGATACACAACACATTTAAACATAAGAAAGGAAATTAGTAATTAGTATAATCCTTCATTCTGATATTTAAGGAGGAGTGTCTTCATAAATTAATAATGGTAATGCTGTCTTGGGTTAGGAAAACATAACTGGTGAAATGTGGGTGTGTATAAACCTCTGCCTACCCCTTCGGGGATAAAAGGTGTGAAGTTATGTTATATTATGTCTTGGGTCAATGATGATCTGAAACTTTTTTTCTATCTATGTATTGTTTTTTTCTTATGGTTAAAAATAATCATATTAAATAAAATTCACAATACATGCAATCACAGTTAACCAATTTTTTTTCATTTCTAATATATTCTCAATACTGTATAGATAATTTTAATTTGATGTATAAATAATGATGCTTATAGGTACCTACATATAGAATTAGTGAATATTTCTAAATAGTCAATAGAATCATATTCACACAATTGAATGAAGGCAAATTATAGAACACACAAAATAATATGTGTGCAGATTTACTTATACATAAATAAGTATGCACATAAATGAATTGTAATTATTCACAAACAACATTAAAAATAATGTTGTCCTTGAATTTCTAAGTATGCTACAAGTTCTTTAGTAAGTTTAAAGTTAGTTATAAATATAAAATGGTAAATAAGTGTTTTGTTGAACATGGAAGTTTATTAGTTATAGATAGTAAATAAAAAAAACGAACAAAGCAATTCAAAACAAACTATAACAAACTTAAATATACACATGCCTCTGCCTACCCCTTCGGGGAAACAGGCGTGAGTCTATGTATGTATGTATGTAAATATACATAAAACAATGGATTTGAAAAGAGCTGTGTATTTTAATAGATTGCGTCTGAAGTTTAATTCATAACAAATATGTACCTAGACGAAATAAAAACATTTTCTATTCTTATATTCTTTCTATTTATAGCCAAGGCGCAAAGTACTTACCGTCGTCGGAACATAAGCCCTGTTGGAAGAGGCCTTCTCATTCATCCACTTCACGGTCTTCAGCTTATCCCACGGAAGATCATAGTGGAAATAAATTTTACTTTCATTGAACTTAGATTTAAATTTCATTATTATCACAGAAAACAAGCTTATAACGTCACCCATTTATACGTTATATCTGAATGGGAGCTAAATGTTAAATGGTCATGAGACCAACAACTGTAAGCTTAATCTTATTATGATGTTAACATTCATGTTAGTAATTCAATTTACATGTTTCTGCATAAAAACACATTTCTATCTTATATGTTCAACAACCACCTCGGTCGATGCGATATGACAGAATGAAACGAATGACAACATGACAACAAATGTCAAACAACTGCTGTCACTAGCTGACAGTCTGAGTTTTTTTTTTTTTTTTTTTTTTTTTCTTCTCTCCCGTTCCAGTCGAGAGTATTTGGCTCGCACTTTGTGCATTCGCCAGTTTCAAGTATATTTGGTATAGACGTTGTAAGTAATGCGGCTTTATATATTTCAGGGTCGTATTAGTTTTTATTTTGTGGTTAAGGTAGGGAAACTTTTACCGTATAAATTTATAACTCGGAATTTGGGAATAGGATCAGAAAAGTAGGATAATAATAACAAATTAAGTACAAATATAAATATCAGTAGGAAGGAAATCAATCTATGTCTACAAAGAAAGACTTATTTTCACATACTTATTTACACTTGAATATTGTTACTATAAATATAATCAGAAAGTATACTATAAATGGAAGGGATACAAGCAAATATAAGACATTTAATAGAGGACGGGAAAGGGACGCGTAATGAAATTAAGCTATTTAAAAAGGAAGTACGATCATATTTAGGACAAGAAAAGAATATATGGTCCAAATCTCCAGAGTCATTACCACATTCACATTGTGGACTATCTATTATATGAAAACGTGCAAGATGGGCTGGACAAGTAGTATGTCCTAAACGTATTCTTATTAAAATTGTTGTTGCAATTTTGCCAAGCTTTATAACAGAGAACCAGGGCTTACAGCGAATTTCCGGCTGTATACTAAAGTAGTGTTTGCCTTTAAATTTGCTGCTTTCTGACCAAAGTTGGTTCCAGGAATTAGCTAGGTAACGTCTGGGAAGAACAGTCAAGTCCTGTATATAATTCTTAAAAGGAAATTTGTCCCCACACAATACAGCCTCATTTGCAAGCTTATCAGCTTTTTCGTTGCCACTAATACCACAATGGCTCGGAATCCAGACAAGAGTTATAGAAATATCTTTCGCAACACATTCGTATAGTTTTCGTCTAATATCTGCAATAAGAGGAAATAGCGGTTTTGACTTAAATGGATATTTCAGTATTGCTCGTAAGGCGCTCATAGAGTCTGTTAAAATTAAACTATTTTTAAGTTTTAGAAGTAGAATGTATTCTACAGCTTTAAGAATGCCAAGGCATTCGCCGGTAAATACTGTTGTCTCTGGAGGGCATTTAACTTTCTGAACAATGTTGAATTGAGCATGATAAATTCCTACACCCACACAATCATCAATGTTTTTTTTAGACGCATCAGTGAAAATATGATGCGATGTAGGCCAATTTTCTTCCACGATGGAATTAAAATAGGTGTCAGCATTTTTTTTGTCAATGTCTATAATGTATTTTACATTCGGTTTATAGACCAAAGCTTCATATTTACAATTAAATAAGTCAAGCTTCGGAGATCGGTGTGTAGGGGCAGTAAACGATTTGAAATTGATGTAACTTTTAAGTAAGCAAGGGAGCGATTTGTGAGTCCAGTAATTTGAAGAATCTATGGTATCGACAAGAATTTGCAGTTTATCAATTAAAAGGCTATTCGAAAATTGCAGAGCTCGAAAAAATTGCCGATCGGCTAAAAATTGGCGTCTTAAACTAAGCGGAGGTTCATTACATTCAACTTGCAATGCGTTTATAGGGCTGGATTTCATTGCTCCTGTAATTATTCTCAATGCCCTTGATTGGATAGAATCCAATTTCTTAAGACCAGCCATACCACAAGGCTCCAATATGAAAATTCCATAATCTAGAATACTTCTTATCAGAGCATTATAAAGAAGCTTCAAGGAAAACGGATGAGCACCCCACCAAACACCCGAGAGACATCTCATTAAATTTAGAAGTTTCTCACATTTACTTACGGTATAATCACAATGAGGAACACCTGTAAGTTTCGAGTCCAAAATAACACCCAAAAATTTTACCTGATTTTTAACAGGTATTTTATTATTTTCAAAATCAATAGCTATTGGAGGTTGGATTCGTTGACGTGAAAAGAAAACCAAAGAACTCTTAATTGGTGATATGTGAAGGCCATTTCTATACATCCAGTCTTTTAAATAATCTAAAGAATTTGATAAATTTTTACAGAGTGAACTTGGTGATTTTCCCACGGTATAAAGAACGATATCATCAGCGTATTGCAGTATAGAAGATGAATTTTGAAGGGAATTTTCTAAATCAAATGTATATAAGTTGAATAATAAAGGGCTGAGAACTGATCCCTGAGGAAGACCTTTCCATAAAATTCTACTCTGGTCGTTTGCTTGATAGGTTTGGTCTAATTGAATTTTCCTACCAGAAAGAAGATTTATAATAAAACAAGAGAGTATTTCAGGGATTGAAAGCTTATCTAATTTTTCTTTAAGGACATTCAAAAGTACACTGTCGTACGCCGATTCTAAATCCAAAAATAAAGCTAGAACAGATTCATTTTTAGTAAACGCAATTCTTATATCTGTTATAATTGTAGCCACACTATCCAGTGTACTTCTGCCTTTCCTGAATCCAAATTGTGATTCAGGTAAAATATTACGGTTTTCAATTAGCCATTCAAGACGAGTTTTAACTAAATTCTCAGCTATTTTTGTTATGACTGGTGATAAGGCTATAGGGCGATAAGAAGTTGATTCAGTTGGTAATTTGCCAGGTTTTAGTATAGGTATGATGGTTTGAGATTTCCAAGATGGAGGAATACTACCTAAAAACATTACATTATTTATTAGGTCTAAATAATACTGTAGCGATGATTGACTCAGGTTGGTTAAAAACGAATAGGGGATGCCATCTTCACCTGGTGCTGAATCTTTTACTGTGGATAAAACACCCTGTAACTCTTCCATTGTGAATGGGGAATTAAGAAAATTTTTCCCATGGGAGACAGAAGGAATATTGTTATGGACGAGTTCTAATTGTGGAACTGATGGAGGCGCTAGACTATTTAAGAATGAGTTGCTGATATTAAGAGGTATGCCAGGAACATGTGAATCAGAAGTACCATTTCTAAATTTTCTTATGTTTTGCCAAACTATAGAAGGTTTGATATGGGGAGATATGGAAAGGCAGAAATTTCTCCAACCTTGAATTTTTTTGTCTTTCAGTAATTTACGTGTTTTAGCTATTGCATCACACACAAATTTAAAATTAACCTCTGTCATATTATTGTTATACCGTTTCTCAGCTGTTTTCCTCTCTTTTATTATTTGGGTACATTCTTCATCCCACCAAGGAGGGGAAGGAATGAAACGATTAGCTGATTTCTTTAATGGGAATGTTTCATCTGCAGCTTGTATGATTGCATTAACAAACACATTATTACAATCAAAGACATTATCAGAAATATCACTCTGTAAATTAGAAAGGTTTTGTTGAACTGCAAACCTGAATTTATCCCATAATTTGTCATTAGTCAGTTTATACTTTATACGCGGTTTTCTCAGTAAATTAGGAGAGCTGCGAACATTTTTAACAGGAAAAGTGATATGAATGGGGAAGTGGTCACTTCCATAAGTCAACAACAGGGTACGCCATGTTAATAATGAAGCCAAATTTGGAGTGCAAACTGACAGATCTATTGCACTAACATTTTCATTTGGACCAGAACGCCGAGTCAGAGAACCTGAATTTATTATGCAGATATTATGAGAGTCAAATATATCTAATAGTGTGTCACCACAGTGAGAAGAATAACTACAACCCCAAGAAGTATGATGACAGTTAAAATCGCCCAAGATCAAGAAGGGGCGAGGAAGGAAGGATATAAGATTGGTAAGTTGTTGAAGGGCAGAAGAAGAAGGAGAAGGAATGTATATAGAAACAATACAAATATTATTTATTTGTGCTGCTACTACAGAAAAATCATTATATACAGGAAGGGAAATATGACCATAAGAGATGGAATTTCTAATGAGTAGGGCAGCACCGCCATAGCCATCAGACCTATCATCTCGTAGGCAAGAAAAGCCGTGTATTTTAAAAAATGAACCTGGTTTTAACCAGGTTTCCGAGAGTGCAAATAAGCAAGCGTGGAATTTATTTATTAAGTGAATAATTTCACTTTTTTTTGATACAGCGCTTCTACAGTTCCACTGTAGAACGTTTTGAATTTGAACTGCCATTATTAACAGCTTTTGAAGACAGGTACATATTAACTAGTGGGGCAACGTCGGGCGGTAATTTTATGTTAGATTTATTTAATGTCTGAATGAGGATTGCGATTACTTCTGATGTTGACATAATAGAAGGATCTTTCGGTTTTTTGTTTAAGGCGCTGCCATTCTGAGAAGTTGGAATGCTATACTCATTGATAATGTTTTGGTGAGCTTCTCGGTCATAGCCTTTACCTGGTTGCGGTGCAAGTCGACGGTTAACAGTTACAGTTTTTTTATGAGAACTAGCATGTGGTGAGATATCAATATGTGATGAATGTGCTGATTGAGAATGTGTTTTAAAGAAATTAGAGCTAGCGGCACGAGTATTTGTAACTTCAGCATAAGATTTAGACACAGGAGGGACCAATTTAGCAGCTTCACCATAGGAAATGCTTTTTTCTGCCATGGTAATTTTAATTTGTTTTTGGCGTAGAAATTCAGGGCATGATTTAGAAGTTGCAAAATGATAACCTGTACAATTACAACAGTAAATAAACTCATCTTCAACGTCACATGAATCGCCAGTATGATCCTGACCACACTTAAAACATTTTGATTTCGATCGACATTGAACTTTAGTATGACCAAAGCGACAACAATTGTAACATTGGATAGTAGGATATACATAGAGCTCTGTCGGCAATGAATTGTAACAAATAAAAATTCGAGGGGGCAAGATCTGACCATCCAGTGTAATCACAATACTCTGTGTTGGTTTCCATACAGGTGAACCATCTACAATAGTTTTATAATTTATTCTTCTAACTTTTAATATTTTACCACACTCATTTGGCACTGAAGCATTTTCAATTATTTCTTCAGGCGACCAATCAGATGGAACGCCGCGCACAAGACACATTCTTGTTATTTGAAAACTTGGTATGAATGCTTTTAAATTGTTTTCTGTCAGTATTAGGCTATTACTAATAAATGAATTGGCTTCCCGATAGTCTGAGAATGCCATCGAAATTCTGTTTCGCCCTATTTTTTTAATAGACCCATCGACTATGTTGCGAATTGTATTTCTTTTAAGGAACCGCCCAAATGCGACTGGATGGAGAGTAGTGCCATCATCAGGTGTCTTCGTTTCTTTTTGAACGTGGACAACAAATGGAGCGATATCAGTAGGCTCGTATTGGATTCTGGACATGCCAGAGGTAAAACCCTGGGGACCTGGACCATTAGTTGTTGTCATAGGTTTATTTGTAACAATATTATTATTATCAACCGATAAAAACGTTTCGTTACTTGCACTAGTAGCAGTGTCACTATTTTCACTGTCAGCACAGCGACAACCGGTTTTGCCGTCAACAGCCTGAGCGTGCTTCCGTTTTTTCTTATTACAAGTTTTGCAAATGTTAATCCTATTTCTTTTGCGACCGTTTCGTTGTGCAACAGAATTATCTGTATCCATGCCAGACTCATTGGATAAAATCGAAGGAACAGTTACAAAACTTACAGCCGGGGGAGCTATTGCCCCCGGATCCGCCAGGTCAGGCGGCTTATTCATAATAATTTCCAAAAAACTTACCTAAGCTGCAAAATTTACACTTAAACTACTATAAATACACTAAATACAAATAATATTTACACAAAGATACTAAACTGATCCACAAATGTACAAAAAATTAAATTTAAATTTTTAACAAGAAAAATTGCCACCGTTCAACTCGAAGTTTCCCGCGCTTTTTTTGAGTCTGAGTTCTTAACAGCTCCGTTTGTGAGTGATTGATATTGAGTAACTGCGATTTTGCCTCTTCTAAGTTTGCTTCAAATATTTTTTTATTCTTACAAAACCAACTCCCGCACAAGGAATAAATCCTGTGTCGCGGGAGACTTTTCAAACGTACAACCAACGGACACATTTAACACCCAGACTCAAAACAAAAATTTGTGGATCACACAAGTTTCGTCTCGTGTGTGGGAATCGAATCCACAACACTCGGCGCAGTGTCAAGCGGCGAGGCGGCCGCTTAAACCACTACGCCAAAGGTGTAATAACAACTCTCTGAAAGTTACTATTATGAATTTGATAAAAATTAAAGATTTGTACATGTAGGTATGTACCTACCAACAAGGCAGCGATAGCCAAGTGGAGATACCAACGGACTGCCATGCAGAGAGTATCAGGTTCGAATCCACGGCGCAGCGCGCACCACTGACTATTCGGAGTTATGTGCGTATAGAATTGTTAAGGATCTTGCTGCTTAATAGCTTACTTGCTAGCTTGTCCCGTGCCTTGGAGAGCACGTTAAGCCGTCGGTCCCGGTTGTCACGAGGATCTTTGTGAGTCGTTATACCTACCTCTAAACAAACTGACACTAGTCTAAACCATAGAATGCCGCTATCATTTCGGGTTGCGGAGGTCAGACAGGCAATCGCCAAACGCGCTGTTTGAGACGCGCTGGCCGACGGCGCGTGCCGCGCGCGTCACTCTGAAACCAGTCGTCTCACACGCCACACGCGGCGCGTAGGAACTGCGTGACTATGAAACGCTACTACTAATCTAGTGTAATTGTAAGCGCGCGCGTGTGGCCGGCGCCGGTCAAACGCGTGACCCTGAAACCAGCCTTAGACCGATCCCGTGACCAGGCCGTAAGAGGATGATGATGTACATGTACCAACCATCATCATCATACCTGATCACCATCATCACCGGGCCTTTCACAGATTCACTAATGTATGGATAAAATATTAACAGACATCCAAATTAAATTTGTATTAGTTTATTTACCAGAAACTAACCTATGGTAGGTATAAGTAGCAAGGGGTATTTTTGTAACTCCACATCCTGGTGTGTATTTTCCATCAATTTCTGTGATATATCACCTAAATTGATCCCAAGGACTGTTTCAATAAATAATTGCAAACACAAATGAAATATTCTTATATTTTAATATTTAAATTAAAACCTTAATAACTTATATGATACACAAAGCAAAGCTAGGTAGTTACCGTCTAGAAATTACTTTCAAATAACTGCAGTAATCTTTTAATTTCAGCTATTCTTGCTGCCTGTGCCTGCACAGGTATCATAGCCTGAGATACTTCTTCACCTTTGGCAAGAATTGTGTACATGCTTTTTATATTATTATCCATTGCATCACATGTTTTTCCAACTGCATCTTTGTAAACTTCCATATTCTCAGCAGTCAAAGAAGAATTTGAATGTAAAATACTTGACAAATTTTCTATAAGGTTATCAACTGATTGAGCTATCCTCTGTGCTTCATATTCCAAATCATGCAGAACCGTTATGTCTATTTGACCAATTTGTGGTGCTAAGATTTGTCTATAAAGTTTGCCTGATGGTGTACTGGATCGTGATGCACTGGAACTGCCAAAAACAGGAGTTTCACCTCTTTTAGTAATAGGACTAGATAATTTTATTTTAAATTCAAGGTCGTCAGCAACATAATGGGTCATATCTCCTTCATACCTAACATGTCCATCCATATCTAGTGGAAGCTTTTCCTGTTTACGGTTTTCAGATGGTAAGTCGTAAGGTCTTGATGGTCCAGGAGCCCTTGCCTGATCCTCGGTCTGCCCTTGATCAGAGTGGAATGATATTTCACTGTACGAGGCTGTCATTCTTGCTGATATTTCTTCGTCCACATCAATATCACCTTGTTGCTTTATTGAACCGTCATTTAATAAATCTTTTGGATCCCTCAAGGGAGACATTGGTTCTGGATTCTCGGACATGATCTGTATTCTAAAATAAATTTGAAGATTGTGAATAACTATGAATTCGATAAGTATAATGAAAAACATCGTTTCTAACGCGTTACGCCTATAAACTTACGTTGTGGTCAAAGACTGTAGTGGTCAATTAATTATTAAAAGACCAAGAAACACACACATATATTCTATAATTTTCTTATTCAAATAACTTTCTGGTAATACGGTAGATAAACTGTTCTATCATAATAAAAAATATTGTTTACTATAATTTCTTTCCGAAAACCTGATAGATTTCCCTAAAGTCAAAATATGAATGAAGAATGAATGAAATTGAAGGAATGAATCCATTCGGATAGTTTTTTTTTTTTTTTGGGATTTTATGACCTGGTAACTGGACCTTTAGGTCAAATCTTATTTTATTTTAACGGACACTGCACATTCACTTAATTTTTAAATTGTTTTAACAGTATTTTTAATGTATTTATATATCGGTTTGTAAGTATTTTTGTCTTTCAATAACTCTTCGAGTGGCGGCGGGCGGGAGAAAGAATCGCACTTAATGTTCACATCACTGAGTTCACTAGCCAACACTAATCTGTCAAGCAGGAAGTTTTGACAGTCAAAAACAATATGTTCAACGGTTGCAACGGCCCCCCGAGCTCCCTCCTGGGACTCACAATGTGGGCATGTATTGCTTGTAATAATGCCAAGTCTAGCAAGGTGTGACGGAGCAGTATTATGGCCAAAGCGCAATCTATTTATCGTAGTGATAAAGTCTCGGCTGGCTTCCTTCAATCTATTGTACCAGGGTCTAACAGGTAATTCTTCTTGTATACGGCCGTAAAATTTTCCTTTAGTGTCTTGGTCTTTCTTCCACAATTCTAACCATAAGTTACAAACATTTTCATTAATACATTGCAAGAAGTCAGTCATAGGAATGTCCATTGCATTTCTAACATCAATAGCATTACTACCTTCATATGCGGTTTTATCAACTATTTCATTGCCATAGATACCTCGGTGTGAAGGTACCCACAGAAAAGCAATGCTTTTGTGCTTGAGGTAATATTGATAAATTATTTCTTTGATGAAATATAGAATATAATTTGTCTTAAAAGAAACTGTAAGGTTAGTTAAGGCTTTAATCAAACTCAGTGAATCAGAAACAATCAAAAAGTATTTGCTATTGTTAATTTGGCGAATATGTTTTAATGCCTGATAAACCGCATATGCCTCTGC